>VZTE01005204.1:201339-322060 GCA_013397775.1 Eulacestoma nigropectus
CCCCCCAAAACCCCAAGGCTTTATAATTCTAAATAAAAGTATATTCCAGTTAAACATTTCACATAAGCACTGGTTGACAGCTCAGCAGCATCTAATTTGGATACACAAATGTCACATTTTTATTTATGAACTTGGTACAATGAATGAAAGTCCATGTGTGATCATTCATAAGAAGTGATCAGCTTTTGATGTACTTTTATTTGAAAATGAGGCAAAATGCCACAGCAAACACAGCTATAGCAAGGGAAGCCCTCTCAGAATCTGTCTTACGTTCTTCTGTTACATAATAAGTCAAGGTTAATCACTAATGAAAATAATCTGGAAAGCACAGCTACTGATTAAACATCAAAGCCATCTGTGCCATGTCACTAAGGTCCAATATAAAATAACCATAATTATTAATACCTTTTGGTGTGCTTTAAAAATTATTACTTGGGAAATGAATTTTCTACATGTAAACTCACTTCCAAGGGACAAAGTAAAGGTCTAAAAAACCTTTGTGAGTTAATGATGGATTTTAATTAGTGCTGCATAAAATAGATCCTCAGTCTCCAAGTATGCTGAAAAAGAAGAAACTGTAGAACTAATTTTCTATGTCTTACTGGTATTCTAATATGAATAAAAGCTATTAGAATAATAAACTCAGTTCTAATTGGAAACACTGGAACTCTCAAAGAGAAAAAAATTTGGAGTTCAGTAAATGTGGTATTTTTGGAACGGTATCTATGAAGTGGAAATCTTAGGTTTAGTTATCCCATATTGTAAGGAAGAAAACAAAGGACGAGAGAGTAGTCCTGAGAACCTTAAGTGAGAGAGTTGATTGCTCTTGCCAGTTGCCCTTACAATACCTTGTAAACTCCACAAGATACAGTAAAACTAAGTAATTTCTAATGGATTGGCTGATATAAAACAAACACTGGGATTCTGAATGGACCATGCTAGTTTGCTGTGAGTATGAGGCTTGTGTAGTTGCTGGGGTAGCATCGACAGAAGAAAGATGCACACCATTATATGCCACTTTCTTAGACGCGATAATATAATACGGCCAGGCAAAATCTGACCACAGAAAAAAGTGAGCTTCGTCCAAATTAAACACTTGCTACCAGCCCCACCTCAAAATGTTCCTTGGAACACTGTGGCATATGAATTCACACATGCCTAGTAAGCCAATAGATGTACCTCATGCTCAGAGGCAATTGCAGCATCTTCTATGAAGAAATCTTTCCTACTAGCCTATCTAAATCTCCCCAGGTACATGCTGAGGCCATTTCCTCTTATCCTGGTAATTGGTTACTTGGGAGAAAGGGCCAATATCCACCTGCCTACAACCTCCTGTTAGGTAGTTGTAGACAGCAGTAAGATCTCCCTTGAGCCTCCTCTTCTCCAGACTAAACAGCCCCACTTCCCTCAGTACCATTGTGCTGTACTTCTGCACCGTAGGAAGCAGAAGTGAAAGGATTTTAACCACTTCATTTATTGCTTCTACACTCTAGAGATAGTAAAGAACCATGCAATCTTAAATCAGAACAGAATTAAAGGTAAATCTGACAACGCTTAACCAGCTTGTAAAGACCTCTGTAACAGGGTGGGACACAACACAGATATGTGCACGTCTCCTCTCCTGTATGTTCTTTCAGAAGGGAAAGAAGGCTTTATATCCCAGGCGGGATGTAACAGCAGCCACTTCTGTCTAACTCCAGGTGTGTCTCTGATTAAAGAGGAGATGCAAAGGACCAGAGAAAGAGTTGATACACCTTTTACAGTCTAAAACAGTGCAGTGACAAGTCTTCAGGCAAACTCTGAAGTAGTACATCATACAAGTTTTTTTACCTGTGTAACAGAAAAGGGAATGAAGACTTAATTGTATATGGAGCAGGCTTAACTATATAGGGAGCAAGTATGCACCATTAAACAAGGACTAACAGCAATTAAAGAGCTGTAAGTAAAACAAGCTTATTGGCTTCTTTATGTGCTTTGGTATCCTTTCAACTCAAATGAAATATGTGTTACATCATCTTCTATTCCTAACACACTTAATCAACCTCTTACCACTATAAACATTTTATATACTGTTTTTTTGCATGGGGACTAAACTCTTACTGATGTCATTGCATAGAAGTATATTGAATTGCACCACGAATTAATTTGGCCCTGCACCTCTGCAGCTGTGTGGAAGATGTTGGCTTTTCACCAAGTTCACACAAAGATGGAAATACTCATTTTCCACCAGTAATTTGCAGCTCCCACATTTGTCAAAAGCAAAAAGCATATTTTTACTTCCTTATTTATTTTTCCCATGAATACTGTTTTTGCAAAGCACAAAAAGAAAAAAAACCCACAAATAGAAAATATAGCTATCTCCAATCATAAAAATTCTCCAAATTAATGAAAACTTGCAAATATGTTAAAAGACACAATTTGAATGCTTTGAAGCAAATTTCTGTAATTCAGAGAATTTTGACAAAATATATTCTCTATGAAATCTTAACAAACTCCTTCCTCTGCTTTCACAATGGTCCTTGCTTATGGCAACGAGCATCCGTACCAGTTCTGTATGTTTCAAGCTCAGGCCGTAAAAGTTTATTTTTTAAAGCCTTTTATTGAGCCCCATGGAGCTATGTGCAGAGATAAAATTGAACAGGAATGGGTGCTGACATTGAGTCAGTTCAGTTCTCAAGAGTCAGCCTGGATTCCATGATCTAGAAGTAGGCTAGTGTTTATGGATCTACAGTCAGCAATGACTGGGCACAAACTGCAGGCTGGAACTGATAGACACAAATGTGCTAAATTAGTTCAATAATTACCAAACATTTAAATGAGCATTAAGAAGAGATACTGCTGTACTCTGGATCAAGTAACACATGAACCATGTTGTGTATAAGGCACAACCTCTCTTCAGCTTTTAGCACCACACTGCCTAACCTTTCTAGAGGGGGAGCTACCTAAAACTCCCAAATGACACAAAGATGGGTGGTGTCCACCCAGAGAGAGAGTGTGACATATCTGACTGGGCTGCAGTGACAGAGTGGAAGATGTATTTGAACCTGTGTGTTCAGTGGACTCACAAGGGATAAAAGGTTGCCTTCCACCAGCCTACCATACTATGTATGGTCCTCAAGTAAGACTTATATTAACCAAATCTCATTGTCTTATTTCTTCTTATTAAATTACTTTCATTGTAGTTCCATATTTCAAGATCTTTTAGGGTCCAAGTTCTTTCAAATTGTATGTCTTCTTACTTTATAGTTTATTTTATCAAGGTCTGTGGCAACAATGCCAGAACTAACAAGAAAATCATGATCCCATGGATTTCAGAGACAAAACTCTCAAGGGCTTTATTAAAGGTTGAGTTGTATCCCTCAATATTATGCTGAGCTCTGCTACATCTTGTTCAGCAGCATGTGCCAAGTCAATTCATCATTGTGTGCTCTTCCTCTTCCAGATTATCAGGCTTAGACTGCACACACTTTTACCAGCAAGTCCCTCCCACATGCTTGCTAGAGGTAGTAGGGAATTCTCCAACAAAGTCAAAACTCTGTGTCAAAATAAAAATTCAGAAGCACTTCCCTGTTCAATAAAAGTTTGAAAAATACTTTGAAATTGTCAAACAAAAATTTTGACATTTTCCAAGGAGAAAATTACTTTCCCGCTTGAAATATCATCATGCAAAATATCTAGTAGTGCATGCAATTTTATATGTAGCATACATACAGTACTACATCACACAATTGTATCTTAGGTAGAATATATACATGTTCAAAGATAAGAAAACCAAAAGGTGAAGATCAAATCATATCAAATTAATGCAGCCACTGAATTAAAAATAATGTCTAGATGGGCTTTCAAAACTGAAATATCAACTTCTTTAAGATGAGAATGGAATGGGAATTTTTACTGAGTTTTTAAAATTTTCATAGGATGGAAAAATTTTTTTTATCTATCTCTGGCAGCTTATACAAAAATAGATAAAGAGCTGAAATGTAGCTTTTCCATGCTGACTGGGAGTAATAATTCTTTAGTGTACAGTCATGTCATTACCTCCTCAAGCCAAGCTGTTTGTCAGTATGGGGATATAGGGCAAATAACAAAAGGTCTTGTGTCTTGGATATGTCCCCTGCTTAACTGAGCTCTCAGAAATTAGAAGTTACGCATTTGCTGCAGTAACTGTTGATTGCTACCCTGTGAACTGCTATTGGATCTTCTCAGTTCCCACTGCATTCAGGGCAGAAAGAGCGTCCTAGACATGCTATGATCTCCAAGCATTATCCTTCAGGTTCTTTCTACAAAAGCTGAACAGTGTCTTAAGGGCACTATATCACATTATTTAGAGTAGAACTTGCTGTTTTCTATATATTTTTTCACTGTTTCACTGTAAGGGATCTTGCTTTCCACCAACACTGTTCTATTTTTCAGATAGAAGACCTTACAAAGTGCCAAATTCTGTTAGCCTTAGTCATACTAAATCGCACGCTATGCCAGGCTTGGCATGATTTCAACTGAAATGGGTGTGTAACACCTGTTAGTGAATGCCTTTCTCTGTCCAGACAGAGAACTTTTGTAGCAAATATGTGGTACTCAGCTTTCTAAAGAGGTGCTAAAATTACTGTGTTTGAAAACATCTGAAAAATGTTGAGCCTACCTGTGTTTCACTGCCTTCAAAACACATAAGTAGGTTTTCAACAGCTCAACAATTAAAGCCTATAAAATGAGGTCGTTGTCAGGTGAAAAATATAATTAACACATTCACATCTTCAATGGACCACACAATTATTCAGATTTTGGAGTTTTTTAGTAGCAGTGTGGCAGCTACTCAAGGCCAGCACTATTGATGTCCCATTTTGGTGTCATTACACTTCGCCTGGCTTTAATCTGGGACTGAAAAGCTCAAACCCCTGGCGTGTTTGCAATCCAGAAGCTGCCACTGCTGCTTCCTCTTATAAACAACCTGGCATGATTGAGGACAAGCATTAAAAGGTAACCCCATTTAACCTATTAAATGGGTTCAGTGGGGTTATGGGTTACCAAAAGGTAATCCATAACCCCATTTTTGAAAATATAGATATTTTATTTATAGATATTCCTATTGATTCGCAGCCCACAATACTAGGGCCAATGCTTAAAAAATGGATGGAGTTTGCAGAGGTAAAATTACATAGTTGGACATTACTCAATTCTACTAGAGATGAGCTTCATTAAGGAAGATAAAAGCAACAGCTACATAGAAAATTCTCCATTCAAATGTCCTTGATGGTCTCATGTTATGCTTGCAGTAACTAACTAACTAAATAAATAAATAAATAAACTCTGAGACAGTGCAGTTGGACAAGTTTTCCAAAGTACTCACTACCTGGTATAGCTCTCTGTCACGATGTACAGACAACACATCAGAGGTACAGTCTTAAGAGAAAAGAAAGGACTTAGGTGGTCTTATAACCCTAATAAAAAGTTAGCATGTGTTACTAAGAATATTAAAAAAATACAAGCATTAGAGCACCAGTGGGAGAGTAATGATTAAATTATCTGATTCAGAGAAGATACCTGTAATGTGTAATAAACACTAACATTAGAGCCTGACTTGTAATGATAAGCAGCAACTGATTATAAGCACTTTGCCTTCAGTGTTTATTTGTCTGCACCTGGATATTGCTGCTTGGCAATAATTGGACTCTAATCACTCAAGCAAACTTTAAATTTACCAAGTGTGAGCAAAACATGTCATGTTCTGTTTACTCAAGAACAAACAGATTTCATTCAGAGAAAAGATGTCTGGTTGCCTCGCCTGACAGAAAAAAAAAATCAACTCCACAGAAGTAAATAAAGCTGACCATTTTCTTTTAGTTGTCCCTATGGTACTTACCTGAATAATTGTCCAGATGATTTGGGGTACAGATATATTTTTCTACACTTCTAGGAAGTCTGGTAGTAATTGACAATGTGGAGATGTCTTGGCAATATACCTTACTCTTGGCAAGTCTTTTAGAAAAAATTATTTTCTTTTGAACGGCAATATATTAAGAAATGCCAGTCATCTGATATTGCTATGAGCTCTCACACAGCTAATGAATGGATGCTATCTTTTCAGAGGGTTTTTTTGGTTTGTTTTGGGTTTTATTTTATTTTTTGGTGTGGGGTTTTTTTGAGTCCAGTTTCAGTGGTGAAATATTTATAGGATCAAATATTTATGGGTAGCTCATTAGCACCTCTAGTGTCTGCCAGTCTTGATCAAATGCAACTACTGCATAAATTGAGTATAAATGGTACCTTTAGGAAAGTGCTTGTCCTTTCAAAGGGAGAAAAGACCCTCTTGTGAGGATGAACTAAATTTTTAGGTTGATAAATATTCCCTTAATCAGACATTTATATATATATTTAACCAGGCAGGCATTATCAGGCATGCTTAAAACCTGTCCTTTGGACTTTGCTATGATGGGTGCTGGAGCAATGCATAATTAAAAACGAAAAAGGCTTTTAGAGCCTGTTTACTTCAGTGACTACTGTGAAACAAATGTTTCTTTCTCCTTGCATCGCCCACCCACAGAAAGGGAACAGAACAAAGATGGCTCTGTCAGGCCTCTTTCCACTAGAGAACGCCTTGAGAGGCCAGAATGTATTAGGGCCCTGCTGAGCCCATTCAGCTTCACATAACACTCATACACACCGTACAACTAATTACATGTCAGATTAGCGATTTCATTATTACCACACTACCACTAATTAAAACTGCTTTGATATTTCTCAAGTAGTTTTGTGTGTTTACATAGTTTTAAAGTCTGGGTTTTTGGATTCTTTTTTTTTTTTAGAAAAATCAAATTGGTATTACTGAACGGGTGAAAATAACACATTAAGGAAGCAAAATCTATACTGTCACTTTTCTCCAGCAAACCAACTTTTTACTAGTGAATTCTAAGTGTAAAGTCCCAACCATACCTTAATCTGCAAATTGACAGATTCATGTCAGCTTTCCACTCCTAACACTGTCCAAAGCTTAAGTTATCCAAGTAAGTAAATTACAAAAGTTACATCATTTTAATCTACATTCATCATTTTAATTGCCTGAATCTTCACTCAGACAAAGCAGCACTGTAGTTTTGTGGTATTTGATTAATGAGGGCAAGAAAATTGAAGTTTTGCAATAAAACTAAAAAAAAAAAAATCAACAGACTTTTATAGTTTTTTCCCTTATGATTTTAATTTAATGGCTCATGTTTTCATTACTGCAGAGGCTGTACACTTTAGCTTGCAATTATGTCCCATCTGTGAAGCACTGTGTTATTACAGTTTATTCTAGTAGCTTTTCAATCACTTTTGAGTTGTGCTTTACAAGTATTCTTGCAGCAGGTGGGCTTACTGGCATGGGACCAGAAATACACAAAGCGCAAAGCTGGAGTTTAATGGCAGCCATATGCATGTGGCACAGAGCGCCAGCCTTCCCCCATATGCTGCTAAGCAGCCCCTTCAGCCTGCCAGTCACTCTTCTTACTGACTACAGTCTCTAAGTAGTTTTCTGCCAGGGAAAAATATACCAAGGCAGCAAATTTCTCCAGTGCACCATCCTTATTACTGAGACAACCCTGTCATTAGCAAAAGCACAATGAACCTGATCTGGAGATGCATACCAATTAGGTTGCATGGAGCACTTTTCCTTCTTATCTCTATGGAAACTCGGCCTCCCTGGCTGCAGTGGACAATCAGTAATGTTTCATCCACCCATATGTCACCTAGTTAACACTGTACACTTTTATGTGAACCAAAAATCTGCTCTAACCCTCTCAACAACGCAAAGTAAAGAAATTAAAGAAAGGGACCAAGCAAAGTGCCCCTCACGGTTCTGAGCAAGTGTGCCTTTGAGGTGTACAAACCTGTACCGTCAGCACTCCGGGCCGCAGATAAAGCAGCAGGAGCTGTAACTTTAGCTGGAGTGAACACAAAATCTACATTTTCCAGTTCTACATCTGAAGAAGCTTCTGTAAATAAGTCAAAGCCAACTTGCCTGTTGCAATAGATACAATCTTTAAAACCTCATAAAAATGCTGTGCCACCTGCTTTGTCCAGAAGAGTGCTTTACACTACTTTCCTCTGCATACCAGCCTTAAATGTATTTTCTCCCCCATGCACCTAAGGTATTTTTAAAAAGCTAAATTTTACCCTGAGATTAACAAATATTTTTGTTCATGTTCCCCTGACTAAAGAGGAAGGACTTCGGAAATAAACAAATACACCTGATTCATTCCTTCTGTGCTTATTTTAACACCTTTTTACTATTTAAGTATTTGCTCTCAATTTTGCATTTCTTTGTTTAAAAGCAGCAACGGGAGGGAATGGGACAAAATTGCCATTGTACTGATTTTAGCTGCTACAGGTTTTATCTGCATTTTAACATAAGAGAATGGATACCAATAGATTTGCCAGAGTTGCATCGAAAGCTACAGTTTTGATAGTACGTATACCACATACACTGAAAAAATACAGCCTCTTCAAGGCAGGAGAAGGTGCTTTATAGCTGTTTACAATCCATGTTTCTCACCTATAATGTATCACTCCCATTTGCTTTGTTCTACAGTATTGTTTCTTGATTTTGGATACTAGACAGCAAATAATAATGTGTGAAATAGCATGTCCTCTGGGGAACAACACCTTTCCTAGGAAAGAATGTCATCTTTATAGCAACACTTACTTTGTAATTAGCAAAGAAACACCCTATAGATACTTCAAATATTGACCAAAAAATAGAATAGGTCATAAATGCAAAAGGAAAAAAAGGAAATCCCCTTTTGAAAGCATACAGAACTGAGTGAGTAGAGACTTTGAGAATACTCCAGATTAAAAGCAATTAATATGCTTAATATTGGCAGTGGCATATCAGTAGAGGTGAACTCCTATTCCAGAAGAACAAACATTTAAAGAAGCTGAATGGAATTCAAATAGAATCTATCAAACAATGGGTGTTGAAAAATAAAGCCAAGCTGGGAGCTGGTGGTGACTCAGGAAGCTGCATGAAAAGAAAAAGGAAGAAAAAGGAGCTCAAGGAATGCTGGCTTCTTTCTCAGAATTGACTAGACTTATGTCAGAGCTGTTGATATTCCCTTGATACTGTCACTTATAGAACATTTATTTTTTATTACAAAAGCAATTCTGGATATGTGTAAAATTCTAAGTCTTCTAGTGGGAGCAATTTAAAACTGGATAATGCTGTCCTGAGGGGATTGTACTACTCTTTGGGTTTTGTTTTTAGGTTTAACTCATCACATGGAAAACTTCTTCTTCAGGAGTAATTATTAATAGTTGTGACCCTTGAGAACAATGGAGAAAGAGTTAGTAGAGAGTTGTGTGGGAGCTGTACATTCAAGCGTTAAATACGCTCTTAGCAAAACAGAGAGGACTGGAAATCAGATTGAAATGGGCCAGCAGAATTTTGGCCAGCCTGATCAGGGTTGCTACCAACCTGCTATTCAGCTATATATGGGTTGCTACAAGCAGAGATTCAGCCAATTTATTTGGAGATTTAATTTGAGAGATACAACAATATATATCATAATTTTTTTCTGTAAAAGATGTTGTACCTGATGTGAGCTTTGTCCTTTATCAGAAAAAGGGAAAGAGAGAAAATAATGTAAATATTTCACCTGCATCTCTTTCAGATAAGAAATCCATTGCACTTCTCAACCTGCAAAATGAGATGTGGTATGCTTGCTGTATTTGTACCCTATAGCCCTAGAAGGGTAATGTTACAATAAGGGCCCAATTCTGTGCTCAGTGAATAGGGTAAGGAACCCTTTTTAAACAAGTTTCCCTTTTTCCTTTTAGGATCCAGTCATTACCCATATATATTTTAGACTCCAAAATAATGACTGAAAATACACTGTAGGTGACTTAAAGGAAACAGAGAATAAGAAGGAGAAAAAAAATTATACCCATGGAATTTTTATTATTATTTGGCAGAGACTAGGACATCTTAAAATTAAACATTTTGCTAAAAGTAACCACAGAAATTTGATGCAAAACCAAGACTTTTCAAATACAAACTATTTACAGAGGATGGAAATTTACGTAGTAGAATAAAAATAACTACTCTAAGGTTCAAAGTCCCTGGAATTTCACAATCATTCTTGTAGCTTTGCAGCTCTGTCGTGGTTACGTGTTAACTGTGATTGCTGTGTAATGAAATAGAGAAGACTTCATATATAGTTAGCTTTTGTGCTATGGAGACATGTTCCTAGTATGCTTTTTCAAATATGTCCTTAGATCCTGCCAGGAATAACATTTAAATCCTTGCATCACATAACTCTCTTTTCTTTTTTTTTTTCCTTGATTTATTTCACACTTTTTCTTTGCTTAAGACATATTCACTGACCTTTTATTTTTATTTTTCTGAGGGACTTTAATAAGATACTTTTGGCAGATGGGTAAAAACAGCTCCTTTAGCTTGGTGTTTATGATGTTTATATAGAAACTTTTGAATTTAGAATAGATCAATTCAGGATCAGAGGTTATTTCAGTAAAGAAAGGAAGGAATGTAAGTGTCAGTCTTCATGGGCACAGGATAAAATGGACTTCAGTCAGCATAACTACATGATATTTTTACTTGAAGATGTGAAGATGAGTTCAATACAGTACCCTTAATTTTTTTCTTGATATTATATCACTGGCACTATGCCAAGTTATCATGTTTTACTTTCTGAAGTTGCCGTATAACTTAGTGAGCATAGTCTCAATGCAAAACCAGGCAAACTCATTTCAGTGACACAAACTGTGGTCTGCTGAGGACTTGAGGAGAGGTGGAAAGCTGTTTGAGCTGCTTTTCTCCAATATTATTTCAGAACAATTATCAGGAGCATCAAGGGGCTCATGCCGGGTTACAGCAGCTAAAAAACTCCCATACTAACCAGCTAAAGTGCAAAAGCTTTATCTGCTTTCTAATAAAACCAACCTAACTTTAGATGTAGTATTGAAGAGCTGAGTTAGGAGCTTGCCAAACTCATTTCCCTCTATAACTGTTGAAGAAGAAAGCCTTCAGCCTGACAGAAATCTGAGTCTTCTTCTGAAGGTGAACTTTACTCTCCATGGGCAATTATGAAGTCTGTGACAAACATGCTACTAGCATTAGCTTCTGAGCCTAACTTTGACTGGGAGTAACCTAGACATGAGTGACCAACCTTTTCCAGAACATCATGGCACGCGGTGGCATGCTGGCCTCAAGACTAAGGGACAAGCCTCTCTGAATTGTTTGTAGCTAAAATCATAGAATTGTTTAGGTTGGAAAAGAATTTTAAGATCATTGAGTTCAGCAATTAGCCTTACTCTGCCAAGTGCACCACTAAACCAAGGCCCTAAGTGCCACACTGACACACCTTTTAAATACCTCCAGGGAGGGTGACTCCACCACTTCCCTGGGCAGCTGTTCAAATGCTTGAAAGACCTTTGGGGAAGAAATTTTTCCTATTACCCAATCTAAACCTCCTCTGGCACAACTTGAGGCTCTTTCCTCTCATCCTATATCACTTGTTATTTGGGAGAAAAGGCTGACTCTCATCTTCCTACAGCCTCCTTTCAGGCAGTTGTAGAGAGTGATAAGGTCTTCCCTGAGCCTCCTTTTCTTCAGGCTAAACAACCCCAATTCCCTAAGCCACAAGCACGGCTGTGTTAGTGGGGGTTTCCTAAGAATGAGTGTACTCCTGATGGAAGCAATCTGAGTGACAGGTCTACAAAACGAAGTTGTCTTCTTACACTAGGCTTTACTGAAATGGCCCTTCAATTTCCAGCTATTTGAAACCATAGCTTCTTTTTCAAGAAGGCCAAGTATGGCTTGTTATTGACAAAATAGAGGAGGATTTTTCTGCTTTCTTTCCACTTTTTTTTTTCCTCTGGGGCAGAGTGAAAGCACTACCTCAGCTGATTGCTTCTGATGATGCTAACTGCTGACTAATATTGAATTCAATTTGGGTGTAAAGTCAGGAAACTTGGCAAGTTACTACATATTTGTCTGTCTCCACTATGCCACAAAAAAGAAAAGCCTATTCAGTAGCTAATAACTTGTAACTAAGGGAGAAAAGGTCATATGCATATACTAATGAAAATTAATACTGAAAATCCAGAAAATGTAAAAGGAAATAAAACTCCTTGGGAAGCACTGAAATGCACAGTCATGGTCATTACACGGGCTTGAAGTCCACTCCTGCCGTAATTCTTGAAAACAACTAGAGATGCAAGTGTAACATTTCTATACATAAAAGAGGTTTTTTAAGATTTTTGCTCCAAAATGCAAAAAGAAGGTATTTTTCTGTAGTTTTACAGAATCTAGCCTAATTATTGTATCCTTCATTATTCTACCATAAAGGGACAATAAAACACTTCATTTCTGAAAGTCAAAGATTCAGAAAACAGTAAAATTATTCAAGAAAACTAAGAATATGGCTTCATCGCCATTGCATATACCAAGCACAAATTGATGCAGTTTTGTACATCATGCAGAAAGGCATTTCTACTAAAGCTGTGACTTCCAGACATGATTTAGAGAGGTGAAGGGGAATAACGTGCATAATATAACAAATGTGGTACATTTGCTTGGAATAAATGTAAATTTTTCAGAGGGAATATTCTAAAAAAGGCCACTAATATGGAGAGTTCTGAAGTTAGTGTAGAGACGGAGTATCAAAATTATTGTCAGATACATTGTATAATTTATGATATCAGATACAAAATCAGCATTCAGGCTTGAGATTTTCTTTGCAATTATTATCAGGCTGGATTGGAAATGCAGGCTATTTATCATCACAAATCCTGGAGATCTTAGGAAACCTGTTGATAAAAGGATAATCTTATAGTTGAGGGAAATTTATAGAGTAAGGATGGCGATATGTCAAAGGCCAATAGTCCACAATTACTTCAGTAAATTAAGAGTGGTCTTTAACATTTTTTCATCTTTAATTCTGTTTTCTAGTTTTTGCTAGATCATGACTGATTATGCTTTTTGACACATAAACGTTCATTTTGGGATCTGCTTGGAAGCTGGTTGTACTAAATTTGTCTTTTTATTTCCAGTATGAATTGGTTCAACACATAAACAGGCTTCACTGCAAATTTGCAACTTTACAGTTTGTGTAAAAAAAATTATGAGGAAAAATACCAGTGTGCTATTTATTCAGCTTTAATTCATGTAAATTAGATTGTTAATTAGCATTTTATTGTTATTGGTTGTTATAGGATATTTTTACCAGCTCTTCTTTGGAAGTTTATCCAGTTGAGCTACATAGCTGAATACCTAAAGTGTATAATGTAATTTCTGTTCTCTTGAATAGTCCAAGCACACACACATATATATACTTATGTAAACTAATTTCTCTCTATATACACCTATATTTATATATGCACAAATATATGCATTTGTGGATTCACACAGACACATAAACACGCACACAGATGAGTGCCATGTCTGCTAATATCAGTCACTATTTCTTGTAAAGAAAATTGTTTCTCCATCCAATTACAATATCTACCACTGCCTAGCTTTATTTTGCATTAGCATGGTCCCTAAAGGGGCTGACCTTTGCCGGAATTCGCAAAAATCAGGGATCAAGATACTCAAATCAAGATATGAATAAGATTCATCCAAAACACTATAGGTCTTCTTTCCTTGGTGCTGATGCTATCCTATGCTGTAAGGATTCCTTTTGCCATGCAAACTAGGACACCCTTCTCTGGTGAAATGCACATGCAGAAATGCATGAGAAGTTTGAGGGGAACTGGCTTGCTTCCACAACGTGCACTTTATGAGACAGTTATCTTGCCTTTCTTCTTCCTTGAAAATGCCTTGCATGAATCCTTTTTTCCTGGTTTATGTGCCATCCTAAACCCAAAGCATTTGCATTTTTTAAAGACACTATCGTCAGGCAGGAGCACGCCCGAAGAACCATAGGCCCCACAGGAAGCGTACACTGACATACTCAGCCCATCAAATGTACCTCTGCCTAAAAGGAATGTTTCCCTTCCCCTTCCCCATCATTAAATCCATTCCTCAAATCAATGCACATATATTAACTATATGCACAAATAATGAAATAAAGTAAATACTTTAAAATCAAACCTAGCATCCAGGCTAAGAGAGATAAAAGAGGCAGCATCCTCATTAGGCTTGGGGCAGGACATGTGCAGCATACTGTCCTCAGAGGTGGAGAAGGTGCATGCCACTTCCCTCATAACTTTTCTTTTCTGCATGTCTGCTAGGTGGTCTGAGGGAAGCAATGAGGAGATGTGCCTCACAAGACAGGAGCAATTAGCCTGATTAGGCTGATGTACAGACTGCCCCCCATACTGGTGAATGGGCACTGGAGCTCGACTCTCTGCACTGGTAGGCAATGTGACAGGTTTCTGGCATGGCATTGGCCTGTGCTTTCCACCTGGTCTGCCTTCAGCCATGCCTGGGTTCTGTAGTCTGAGGTCCCAGTACCATCTTGAGCCCAGCACCAGTTCCAGTCACCAGTTTGCACATGGCCACCCTGATACGGACCTAACGCCACAAACATGGATAGCTCTGCAGCTCTTGTCCTCAGTGCCAGAGAACTGTCCCAGCATGTTTCATTTGCTGGTTGGGATCGTAGCTGCTCAGACCTACCTGTGCTTTTGCCATCAACCTGCCTAATGCCTGTCACATTTAACAGGGATATGCCAGCAACATTCTAGGGTTAGCTGTCAGTGGATCTAGAAAGCAGTATGTCTGGTGGGTAACCAGGCAGGATAAGACCAAAAAGATGAAGTAAAGGAAAGAAGAGCTGTCTCCCTCCCACATTACACACATTACTTAGTCCTCTCCAGCAAAGTGGAAGAACTATCCCAGTTTTGCACTTTAGGTACAATTTCCTTAAATGAATTACGGGATCAATTCAGGCATGTATGACTTATATGAGGGCGGCTCTCCATCCTGTCCTTCAAAGGCAGGATAGCGCAGCAGGAAGATAGCTAAAAGGCAAAAACTGACAACAGCAGCCACAGAAAAATTTAGGAAAGGTAATGGCATTTATAGGAAATAGTGTAATATATTCCCTTCAATGAGAGATGTGTGATCACAGAATCATACAGTATTCTGGGTTGGAAAGGACCCACTACGGCCATCAAAGTCCAGGTCTTGGCCCTGCAGCTGCAAGAACCCATGTAAGTTGCAATGTTGTCCACTTTCATGACATCATTCTGCATCTTGTGATGTTTAGTGTTGTTTTCTTTCTTAAATCTCACAACTGAAATGATTACCTGACTCTCAGCTTAGTTAAAAAAAAAAATAGGCAAGAACATAGTCCTGAATGCAGAGTTTAAAATGTAACTCATATTTCCCTCAATCAGACAAAATATGTCACCTCACAAAACAAAAACTTGTATTTTGTTCATAATTATTTTTAGTACCTTGATTTGTAGGACGATTTATCATGTGAAAGTGAGCAATCTTGGCACTTTCCAATGACACACCCACCCAGTCTTGAGTGCCCAGTCTAGTCCAGGGAAGTACAGAATCTGAGACAGGCATCCTCAGGCTAACCTAAAATCTTTCCTAAACCTATTTCTTATTCCCAGAAGTTTCCTTCTAGACTGTGACTCTATTCCATACAAAAGTAGTGTTCCTTAGAAGTGCAAAATTTCTGATTGACCTTATCCTGGGTTTGCCTTACTAGGAAGCAAAAAGTATAAACGTACACTGTAACAGAAGTGATGTCTTTTAACAGGTGTAAAAAATATGCAGGGGTTAGCAGCTTTTTCTGTTTTACCTCCATGCTGTTTGAATGTCCCTGGTTAGTCTTTCCAGTGCATATTAAGTATTTCTAACCTTTATTTTCTTTCACATAGCTCAGACAGTACAGACAGCAAGACAGTCTTCAAAATTTAATCAATAAATCTCAAAAATCTGACTTCAGACCAGGAAGAGAAAGCTGCAGCTTAAAAGTTGGAAAACACCAGATTTAGCCTTATGTAAGATCAATGTCCTAAGAGGGTTCTATAAACATAGAGTTTATGATTAAATATTAAGACCAAGAGAATACTTAACATACCCATTTGCTGGCTCTCAAATGCACATTACCTGCCTCCCTTTTGTATCACTGTATGTCTGCTCAGTTCCCAGAAACCTACCAAAAAATACACTTTAAAATTGCATCTATGTTAAGACCACAGATAGCAAGTCATGGCTCACTCCATCTGAGTTAAACCAGATGACTAATGACTCTTCAGAATTGAAGTTTTTAACAGAAATGCATTTCTGAAAAAATCGTGGCCCCTTGAACACTGGAAGCACCACAGGTCTTGCAGTGTGGCCTGACTGAAAGCCTACTGAAGCTGGTGCAGAGGAATCCATCAATCTGAATGGCCTTTGTACCATACCTTCAGGGTTCTCTCTCTATATATAGAGGGGAAGTAAAAATGTTTATAGCAAATCCCTCTAAAGCACAGAGAGAACTTATTACGAATCAGCTATTCATGATTTATACAGCTCAATCAGTAGCATTTTTTCTTTATGAATTTTCCCTTTGCAGGGGATGTGCATATTGCTTATGAGACATAAAAACATAACAACTCTCTGCATCATCACTCCTTTTTTGCATTCATCTTACTTTACACATACTGCCACTCCACAGGGCAAGTTCTCTGTTTCAGACATCCCCTCATTATGAGTGGAAATAAGAAGTTAGGCTAAAAGTGGATTTTTAAGAATATCTGAATAATATGCAGTTGTTCCCCACCAGTTCATACAGTGTGCTTACAACAACAGGGCCTAATATTTGTTTCTCAATAGAAAGTAAAGTGTAGGATTATTTTAGAGATATATCTGAAGTAAAATATCCAGATTAGATGTCCTCTGGCAGATTAAACTGGAAAAAGTTAGGTTGGCTGTCGCCCTGGTTTTTCTACTGTTCTGTGTTTTTACTTTTGTAGTAGACGTTCTCACGCACTTTCTGTAAACATGGTCATGTTTTGTTAACTGTACTTTATTGTTTTTCATTCCATTCTCCTAGGCGGAGACATCTGATGGATTTTTCCTGTGACCAGTGTGATTGAGGGGTGGTAATTTCTCCCTCCAATCCACAGTGGTTCTTAAGACCATATAAAATAAAGTTCGGGGTTTCGCCTCACTCTCTCTCTTTTTCTTGCTTCCCACCTGGCCAGGTCTGCGTGGTTTTTTCGTGTCTGAGTGTGACAGTTGGCATTTGATGTTATCTTTTTTACCTTTTTGACCAGAAATGACTACACACTTAAAGCTTATCTATGAAAACCTGGCAGAAGGTAGCAACCAAATATCTGACTACAGCATCAGTTGATAAAAAAGAGCAAAAAAAGAGAGAAAATTGGTACAAAGTAACTCTGGGAAAAGTGAAACTGCCCCATCTACCGATAAGTTCTGACTACGGTGGCTTCAGTATATATTGATCAGCTGAAACAAGTATACCAAGCAAATGAATTCTTTTTTCTTTCTTAAAAGAATTAAATGGTCTTCATGTATGTCAGGACTTGAGGGAGCTAGCTAAACTAGTTAAACGTCTCAGAAATTTAACAAGGAGACACAATCTGGAGTCTGCTGAAATCCTACCTCTGCAGCAACGGTTACTTTCAAGTTACACCTGCAGATGTTCTTAAACTCTTGACTTTTCTCACAGTACTCTATTTCACTAATTTTTAAATGAAGAAAAAAAAGATGAAAAGACATGAAAAAAAGAGATATCTTTTCTTCTCCCATCTTTGTCCATTAAATGACTGATTCCAATTTAATGCATTGATGTTGAAGGTCTTTGAAATTCAAAGATATGTTTCTCTTTCCATCCCTAATGGGATAATAGTACATACTAATGCACATGCATTTGTTCTTTTAGTCACAATTTCATAAGAATTGCAAGTTGCAAACATTATTGCTTTATGATTATTGTGCAAATAGACAAAAGAAGACACACATAGACACAGGCAAATGGAGAGGACAGATGACGATGATATCCAATAATATAAGATTCTTTTCCTATCGACTACACAAAATTCCATTTATAGTTCACATATTTCTCAAATTCACCCTTTAAAAGAACTACAAAACCAAATATTATATATGGCAGTACTTATATTGCTTTTTTGCCCTCTCCCTAAATCCTTCACCTGATACAGAGCAAAAAGAAAGCATGATGCCCTAGTATAGCCATGTAAAATGTACAATAACTTATTTTAAAAAGGAAGCACTTAAATGCTAGCAAGCACCAGTGATCTGCTTCGAAGCTGTCACAAAAGGACACTTTAGACATTAGAGTGCATTATTGGGTAGGTATAGTAAATGGCTTTATAAAATCTCACTGGTCATTATTGCCATTTCATAATTCTCTTTCCTGTTTGCAAAATGGATAAATGAGCATTTTCAGGCTCTCAGAACAAATAGTATAAATCAAAATTGATAAAATAATTTTAAATAGTTTTCACTTTAAAGAAGCATTGTTTTGATCTACTGCAACACTCCAACTATATGTAAGCACAGCATATCTTCTTGTATGTTACTGAATTTAGCCTACTGCAAATTAAAACTGGAATTCTCTTTTTTTACAGTTTCAGACTCATTGCATTGTATGAAGCTCAGGAATTCAACATGTAGGAATTTGTCACAGCCCACCGTGTTTCATCTCCATCTCTAACTAGGCATTCATGAACTGTACAGATACAAAAGGATACTCATGTGTATCACTTTTCTTATGACTGAAGCACAACCCCTGTAATGCTTAAAAACACAATTAATAGAACACCTTTCCTTTGCACTGAGTTTAGCCCCTGGAGTGCAGTTTGGGAACAGGATTTCACATAGGCAATGATTTATCCAAATGACAGCCCATGCACCTACCTCTCCATCATATATGCCTGTCCTTAAATACACCATAATGCAAAAGCACGTAAATCTAAGTACACTGCATCATTTGTTTATGTGAAAACATGTGCTTCAGGGGTCCAACAAGGTCTACCCTCAGAAAGGACGAAAACCATGGAGATGGGAATCTGCTGTGATTATCATCCATGAGTGAAAGGAGCACACCCCTGGTTTGGTATGTACCAAAACAGCCCTATGTTTGCTCAGCAGGAATGGGGTGTGCTGCGGATGGGAAATGCCGAAGGCTGGTATGTCCTTCTTAATTTTCCCTCACACTTCTAGTAGTGCTCAAAAAAAAATCTTTATTAGAGAAACTAAGACAGACTCCCCTTAAAAGGTGAAATCCTCTCCCCAAGGTACTCAAGGGGAAGGTTTGTCTTTCACTAAATCACCCAAGCCATATTCAAGATACTAGAATTAGTCACAACACACAGAAAAAAATGCTTCTAGGATTTAATTTTAAAGCATTTTCCTTCTCAAAGAAACACACTCCAAACCAAAACACATGACAAAACTCCCCCACATTCAGTAAGAAGGAAAATTAGAAAAAGATTAGTGAAACATCGCTCTTTCTGCCCAGTGTCAGAGACCGGAGTTCCCGAGAGCTCGCTGCGCTCAGTGATGGGCAGAGTGGGAAGCTGCCACTGCTGCAAACACGAACAGCTTCTCTCAGAAGGAAGCGCAGCTGATTAATCAACTTGATATTACCCTAACTGATTAAACAATGAGACGTCCTGGGGTTTTGCTGTCTGTCCTGATGAGTGCTCATCATAACTATTAGTACAAAACCCCAGCATGTCTCCCTTGGGAGTAAACTACCTTCTAATGTTTTTCCTCTAAAGATTAATTCCATTGTTATGGAACCTGTGTATAAAGGAATTATAAAGTAATCATTAGTCATTTTCAAACAATTTGACCTTTCCAGCTTTGACTGGTGGAGTGTTTTTGGAAGAAGTCTTGTTCAGTTTGCCTTATTCACATAAGATGGTTTACTTAGACAAATAGAAAGGGGACTGATATGTTTGCAGTACTGTACTCATTTCAAAAGCAGAAAAGTGGGTATTTTTAAATGAACTTAATTTTTATTTTATGAAGTAATGTTTAAAGGATTAACAGCTGTGGAAGCCATGAAAACCTTTCTTTTGTTCCACCAAATGACCCAAATCTGTGCCTAACCTTCAATACAATAAGCTCTCTCTCTGAAAGATCCCATTAAATGTGTTACCTGCAAAAGGAAACAGGTTTTTAAACATGCACTCAGATGTTAGACAGTGCATTTGTCTCATGTCAATAAATAATTTCTAAAGTTGAATAAAAATCAAGTCATTCTTGAAAGGCATGTTCCTTGCATGTTTGAGAAGGGTTTCCCTTGCCTATCAGTCTGGGTTTTTACATGATTACTGGTCTGTTTATATGGCAATTATTCAGGTGCAGAGAGCAAGCATGAATAAATTACCCTGGAATTCCTCTTTTAGGAGGAGGCCCCAACTTCCTACATTCCAGTATATCCTCATAGGTGTTACCAAATATCAACGTTTCACCTTGCAGCAAGACCATTCACAACTTCCCTACATCCTTGCTTGTAAGAAAGATTCAATCTGACTGAGACCAAAGGCAGGAAAAGGCAATTGCCTCTGACTTTGTATTCAGGTTTTTTTTCCCCCCTGATTTCCAGTGATAGCAGCTCTAAAATGCTTAACAGCTTTGTTAGCTTAAAACAAATTAATATCCATTTTAATTCAGATGTCTAGTTTCAAAAGTGGGAAGTATTTTTTTTATACTATTAGATCTGCCAGTCCCCAGGGAAAAGAGTTTTAAAATAGTCATATGCATGAATTTTGGCTGGATTCATCAGTGAGTGTTCTACCACGCACACCCTCTGGATATATTCTAGGTTTCTTCCTTTCTCCAAGTTTTTCTGATATGCATGCAGGTCAGAGCAAACAGATCCATGAAAAGTCCAAGCCCTCGAGCACAAAGGACACAAAGAGCAGCTGTCCAGCTTCAACCCTGCAGGCATAATAGCAGTAGACTCGTGATTCTCAGTGCTGCAGTTCCCCACAGGGACATACATCCCCACACAAAAGCTTGCACGGCTTTTTTTTTTTTTTTTTGGTGGTTTGTTTCTTTTTTCTCTGTTTTAAAGGTGTGCACTAGCTTAGAGAAATGACATAATAGGGCCCACTCACATTCATTGCTCACAAACGACCAGATATTCAGATAAAAAAAATAAATCCAGAGGCAAGTGCTAAAACTTGTTTAGGTTGTGAATTCTGCTGATATCTTGCTGGGTTATTTATAACCTTAAATATTCCTAAATCTTTGGAAGTATCCATTTATTAACTTTCCTGGTTAGCACCTAAAATCAACTCATATTTCTATAGCCTATCTAAAATGGATATCAGCTCAGCACACTGATATTTGTAATCACTGTTGTTTAAATGTTTACAGTCTTCCTCATTTTACATAATTGTGTCTAAACACCTACACATATTTAAGGTCGTGAATGTCATATAATCAAAATGTTTGACAAAACGCATTCTCTCCACCCCCTCCCGTCCAAATACTTCCATAAACCTGAAAATATACCCATGGTGGCTAACAATTCAATATAGGCAGGGTTTTAGACATCAACATCTTTTTTTCCTTTGTTTCACAGCTACATTTTAATCTTTTAGAAAAACCTATCGTAAAAACTTGACATCTTAATTTCCATTAGAGCCAATGGAAATTTTGCTGAAATATGGAACACAACCTGTGCTTTTCAAACTGTGCGGATGAAGCCCAATGGTCTACACTGTATTTCTGAAGTTCATTTGAAAGCTATGTAAGAAAATTAGACTATTTCCATAGACATTAACCGTACATGAGTCCATTGAAAAGTGTTATAATATCCTCAGTTTAAGAAAAGCTGACAATCTTATGACTATAGAACTACATTTACAGTTTGTGGACAAAATAGATAAACCAAAGTTATCCAAATTAAAATATCTTTTCTGCTTCCTCAAAATAAAATAAATTTATAGATACTTTTCTCCATTAAAAAAAGTTTTTAGAAGTGTAACGTTTATTTCAAACCTCCATTCCATGAAAAAATTTCCTTTGATTGTATTACTGGCAATTTAAAATACAATTTATGATTAATCTTTTAACATATAATTTTATAAGATTTCTTTCAATTGCAATTGCAAATGTTTAAAGCTGTGAATAGGGCCTGTAAAAATAAGCTTCTACACAAGTTTCTCTAAAAGCCAGCAATTTCAGCTACCTATACAGTAGGTAACTCACACTCAGCTCAAAAAAATAAACTTCGAGTCCAACCATGTCCCCCACCTGTCCCGCAAACAGTGAGATTTAATTACTTGTTTGCTTTGTAAGAAATAAAATCTATTAGCAGACAAGGTATTGCAATTGCCCGATCATTATGACTAGTTTAACTTCAGATGCTGGTTGACTTGGGATGTTAAAGCTCCCAGGGTTGTTTGGAGCCTGGCATTAAAAGAACAGATACAATCCTAAGCCTAAGTGTTAACAAAGACTGTTGGCATCCCAGAGGAGATTAGGTTGCTGATCTTGTAAGGATCAGCTACTTACTTAGTGATGTTTACACTGACATTGATGTAGTGACATCCTGATCTAATTACATGTCAATAAACCACAGTCCTGATGCCCTGAGAAGATCAGAAGAGGATTACAAGAACTCCACTGCCAATCTTTAAAGCCTAAGGAAGCAACCCTGTGATTTAATTACCAGGAATTCAGTAACTGTAAAACTATTGTTTTAAATTGGACAATTCTTTTCATAATTAGATTTCATCCCTCCCTATAACTATCACCCCCAAATTTTCCAAAATTCTACACCCAAATCACTGCCTAAGCAAACACTCTGGAAACTTGTTCTGATGTCTCAATTTCATTTGTGTCTAAGATTCTAATTCTACTTCAAGCCTAAATATTTTAAAGGATTTGTTTTAAATGTACACTGTTATTTTCATGTCCTCTGGCATAGTGCCAGAGAATAACTTCAGGACTATGTTAACACTGCTGTGGTGTGTTGACCCTGGCTGGATACCAGGTATCCACCAAAGCTGCTTTATCACCCTCCTCTGCAACCGGACAGAGTAGAGGAAACATAATGAAAGGTTTAGGAGTTGAGATAAGGACAGGGAGAGATCATTCATTGATTACCGTCACTGGTGGAACAGACTCAGCTTGGGGAAATTAATGAATTTATTGGCAGTCAAAACCAGAGCAGGATAATAATAAATAAAACAAATCTGAAAAACACTTTCCCCCACCCCTCCCTTCTTCCTGGGCTCTACCTCCTCTCCCCCAATGATGCAGAAAGATGGGGAATGGGGTTTATGGTCAGTTCATCACATGTTGTTCCTGCCTCTGCTCAGGGACAAGAGTCGTTCCTCTGCTCCAGTGTGGGGTTTGTCCCAAGGGAGACAGTTGTTCATGAACTTCTCCAGCATGAGTCTTTCCCATGGGCTACAAACTGCCCTAATGTGGGTTCCTTTCCACAGGAAAAGCCTGCTCCAGTGTGGGCCTCCCACAGGGTCACAAATCCCACCAGGAAACCTTCTCCAGCATGGGCTCTCCATGGGTCCACAGGTTCCAGCCAGGAGCTTCCCATGGGGTCACAGCCTTCTTTTGGACATCCACCTCATCAAAAATGAGTCTCCTCCATGGACTGCAGGTGGATCTCCTCATTCCCATGGTCCTCCAGGGAACAGAGAAGGAGCTCTGCCCTCACAGGGGCAGAGCTGTCTCACCATGGGCTGCACCGTGGACTGCTGGGGAACCTCAGCTCCAGCACCTGGAGCACTTCCTGCCCCTCCTCCACTGACCTTGGTGTCTGCAGGGTTGTTCTCACATATTCTCACTCTGCTCTTCTCTAAGCCCAATTATAACTGCACAACAACTTTTTTTCCTTCTTAAATACGCTATCCCAGAGGCTCCACTATTGTCTCATTGGCTTGGCCTTGCCAGAGTCACATCCATCTTGGAGCTGGCTGACATTGGCTCTGTTGGACATGGGGAAAGCTTCTGTCAGCTTCTCACAGAAGTCACCCTGTAGCACATTCTCCCTCCTTCCCCCACAAAACCTGACTATGCAAACCCAACACAATCAGGAGGGTTGTTGATCTCCTCAATGCCAGCAGCACTGGATGACCTATGCTGCATTCTTAGGGATAGTTGCTCCTGCTAAAGGAAAGGTGGAGTTATCCTCAAGGTGGAAAAATGTAATTTTGCCTAAATAGATGGGAAACTTCCTGATACTGCTGCTGTAAACATGAGAAGGGTTCAGATCTGTAGAACAAACACAAATTCCTCTATGCATTGCACTATGGGTGAGGCTGGTACCCACTTTTAAGCACTTCCAGCTAAGAAAAATACAACTTAATCAGTCCAGGACTACTTTTTTCAGCTAGTTATTATTGTGCTTTGAAGACTTTTTAAAGCAGGATTGGACAAAGGGAGATGGATGTAGAGTTTTCCTTATCTTTGGATTTTAAGTAACTGGAATTGCTAGTGTTATTGAGTCATACATTAATTCCCTACCCTTTCTAAAATCTCAGAAGGACATCTTTCTGAGCATTGTGTCTGCCTCACCCAGGTGGGATTTTGGTCATGGCTTTACTAGAAAAGGCAATCTTCTAATGTATTACTGAAGTACAGGTAGGATCCTGTAGCATGGAATCCTCTTCCAGGATGGAGTACACCCAAATATTTTGTACAACAACAAGCTGGATATTTTATCTGCTTCATTTCTTAAGCCCTGGGAGGGTGGGAGGGGCCGCTGGAATTGAGGGAAAGAAACCCAGCTGGTTTTGCACAATTAATCCTCCTAGAGTTTCAGAATATAATTTTTTTTTGAAAGGAACGCACTCTGTTCTGTCTGCCCTGTTCTGCCTGGGGGGTTGAACCTGATGATTTCCAGCTCTGCTCCTCCAGCCTTGACTACTACTTTCTCTAGTCTCTTTTTTCACCATTTTATTCACCCTCCAAGTAAACTACTGGGTAGTGATGCATGAAGCTTTCATTATGATATCCAAAGGTGCACAATTATTTCATATTACTGGAAAGGACACCATCTTGAAGAGCAGTTGAGTAACTTACAAGTCTAAGCCTCACTTTTATAAATGACTCATACTCTTTGAAAGTCAATGTTGTAGTGCCTTTCTGTGAGAGATGACAACTTTCAAACATTTCCTTTGATGCAATAAATTGAAAACAAAGAAGGTGTTTTCTGATGGTAATCTTTTGAATGATGAAAGCACTTGGGGTGATATGAATGACATTGAAAACTGACTCTCAGAGTGTTTCAGTGATTTTGCAGATACTTTTTTTTTTACAGAAGTAGATTCTAGTGTGACCTAAACTTGATTTTATATAAATTGTGTTACAGATAAAACCATAAAGGAGCAGTTTCAACCCTGATAAAGTTCTACTGGCTTCATTCAATGCATACCAGGGATAAACATGCACCAAGTTATTTCAGTGTGAGTATGTGAAATAACTACTTTCCATGAAAAAGTCCATTCCACATACCTATAGCGTGCTCTGTAATATTAGTAATAACACGAAGCAATTAATGCTTTCATCTTCAAAGCACACTGCAAATATTAGTTAATAGGAGAAACTCTCATGAAAGAACAGCTGATGAAGAAACAAATTTCTTGGAGTAGATAGTTTTTGTTGTATATCAAATGAACTTTTAGAAACTCAACATTTTTCAATTAATAAAAGACTGCAAAAAGAAAATATTTTACTGCAAGTGTATCTACATTTCATTAATGTAATATACTGCAAGGACAAAAGACCTCTAGCAAAGGGTGCTTTATATCTTCCTGACCACAAAGGTCTGATGCTGCAGGAGACTAAGATATGTGCACTGGTCAGCAGCACATGTAAGCTTTTATTCATCTTTCAGCATGGGCCTGCTTTCTCACCCGAGACACTCAGCTTCACTTCAAGTAGTCAGTGTGGCTGCTCCAACTACCCTCTAAAGACTCATGGCTAATTTTACCCCCTAAAGGAACTTAAGTTCTAAAAGCAATAGTTCCAAATTCCACCTTAATTACGGACCCAAAAGAGCTGATGTGGATGTCTGCTCTCCTCTGAGGGTGTCTGCTTCTCTGTTTGAAGTTCATTACCTGCTTATGGTCTTTTCTGAGATTTTTGTGGGTAAAACTGGTGTGCTTTGGAACTAAGAGCTGTTCTAGACTCATTGTGAAGACACAGTAGACCTGGGGAAAGCCATTCATGTACAGTCAGAAAATAACCAGCATAAAAAAAGGCTGATGGCAGAGTAGTCACTCAGTATTTAGTTCACTACCTGAACCCTAGAATATCTGTTTTCAACTTGTTTGATTCCAATTGGAAATGTGAATAAAAATGTCTGCTTAATTAGAGAAAGGAAAAGAAAAATCAGCCTGAAGGAAGAATCATATCAAACTTGAAGAAAAGCATTTAACTTCTAAAATTTTTCAACCTCATAAAATTCCAGTTTGGCAAATACCAAAATGAAATGGTTCTTCTGTACACACACACAAAAAAAATCTGGGAGAAAAGTGCCATCTTTAAGAGCTGGTGGAGAAATTGCAAAAAACCCTCATATGCTGTAGTATGCAAAATTTTTAGCTCTTTGTAGCCATATAAATCCTGTTCAATGTCACAGAATACTCTCCAATACTTCTTACCACACCTCAGTGGAGGGCTGGTGACATGGAGCTGTATTTTCCCATTCCTTCTCATCTTCACCACACTATGAATTCCTGCACCTAACATTTACATCTTGGGAGTTTTCCCATGAGGAAAGGGAGCTAAGCTAACAACCTACCTTTTCCCACACAGAGAGAAAAAAGTTGCAATGGATATGTTTTATTATCGCCAACAACAATCTAATTAGCTTCACCCTCCCCCACAACTAAGTGAGAACTTGTAACAGATATACAATGAAGAACATCAATGGGAAGGGAGTGTAATGGTGATAGAGACTACATCAAAAAAGGAACATCATTTAAAAGGCTAATATACCACATTAAGCTCAGAAGCTGAACCCTGATCTAAATTCTGGGCTCAATATATCCATTTGTCTAATTTCCTCGCTTCTGAAATTAAGCATTATATAAATGTGTCGTAGTGTTCCAGTTGTTCATCTCTTAAGAAATGAAGAGCTCTGAGTCTCATTCTGCATATTTAAAGAAAAATAAATTGCAGCCGAGAGATATAGTGCTGACTGAAATTGGATTCAGTGTTTGTCTAAAGTGGGCCTCCTTTCACTGCGACATGGGCAGCATTAGGATACAGCCTACATGGTCCCCAGCTCCTTCAGTACACAAAAAGAGAACACTGAAAACAGAGCATTTGCTTAGGGTTTTTTTGACAGTGCAAATTTAGTTTGCTCTGTATGATTATAAATTTTGGTGAGGTTTTTCTCCATTATGTGCTACAGGATATTACACAAAATTACTATCCAAGTGAAAAAAGCACACTTTTCTGTAACCTCAAGTAACTACAAAGCCTGCTGTAATCACAGCCACTGCTATCACAGAAACAGCTTGTCAGTTCTTAAGCACACAACTTCATGGAGTCTTCTAAAAAGTGAGAGAGCTCTACAATACTTGGGATAAACACAGCAGATTTTAATTAATACTGTCAAGATTTACCACACTCATGGTTCTAAACCGGTTTCCATCAACACAAGTTATAATGCTTGTTAGCCAAGTCCTCCTAGCTTGTGCAATGAGCTATGCAATGAGGATGCTTAGGAACTTAAGTGTCACAGTCTTTCAAAAGGGACCTTGAAGCAGCTCTTTCACTCACACTGTTGCAGTTTTAGGATTGCAGGGACAGTGACTGTCCTTGTTCTGGCCAGGACAGGGTTAATTTTTGCAGTAGCCAGGAGGGGGCATGGGTAGGACCCAGAGATATTCTATATCACCTCAGGTCATTTTCCATGGATGAGGGAAGGGGTCCCTCCCAGGTCAGGTACCATGGCAGAGGGAGCAGTTGGGTCTTTTTGGGGGTGAGCACTTGTGCGCGAATAGTTTGTTTCTTGTACAATCTATTATTAGTATTGTTGCTGTTATTGCTCATTTTTAAAAATCTCATTGCTCTTTCCAGGAAATTGTTCTTATCTCAGACCATGATCTTTGCCTTTTGTGCCTCCAATTCCCCTTTCCATCCCACCACAGGGGGAAGCAGAGGGGGAGACGACAGTGAGCAATCAGTGCATGGTTTGGAGTGTTTCAGTAGGAACACTAAATTGGGGAATATCACTCCTAAACCATGACAGTGACAAATTAAACCCATACAGTAGCAGCCGCTGTCTGCATCTTTATTCCTTGTTTTGATTCACCAAGGGCAAATTGCGCTTGACAAACCTGATCACCTTCCGTGACAAAGTAAGTGGCTCAGTTGATGAGGGGTGAGCAGTGGGCATTGTCTACATGGATTTCTTCAAGGCTTTTGACATGGTTTCTCACAGCCACCTTCTAGAGAAGCAGATGTGTTGTGGTCTGGACAAGTGGTCTATGCAATGGGTGGGGAACTGGCTGACAGGCTGCACCCAGAGGGTGGTGGCAAATAGCTACTTTTCAAACTGGCAGCCTGTCACAAATGGAGTCCTCCAGGGATCAACAGTGGGTCCAAAACCACTTAGTATCTTCATAAGTGATCTGGATGATGGGGCCAAGTGTACCCTGACAAAGTTTGCTGATGATATTAAACTGAGTGGGGAAGTGAACACTTCAGAAGGGAGAGCCACCCTGAAGAAAGACCTGGATAGGCTGGAACAGTGGGTTAACAAGAACCTTAGGAAATTCAGCAAAGACAAGTGTAAGGTCTTGGACCTGTGAAAACTTAATCAAGGAGTGCAGCACAGGCTGGGATCTACCCAGCAGAGAAGACATTTGTGGAAAGAAACCTGGGGTTTCTGGTGGACAAGAAGTTCCATATTAGTGAAAGAGTGTGATTCTGTGGCAAAGCAAGGCAGCAGGATGCTGGGTTGGATCAATAGGTGCTTCACCAGCAGCAACAGAGGAGCCATTATCCCACTGTACTCAGCACTTGTTGGGCCACACTTGGAATACTGAGCTCAGTTTTCGCCCCTGCTATACAAAAGAGATGTGGACAAATTGGAGAGGGTCCAGAGAAGGGCCACAGAGATGATCAAATTGATCTCAGCCTGCCATGAGAGGAAAGGCTGAGAGAACTGGTTTTGTTCAGCCTTGAGAAAAGAAGGCTTAGGAGAGACCTTATCACTGTGTCCTAGCATATAAAGGGTGGCTTACAAAAAAAAAAAAAAAAAAGGCAGAAACTCCTTTTTTACAAGAAGTCACATGCAAAAGACATGGGGTAATGGGTACACGTTACTCCAAGGGAGATTCTAACTAGACACAAGAGGAAAATTTTTCACAATGAGAATGATCAGCTATTGAAATAATCTCAGTGAAGAGCTGGATTCTTTAACACTGGATTTGTCTGGATGGGGTGCTAGGCCATCTTGTCTAGACCGTGCTTTTACTGAGAAAGTTTGCACCAGATGATCCTTGAGATTCCCTTCCAGACTGGTACTGTATGATTCTGTGATTTTGCCTTACTCCCTCCATCCCAGGAGTTCCTCTTGTCTGTAAGGCATGCAATGCACACTCTGATCCCACACCTCTCACTGCATTGTGTGCACAGGCAAGCGGCTCTCTCTTTTCAAGAACTTTTAAAGGTTTTTATTGAAATGTACCACTTCAGTATTTGTTGGTTTTGAATCAGTTTCAAGTGTAAACCTACACTTCTTGGAACAATATAAATATAAGAAAAACTGTTTTATCACCTCACACCTTGTTGCTAGCAATCAGAGCTCTGTAGAAGTTAAATTATAGTAGTTCATAAACCCTGTATTGAAGTGAATAGCTCTTGTTTGAATATAAAAATACAGAGATACCATTCCTGGCAAGAACGTCAGTAACTCCTGACTCTTGGCCACTCCATAGAGTTGCAGAGGAATCTCTTGGCTTCTCAGGATGCCTTTGGCCCTCCTGACACTGCTGCACTTTTAGAAACATCAACATTTAGAAACCCCGGTCTCCAGCAAGAATATTTAATTGTAGAGGGGCAGCGAAGAGGGAATCATATGCAATTGCACAATATCCAAATAGAAAACTGCTGGGTGGGAGTAAACAAGAAATTTCTGTTAGTGCCCAGCTCCTTAGGGATGCTTGCAATTAAATAAAAGAAGACTAAGGAGACAGCTCAAAACCAGAATCCTAGTTTTCCTCACTGCTCAATTGTTAGCTCTCACATTAGTTCCCCCTATCCTTTTTTTTTTCCTGAATGATTTCTCCTTGTCCTGTCACTGGGCACCACTGAAAAGAGTCTGGTACCTTCCTCTTGACACCCGCCTTAGAGATATTGATATGCATTAATGAGATCCTGTCTCAGTTTTCTCTTCTCTAGACCTAATAGGCCCAGCTCCCACAGTCTCTCCTCATAAGAAAGATGCTCCAGACCCTTCATCATCTTTGTGGCCTCCACTGGACTCTCTCCAGTAGTTCCTTGTCTTTCTTGTACTGAGGAGACCAGAACTGAACACAATACTCCAGATATGGCCTCAGCAGGGCCACAGGGAGGAGCAGGATCACCTCCCTCGATCTGCTGGCCACACTCCTCCCAACGCCCCCCAAGACACCATTGGCCCTCCTGGTTGCAAGGGCACTGCCGGCTCATGGTCAACTTGTCATTCCCTGATACTCCCAGGTCTTTCTCTGCAGAGCTGCTCTGTAGGAGATCAGCCCCCAGCCTGTGCTGGTCCTTGGGGTTATTCCTCCCCAGGTGCAGGACCCTGCACTTGCCCTTGTTGAACTTCATTAGATTTCTCTCCATCCAAGTCTCCAGCTGATCAAGGTACTGGTGAACGGCAGCACAGCTGTCAGGAATATCAGCCACTCCCCCAGTTGCGTGTCATCACCAAACTTGCTGAGGGTACATTCTATCCCTTCATCCAGGTCATTGATATGCAAGCTGAATTAGACTGGACCCAATATTGATCCCTGGGGAACGCAACAGACTACAGACCTCCAGCTGGATTCTACTCCACTGATCAGGACCCTCGGAGCTCTGCCATTCAGCCAGTTCTCAATCCACCTCACTGTCCTCACATCCCACATTTCCTGTCTTACTTACGAGGATGTTATGGGAGACAGTGCCAAAAGCCTTGCTAAAGTCAAGGTAGGCAACATCCACTGCTGTCCCCTTGTCAGCCATCCTGCCATGCCGTCATAGAAGGCTATCAGATTGGTCAAGCTTGATTTCCTCATGGTGATTCCATGCTGGCTACTCCTGATGACCTTCTTTTCTCTTACATGCACAAGCCAGCGGAACTCTGTCAGGGCATGACCATCATACATTTGTGCAAGTCTTTCCAAGTCTACTGAGAAACTGGAGCCACACAACTGTTTTCTATCTGCAAGTCATTCAAGCAGAAATCCAAAAGGCAACTCAATTCTTCTCTAGAGAGCCCTAGAGATATAAAAGCAGTGTCCTCTTCTTTCTAGTCCCTATTTCATTACCTTCTGTCCACAAATTCAATATCTTTTGCCCATTATTGGTTCATCAACAACAATTCTGTTAAAACATCCTCTCAAAATTCTTAAGTCTTGAATAAAAAGCTGTAATTTTGTAGCTCATATCACTGATTTTAAGCCCTGGGACTATCTTCTGTGTCACATAATTAGACTTCCCCCCAGTTTTATATTTTTAAACAGTAAGAAATTACTTAGAAATAGATGGCCTCTATCGTAGTGGCTATTTCTGGAATTGTAGATCCTACCTTGGCAGAGAACTCCAAACTAAGAAGAAATAGCCTGCAGGAGCAGAAAAGGCAGAACTCTGGAAATAATCTGCTGCCTCCTGTATTGCCTGTAACAAATCCCACCACAACATGGCAGCCACAAAACAATACTCACTGCTAAACAGGCAAAAGTCTATCCCAAATGAATGCTGACATTGAGTTAAAGTGTCTTAATTAGGGTTGTAGCTGCCCCTGTAGTATATGGAAAGAAAAAAGACACTTCAAGGGGATGATTCAGTTAATTTAAGACCTGAATCACTTTCTGGAATGGTACATTTTTCTCCCCTGCATAAGAAGGAACATTGCCTTAAATTAGGTAAACTAGCTGCGTGCTAAATTTAAATGGGATGAATGTTAGCCAAAACTCCCATCTGCATTAAATAGCTGGGCCTATATTCAGCTCATCTCCTTTAGGAACTGATACACTAGAATACACTGGGGCATCAAACTGATGGCACAAAGGCATGCAAATACCTGCACAGGGTCTCCTAACTTCTTCTTTCATAGGATGTGTGTATGGTTTCTGCTGCTGCCCAGGAAAAGAACAGTCAAAGTCTTTCCTAAGTCAATACTTGGCAGAAAGCAGAGGCAGAGAATAACAGAGGCAATGTTTTCATAACTGCAACAGAAGGCCATATGATTATGTAAATGAGAAATAACTTTTTAAAAAAAAGTATAAAATATTCCTGTATCAGATAAAAACATTTTCTTCTGTACATACAATCTTCATCTCAATTTGACAGTAATGCAAACCCTCATTGACTGCTCTGTGCATAAAACTAAGCAACTGAAACTTTTCCCCTTTAACTCTCATTTTCCAGGAAAGAAGAAGATGGGGAAAAAAGAAAGATAAAAAAGGATCCGCAGTGATTACTTTAAAAGAAAAACAGTCTGGGAAAACAGATTTTTCACAAGCTGAGGATATGCTGCACTGTGTCCAGCTACTAACATGTAATTAAGGCATTGTCTCTGTAGCAACAAGCAGAATGGGCATCTTCCTGAGCAAGAAGAGGCCTGTTTACACATTTTCTTATTCACAGTTATTTGCTTGTGGTTGTATATTTTTTTAATGGTTCAGTATTTACAAAAAGACTACAAAATTAAAAGAGATCCCACAGTTACAGAAGACAACATAATTATAAGGGTCAACTTGATAAGACATATAATCTTCAGAAACCTGCAGGTTTGCCTAATAAAATATTTATATCAGTCACCATAGGACACCAAGTGAAAGCAATGGAAATTAATTCCTCAGGTGTAACTTTTCAGTACATGTGAAATGTCAAAGAAATATTATATTTGGGAAGATTTTCAGAGGAAGCCAGAATTTTTCTCCTTTTCTTCCTTACTTGAAATAATTGCAAATTATGTTAGCACTCTCTCTGAGGCATATTGATTTATTTCTTATTTTACTGTCAAGGGATTGTTCTTTATATACCCCACATACATACAGTTGATCATAAATTTGTATAAAACAAGTCAGTCTCTACCATTTAAAAATCAATATTCTCAGCTACAAGCAAACCTCAATGTGCACGGTGCAGAACATTTATTTTTGTACAACCATGGGGCAGTTACAAGAGAAATAGAATAATGAGATCATGCATTTAAGCTTTAAGTTTTAGTGAAATAATAAGGATCTACTTTCAAATTTAGATTTTGAATTTAACCCTATACATATATCTTTAAAATATCTTGGAATGAACTCTTCAAACTGGAAATACTAGTAAAAAGATGAAAGAAAATAACAGGACTAGCAGAAAAACAAGAGAGGAAAGACTATTAGTATCAAGCATGGACCTGAGAATAGATACACCACTTTTAGGGAAAGGCAGGGAAGAAACAAGCAAACTGTTGTGAATCCAATTGAAAGCTATTTCTAAAAACTGTATCAAAGTAATTAAACATCAGGTTGTAAAATTGCATTGAAAACACTTGCTGCAGTATCTAAGACAGCAACATCTGTTTTCTTGCAGTATTACTATGGCATTGAAGGCAAACAGGAGCTTCTGACTCTTCTGTTCCAGTGTGCTAGCAGAAACCAAAGTTTGGGGTCTACTTTTGAAAAGCCAGACTTCCAGCTATGTATGACATATTGAAAGAAATTATGGAAAAGTTTCTGAAAGGAATAGTTCATAAAGAGTTTATTGCAGAGGGGTGCAATAAAACACAGGAGTAATTTAAAACCAGTGTTGGGCTTATGAGAATTTTAAAGACTGAAGGCAGGGGTGTGGTTTTCATAGGAGGTATCACCAGATTCAGAGACACATAGAATGATGAATAATAAAGAGAAATCTCACAGCAGACGATTCTGAAAGGTCTAAAAAGAAGCAAAGGAGGCATTTGGATGAAAAGACAAGGGTTTCACAGGTGTGAAGCTACGAATGAGGTTCGCAAACTCCTCCGGTGGTGGAACATTGTGAATGAGGTGGTACAGCAAGGGACGACAGAGATAAAATCAGATAGATATTCACACCACTTCTTTCATGTGTATGTGTGTGTTTGTTTTTAAGAGCTGTTCTAGACTAGCACAGACCCATTAACATTCATGCACAAATCTTTACAGAAGTGCCTTTTGTAACTTTCTGTTTTGTGCTGAGACAAAAGAAAAAAGCAATCAGTGATGAGAAAAGAGAGAATCAGCCAGCTCAGTTTAACAAGTGTCACTGCTGAGCCTCCTTCTGGGTGGTAAGGAATTATAGTGCACTTCTCTTCTGGTATGTTTCGAAATATAATTGCAAATTAATTACTGTGTGACAATAAACAAGCAGCTACAGTACACAGCATATTTACTGTACAGAGCTTTATTCCATCTCTCTAGTACTCCAAACAGGTGTTCAGCGTTACCTACAGCTAGAATTGGGGCTACAAATCAGCATGAGATTCATCAAAACGGATCCCTGCCACTTCACACTATTACTCCAGCAGATATAATTCATACTGCTCAGCAGTGGAAGCATTATATGCACCTTCCCCCAGCCTCTTTCTCCCTCCTTGCAAAAATGTCAAGAGAGACAGAGAGAGAATATCGAAGGAGATCCTGAGTGTCAATGAAATACCCCACAGTGCTGAAGACAGAGAAAACATTGGCAAGCTGCTTTAATAAGGGAACTCTGTTGCACATATCCAGGCCTAAAAAGATGGAGCAAAACTACGTAAAGGGAAGACAGGAAAAAACCTGAGATTATATGTACTGGCTACAAGATTTATATATAAAGACTCAGGAAACATGTGAAGGTCTGTACACTGTTTATCTGTACTGACACTTCAAGACTCACCATTAAGAAGTTAACAGAGGCATTAGAGAGCTTTTTAAAGACATATTATGTATGAGGCTAAATGATGAAAATAGCATAGTATCTTATTTTAACAGATGCTGGAGATCCAGTAAAGTTATGCTAGTTTAGATCTCTATATGCAGGTTTATATTCCATACTGATATGCTTGTGCTGACTGTTGCATAGGCTAGTTCCACTTGCAGGAAATATGGACATAGGTCCAAACTGCAAAAACAAATCCAGATGTCCAGAGCCCTGGAAGAATTTAATTCAACCCAGCACACTTTTCTCCTTGCTGCAAGGAACTTCCACAGGACACTGCAGATCCCATCATTCAAATGCCACCTGAAATGCCTGACCTGCTGTGACAGACGATTTTCTCTGCTGTGCCTGACTTTTGGTCCCTGTCAGCCTCAAATGTACTACAGAAGTAGTGCCTCCAAAATACACACTGAGATAATTTCTCATGGAAATGATGAAACATTTTTTACCTCTAAGAATACTGTGGTTAGGGACCACGTCTAGTGAGACTCTCCTGCTATCAGTCTGCAGCTCCTGAATGAGAGATTGAGAAGGATGTGGGATGGAATCCATCATAGTCTCTTACAAATTCTGGGACTCTCACCAGTCTGATGCCAACCCTAGAGATGCTACAGATATTGTCCTGCCTCTATACCCCTGCCTTTTTCTTTTAGAGAAGGAAAGTAATAATGGTCCAACCTGTACTGTGGCATAACCTCTCCTTCCATCAATTTTCAACCTCACCTGTACCCTAATTTAAGATCCCTTCAAATTCCAAAATAGAGGAAAAGTTACGTTGTAGGTTCAAGTCATTCATGCTGATCCCTGCAACTCTTTGACTGGTGAAGTGAAGCACTGATCCTTCCTCCTTTCTGGACAACCTCTAGGTTGTCCAGAAATTAGGCCGGTGATTTTCATTTGACCAAACTATCCCACTTATGTTGGCATCATTACTTTCAGCACAGCTATATGACACAGCAACAAGGGAGCAGCCTTCCAGTTCCTTGGCATACACCAAGAAAGAGACTGTGAAAGGAGATCCTGAGTGTCAATAAAGTATCCAGGGGTGCTGAAGACAGAGAAACAGTGACAAGCTGTTTTGGTCCATGGCCCTATGCTTTCAACTGCACATCTTGGCAAAGCAAGCCGGATTTGTTACCAGAAGTAATTTAGTGCATAGACAGAAAGTGTGATTGGAACAAATGGGTATTTTTAATCTGCATGCAGTACAAAGAGTAATGCTTTTCTTTTAGATATAGAGCCGTTACCATTAGACATGGATTTGCCAGTTTAAATTTAATAAAACATGCTGTACACAGCTACACTCTAAGAACTACATTTTAGACTGAACCAAATGCTGATGTTATGGGTTTGTTTTTACCAAAAAATAAAACAAAAACGGACCTGATTGTATCTTATTCTGCAATATCATCTCTACTGTTGATTGCAGGCTGATGGACAGGTTTGATCCAATGATCCAAAATATTCAAACCTTCATACCTAAATTTAAGACGCTTAATTTCTATTTAAAGTACCTAGAATTAAATGGCCTGATTTTCAGACGTGCTAAGCACTCACAGGTGTTTAAAATACCAGTGGGAGCAAATATTAACATGCATACAGTAAACTGGTTACAGCCACAGCATTGATATGGAGACTGCTGCATTCCCGTCACATGCTACAGAGATGGCACTGGTCTTGAAAAGATTAACAAGGAAATAAAAAGTGTGCCTGTCGGCCTCCTGCCCTCTCCCAAAAATCTGTCCTTCACCAAGACAAAAATGTATTTATAGCACTTCCAGTTCATGCTGTGGTATTTGTGTTTAGGAGTCTGCAAGAAACTTCACCTGTGTTCTCAAATACAGGGAGATCAAATCACCATCAGCATTCTTAGTAATCCTGCAGTAATACATAAATCATTCCTCTCTGTTTCCTAGACTTTGAAGAAAGACTAATAGTTTTTTTTCCCAGAAAACATGCTTCAAGGGTTCATTAGCTTACTGCTTCGACTCAGTATAATTATATGGTTTTGTGCATCAATGAATATAGTACTGGGAAATACATACCCAAATTTTCTATAGTTTTATTATCTACCTAACATCATAAAAGCAGTGGCAAATAAGAGTTCGTTTCCCTCTTTAGGAGATGAAAAGTATTCCAGGATACAGGGTAGAGACTTGTATTTTAAACTAGTTGCAGAGGAGGATGAAATCCTTTCAATCCTTTAAGAACTTATGCATCCTTGTCCACCATTGCCCTGTACAAAAATAATTGAATATTTGACATATTTGACCATCAAAATTAAACTCATGAATCTCATCAAAAGAGCAGATTGCAGATTTTTTCCTTTTAATAAGGAAACCAAATGTACATGTAATTATCTAATCTTTTGGCTCTTATGTGGCTGTGCATTTGGTTGTGAGAATCTAAAAGACTGAGCAAAGAAAGTTCAACCGCTTCCTCTATAGAATTCGTTAGAAAAAAAAAAATAAAAGTAACTCCACAAATTAAGTCAGTGCAAGACTATGATTTCAACAAAAAGTAACAGTTTCCTACTCTTTTGGGTTTTTTTCTGCTGTGAATGAAAAAAGCAATCTCTTACATACACAAAAACATGATTCTTGGTTTCTTCAAATGTATTATAGTCAAAAAATAATATTTAACTACTCATTTCAATTACATTCTGCACTGTAGAATAAACTGTAGTGTCTGGAGTTATGCAGACTTAAGGCCCTTGAGTGGGAAGCAGAAATAAATGAAGTTTCAGAATAAAATGTTCATTACAACTCTCTCAAGCTAAATACGAGAAAAGCTTGCTTCTCCTATTACTACAAGTCAATACATAGCAGTACAATATAAGTGTCTTCCATTTTCCCCTATTTTACACTAGATTTGTCTGATAGATGAGTGTACTTAAGTAAATAGCACATGCAATTTTAATAGGACAGGTGCTCTGAATGTACAGGGAAGGTCACTCCTATTATTTCAATTAACAGCATAAGCTACAAAAACACATGAGGGTGAATTAATTTAAAGCTTCAATTTAATGCTACTAGTAAGGACATCCTTAGGCCTCTTGGTTGTCTTGACAACTCCTGCATCCCAGCCTGCAGAAGCCAATCTCTGCTGCTCCCCTTCTCAGCATACAAACAGTTCAGATAGTACATTAGCAAAGAATATGATGCCCATGTAAATGTTGAAATATTTTTGTTGCCATAGAGATAAGAAGAATGGCAAAAATACAGGAGCACTTGACATACTCCAAGGCAGACTTTTAATTAAAAAACCTCAAATGACAATGCCAAGATGGCTGAACATACCATAGTGCTTTTATGCTAACCTACTGCATACAAAATCTGAGTCCAAATAATATACTTGCTGCTGAAGGGACTAAGAAGCACAGACAACTGGTAAATTAAGAGATCCAGGATTTTCCAAGAGGCAAAATAATAATGAAATTTAAAAAAAATTAATTATAAAATAACATGTTTTTAAATAGTAGACAATTCATTACAATGCTTTGATTTTATATTTTTTCAGAAAATAAATGTCACAAATCTTACTGGAAAAAAATTTATGCTGGGAAACAACAGTAATTAAAGTGTCTTGTAAATGATGTGACTAGACAAAACAATCTTGTACCCAGTGAGGGTCAGTATTTCAGCTCTACATCTACTTTAAATATATGTTCAGTTCCACACCTACACTTGCAAACTTGCAAGTAATGCCAGAGTTGGGTGAGTCACAGCAAGTAATCAGTTCAGCATCTACATTTTGAACATGCCAGGAATTACTTAAACTCAGCGTGCTTTTACCTGATGAGACAGAAAACCAGGCCTGATAAGGGGTAATAAATTATCATCCTATTCAGTGACTTCTTGTGCTCTTCTCCAGCTCCACTAACACCTTTGAAATATTTGACTTTACAGCCAAAGTAAAAGTGGGGAACAGGACTGCTCTGATGAATCCCCAGCAAAATAGGAACCATTCTGACATGTGATTAACAGGCACAGAATCCCGAGGGGTTAGGAAAGTATATGCTTAATTAATGCTGCTACCATTTTGTATAGAGCTGTCTGACTTCAAACTTGCCATAGAGATGTCTTATTTACGCTAAAGACATGGAAATGTTGGCCTGAATCCAAATAAATATTTTACACACTAAGTCTAATACTGGAATTCAGTTCTAGGTGAAATACAAAGTTTTAACTTACAGTATATTTTAGCTGGCCTTGTTAGTTGCATTTGGGTTTATTTCCCCCTCTCCTAGTTTGCAGATGGGCTTATGTTCTAAATTCTAACCCAAATAGCTTATGAAGAGACATGTTACAAAATGTTCATGCATAGCTCTATTACTGCTGGTATTAAGGCTGAATTTGCTTCCTTTCCCTATATTATTGCAAAGTAACTGTCTAAAACTTCACTGAGACAACTCTCCTAAAACGTCTTCTCAGTTCATGAGCAGACCTTAAAGATATCTTACAAACATCTGCTTCAAAAATTTGTAACAAATGTATTTCAGAAACTTAGCTGAATCACAGATTTCTGTATGACTGTCTTGGTCAGACAGATTTTTCCCCCTCAGAAAATGGTATTTCATGTTATGATAGTTCCATGTTACATACATGCATGAATTTATTTCTGTAACTCCTGGGTCAGTCCCTTATCTTAATACATTTTGTTCTTTCTATTTATCTCTACTGAAGCAAGGGTACTGGCTCTTCCCACATGGAGGCAAAGATCTCTGGCAAATCACTTCTGTATAGTCCAAGGATCAAGGAAATGCATTTTGTGCCCCAGGGAGGGAAGAAAACTACACTAGTGACAGTGGCAAATTGTGTCTGAACTTTCTTAAAATAGGAAGCAAATGTGCTGCTGAACTGGGCTTCAGCTGCTGCCCGTGTATCTGATATTCAGCACCATCGTGTTACCTTTCCCAGGCTGGCACAGAAAAGTGCAGTCAGTGAGTTACCGGGATAGGATATGAAAGGGGACTTGTGTTTCAGCATAATTGCATTTTTAAAGGAACCACAAAAGCAGAATTGCACAGGAATACAGAATTCCAATCGATTGACAGATTTTGTTAGGGAAATGTGTTTTTATTTTGATTCAGAATAACAGTATGCATTTTAGTGGGTCTTAATGAAAAGTAAATTGATGCCACCAGCAGTGGGACAGACCTTCTTGCAATTTGTCTCACAGCCTCGCATGTAGGAAGCTCAGGCTGGGGAGGTATCAGGGCTCTGTGACACAATCTTTTCAGGCACCTGGCCTGTTTCCAGCCATCTCAAATGAGTGATTTGATCTCCAAAGAAGACCAAATTCCAAAGAAAGTATTTTGTTATAATTCTTCAGCCACCTCTGTAGTTTTATCTGCCAAAGAATTTCTGACAGTATCAGCTATGTATTGACTAAGCTACATAATAAAATAAAAGAAACATACTATTTTTCATGTACCTTTTTGCTGTCCATCTCAAGCACCATTCCCATGGGTAATTCACATAGTTATCTTTCAATTACTGCCATTTTCAGAACCCCTATGAGCTCGGGTAAGCCATTTTCTGAAATAAAGCTTAGCATAAAAAATCCTGTCTTGATCTTTTAAAAATCTCCCTCTGTTAAATGCATTCAAATAATAACAATAACAAAAATTTTTGCCTGTGATTGTTGAAGTCAAATCCTTGAGTCAGTCTTACAATACCTGCAGATGTATCACTCTTAAAGTATTATGTCCAAGTAATCCATGTTATCTCTACTCTAGTTCTTACTCACAACCTTTGGCCTACAATTTTATTATTCAACACTTACATGTTTACAAATATTGAAAAGAGCATGTACAGAAGCCATGGCTCACCATGTTTATGTTGCACTTCTCCAAATTAACATGTAGATCTTTAAATGAAGAATGCAGAGCCAGGTAAAAATGCTTAATGCATCTCTGAATATCCATTTTAGCTTGGCATTCACATGAAAAGCCACTTAGAATTGTTACGCTTCAGTAATTCCCAATCAACTTACTGACAAAAAGATGAGTTAACAGGTCTAATTGGTCTTTCCATTTCAAATACCAGTAATGCAATGAACAGATTTTTCATAGTAATAATAATCAGTGAAGTATTTATGACAAACCTCTCAATATGTTTGTATTAAGAGAGTCTAAAAATTATTTTGAAATTATGTGTGCAGAGGTAGGAGAGTTAATTCCAAACTAGTTAGACTGCTTCTTCCTTGTGCTTGTGTAGGAATTTAAATGAGAGATATTTTTGCCAAAAGATAAGTATATAACCTCCCTCTGTAATGGTTTCAACAAACTTTCCTGAGAGCCTTTCAGTAAACAGTTCCTGTATTGGAACATTGTCTTTCTGTGTCAGAATTTAATTAAGAATTGTTTTATTTATATCCATTAATAAAGAAAGTCGATTACAGCATCTTTGGAGATCTAGAATGGTAGATGCATGCTAAGAGGCTTATACAGAGTCTACCTTCTTCACACTTGAAAACTGTACTGAAAATGCTCAAAAACATTGAAAACAAATACAGCACACTGTAAACAGTGAATTCTTACACAGTGAGATGAAGTGAAAATGTGTAATAGCTTTTTGCAGGATATAATGTGTAGTTTCTCTAGCACATGTTACAGAAATTAAAATAGAAAAAGCCAAACCTACCAGTCTGACTCACTCATTTCCTTAAAAAAGCAGAATTTGACATTGTGAGAACCAGATTCAATGTACTCTCTGTTTTGATTAGGGTGTAGATGGCAGAACTACATAATTTAATTTCTCTAATTTACTTTCTTCTGTTATTGATATTTTTCTGTATTTATTAACATCAAGTGTTCCTCTCCCCAATTTCAAATATCCAATAGCAATTTTCCATTCTGACTTTTCTCCAGCCTTAGTGGTTGTGTTTGGAGGATCACATTCATTTTTTTCTCCGCCATCATTGCCTGTATTCTTACCACCACTTTTTTCAAAGCTGATTTATATCTTGCCTGTATACAATCTAATTATCTGTCTCAGCAGGTTGCAGTTACAGATAGGATGCCTTCTTTCCTTCAAAATATCTTTCGTGCTTCTTGTTTCGAATTCTCACTCATCTATAAGCACTTTAAATGGCAGGGTTTGTAGGGAGGAGTAATACCATTTTATTAGACTAAATAATGCAGTTGGGAAAAAAATGTTTCAAAGCCCATAAGCCATTGCTTGGTCATTTTGACATATTAATGCTTCTAATTTCTTTTCTTCCTAGAATTACACTTTCTGCTTTATTTTATATGCTGAACAACATCAGAAAACATTGAGCTAAGCTGTGTTTCCTCAGTTCTGACTCATGATGATACCCTGCAGAAAATTTAACCATCAAGTGAAAGAATCTCCTAGAAAAAAAGGAAAATATTCCAAAAAATATACTACAGGCAGCAGCTAAGGACTGGCGGGAAATGGATGCACAGACATACTGCAATTTGTAAATAGAGTCCTGGAGGCAGGAATCTTGCTGCCTGGAACTGGGTAGTACAGCTTGCAAAATAATAATCTACTCAGAAGAATAGAAGAAAACGCAAGGAAAAGTGACAAGGAAGGGATGAATTTCAGGGAAAACCAGAAAAAAGTCAGTGTCCATGTTTGGGCACTCTGGAAGTCCACTCAAAATCTTTAGGAGCATTTTTAAGGAGAAATTCTCATTTTTTCACTGATACTAAATATTTCCTATGCTTGCAAAGCACCAGGACTTGACAGTTTTATCCTGTGGCATGTTTATACTGAGACAAGTTGTTTTATGTCGATTAAAACGGCCTCTGCGATGACTTGGGATCAGAGTAAAAAAGATTTGCATTCAGAGATATAATCCCTCCTCTTCTCATTCTCCCTACAATAAAGCAATTCTAATAACATTTAATAAATGTCAGTGGTGTATGCTTGTTTGTTTTGTCTGTAATCTCTGATGACACAGGAAGAATGCCTGTAGACCAAATCTTAACCTCTATTTCTGTTGACCTGTATAATTCACAGGTGACTTGGTTGCTGATCCCAAAGGATACACAAACACACTGTTGTGTGTCCTCATTCTACGGATGATTAAATGAGAAGGAGAGGAAGAGACAGAGACAATATATGATGCCATGGTACTGCAAGTCTATTTGGGATGGTCAGATTGCTCACAGGAGCACAGCCAATTCATTCTGCTGATCCTCTGTCAGTCACGCAGGTTGTGCAGCGAAGTCCTCTTACCTCCCGTGCCATGGGGCTAAGAGAGGCAGGCTGCTCTCAGGCAGGGATTGTGCATATGAAGAGCAACAAGGGTGTACAGACTATCTCTAGAGACAGAGTCCTCTGCAGATGATGTGCCACATTCTCCTAGGAAGAATAAAAGACTTGCAGCTGATACAATAGCTTGAGAAATGACTATACTCAAGATCAAAAGAAGCTGAACTGCATAATGTCAAGGAAAGGAAAGCAGAAAGGAGCTGGGTTACTGAGGACTAGAAAAATAAAGGCTTAATCATCCAGGAAGATCAAAAATCCTATCATGAGCTTTCTCATGAAAGCTTCAAGTTTGCACCACCCTGCGAGCAACACTTCTGTCTGCAGAGCAGCCACAAGAGAGAGGGAAAGTTATGTGTCACCAGTGCACACACTGTAGCTTTCAGAGTACCCCAGCAGGTGTTTAAGCATGTGTGGTGAGAAGAGGTTTAAAGTACCATTCCAACCCCTGCCTGTACAGGAGGCAGGGATGCTTGCACTCCTTCATCTGCTTTGCCCCAAACTGCCCTTTATTGTATAAACATGCGTGCAATTGTGGAAATAACAGTTGGAGCCCAACAGGCTCAGCATCTCTCAGAGCCCAGGCTGAAGCAAAGCACTTCCATTCTCCCTTATGCTTCAAAAATGGCATCTTTTGGCCTAATTTTCAGAGGTGCCGAGTGATTTTGATCACTCCACTGATGTACCAAAGGACGAATGCCCTGCAATTTCCAAAGAATAGGCTGGTTTAAATCATCTAACATCTTTTGAAATTTCAGGCCACATGACTTGCCTAAATTGACACTTACGCAGGTGTGTGTGTACAGGGATGAGGGAGGAGGAATTCATGTATTTATGAGGGTGCATTAGCCCACTCCTGATATGGAACATGAAAACTGTCTGATTAAATATAGAAGACTATTCATCCACCACTAAAAATAACATTAGACTACCTCTTCCTCATGCAGCCATGCAGGGAATTAGGCAAGCTGAGATGAGGCAAACTAAATTAGAAATAAGAAAATGGAGTCAAAAAGAAAAATATCCTGACAGAAATAAGGTCATAAACAAAAAAGTTGATGAGGTGTTTGTGTAAATGCTGTAAGCAAGGTAAAGATATCAAAGGTAAATATATCCTGTAACTTCACATAAAGGGATTTTACTTTACGGCTGAATGAAGCAGAACTATTTCAAAACTTGGAGGAAAAGGTACACATATGAAGAGAACACAATATTCAGGCAGAAATTGTTGGAAGTCTAAGGTTTTTGACCCATTGTCAATCACATAGAAATAGCAGGAAAAAAAAGAAAGTCTGAATTGAATCATATATTTAACCAAACAGGAAAAACATTCCTGTTTTTCACAGACCAGATATCAGCTGACTTAAACAAAGCTCAGCTCAAAACGAATGATTTGACAATTACTATGCAAAATATAACAAAACACGTTCACACTTTATGTGGGATCCTTACCTTTCTCTTCATGAAATGTAGGAAGAAATAGAAGATATCTGAAGAAAGACCCCCTTCATCTTATTTTTCTTAGGAAAAGTAGAGGAGACACTTTTTCTCACATGCTTTCTCTGGGTTTTGGAATATAGGAGTTTCTCCTACCCCAAATGCTTGCAAGGAAAAAATAATCCCAACTTTCCTCTTTCATATGTTCCTCGTTGCTCTTTGAAGTCTGGGAAGACAGGCTTAGAAGAACAATGGTCTTTCTACTTCTTTATAGAAGGGAAAATTAAAATTATGTATGTATCCAGAAGAGCTAATTCAAAGGCTTTTGGAGTAATTCTCTGTTTTTCATAAACTGGGTCAATGGAAAAGGAGGACTGAAAGAAAAACAGGTACAAACAAGAAAGAAAATGTAAGTTTTTTCCCTAAATTATGAATCCTTGAAGCATTACAAAAAGAGCAAAGAAGCTCAAATAGCAGTACATAAGAAATTTTTGGTGAATATTGAAAAGACACCAATTTAGCAAGGAAAGAAACTCTTACAGACATTGGAGAAGGCTGAAAAATAGCTGGTTGTCCATATAACACCCTATATCACAGAAGCAGAAGTGTAATTACAAAAAATGCAAAAACCTTAGGACAAAGGAGAACATGGCATGACAGAGTTCAAACAGCCTGCAGACTCCAAGAGCAGTATTTGAAAAAGGTAGAGCCTTTTTACCCATTCATTCATGTATGTTTGGTATACAGAAAAGACAACAGATAAAGAGGAGTAACCTCTTGAGGAAACTGGACAAAGTATCCTGTGTTTCCATTTTTTTAAATTTTTGAAGCTTAAAGAAAAAAAGCAAGATATTTTCCCTATTTCATCAAGATTTGTTATTTCACCTTCATTTTTGAAACCTTTCTATTTTTTGACATTTTCTATTGTATATTCGTGCATAAATTCAAGCACCCATTTTGCATTTCAAATTTTACTTTTAGTCTAAAACTAAATTGGAGGACACTTAGAAGTAAATGGAGGCACCATTGCATCCAACAGAAGAAGCAGTACTTGAGCCTAAATTAGTGTTTAGAACTATAACCCAGTAATGTTGTAATAAACTGACCTCTGTCTAAGAACAAAAATCAAATTCCAGTATTTTAACATATGCATCTGTATGCAAATGCACACATAGGAAAGCAGAAGTTTACCCATATTTAAAACTTAATGTTGTTATGACAATTAAATCTATATTAATTTGTCCTGGAAGAGATTGCCCAGAGAGGTTGAGCTATATCAATCTTGAAGATATACAAAACCCATCTGGAAGTGGTCCTGGGCAACCTGCTGTAGCTGACCCTGCTTGAGCAGGGGGCTTGCACTTAATGACCTCCAGAAGACGCCCTCCAAGCTCAACCCTTCTGTGATTCTGTAAATCTGCTGGGTTTCATCCATTATTCACACATCCTATGTCATTTGACATTTGAAATTCTAAAGCCATGGGATTCAAATCATCATCAAAACCTAAAGGCATTTTTTAATTCTCTTAGTAGGTCACTTCTGGAAGCATCAACTACATGCACATATATTCTAGAATCACTGCTGGCAATCCTAATTACTACAGGAATGCATTTGAAAAGTAATCTGAGCTAAGAATAAATAGAAACTGAACTGATCCTCAGTACATTTTAACTTAGAGCTAAACTCCAGATTCTCACTGATTAGCTCCAGTACGTTATCAGTAGGAACTATGGCAGACAGCCACTGCATCTCACATTCAGATTTTATGCTGATTTTTTCTTGGACTGTGTACAAATCAGTGCATAAAATATTTTTCTCTTTGTAAACACTTTTAATAATTAATAATTAATAACAATAATTAATAACAATAATTAAATTAATTATCAGTTGGGATCCTTTTCCTCTTAGGCCTGGATCCTACAGGTCATAGCAAAGTTTCAACTTCAGTCACACACAGCCAGGCACTTTGCCAATGAATAAAGACATTAGAGCTGACATCATTCTGTTTTAGCATAATTTTGCTACTTGAAATTGAGAAAGACTGCCTGTATTTAGCAGGTGTGTTTCCTTAACTAGCATTACTAGAATAAACTATCAAAGAGGATCACTTTACGTTTATGAAATATAAACATCTTCCAGGTTCTACTGGGGCTTTGAGAGAATCACTAACACAGTCAAATAAAGCAAAACCACAAATGCCACCCTACCTTAACTAGAAAAAGATTAGCATGTCAGTGTTCATTAAATCTGTTCTCAAAGGAGCATGTCCATTTTTATTGTCACACAGAGCAGCTAGGATGACAAACAAAATAACGTCCCATGAATACCATCAGGAGTTCACCACACCATATCAAGTAATGTGACGATTCAATCCATGGATTAAAAACCAAGATGCTGCTTGTAAGAATAATTTTTAGCGCATTCTGTATATCATTGTATTTCCCAATCTGGCACCATGAACCATAAATAATCCTATCATTTATTAATTACATTTTCTAACCTAGTCAAGAAGAATCCTGCAGTGTGAAGCAGCAGATCATGAATAAATGGTTCATTGAAAAGCAACTCTTATTGCCAAGTAGTTGCAAATTAGGGTTGTGATAATTGCTTACTTTAACCTTTTTAAACAGGTTCCTCTAAAAAGCTCCAGGATGGATGTTTTATTGTAACAGCTTTGACCTCCAATTTGTTTTGCATTATGACAAAGAGATGCTGTGATCAAAAATTTGGTACATTACCTTATGTTATATAACATCCAAACAGTAGGTTTGTGTATGTTTATAAACACATACAGACATACACACATACGCATATAACCATAAAATGCTCATCTATTGTGCACCAAACACAGCTATAAAAAATACAATAGGCAGCTGAACTGCAATGTGTTGGGGCAGCCAAGGTAGCACTTTGCTAAATATACTGTGAGAGCAACAACTTTACAGAAAAAATCCATGTGTTCCTCCTTGCCCTGTTGATCATATGAGCTGTGATTATTGAGCAAGCAGGGTGAAGATTTGTTAGGGGAAGCAGCTGGTGCAGGGGACCTGAAGTCTGCACTCTTCAGGTGGTTCTATTTCACACTGGGTCTGTTCTGCTCCCAGAGACGACATGCCTATTAGGGATTAGAGAGCATTAGGTGACTCCCAGAATGCATCTTCCAGTTTAATCCAAAAAGAATCCACATACTAGGAGGCTGTTCTGCAGTGGGAACCACAGAGCATTACATGGTGTCAAAAGGGTGATGGTTTCAAACACATGCTCCTGAGCCAAAATAAAATGCAGCTCCTCTGTGCCAGCAACACAAGATCACACAGCAGCCTAGAGGCAGCATAGCCATGCTTCCCATCAGCGCTGCTAAAATGACTGCACACCTTTGAACCAGGAATCGGCTCATGACCCCTGGCATGTGGCTGTCTGTGCCTCTCCCCATATTGCCTCGGTGATAATGGGACCGTGCCCTGCCACAAGATAGCCAAGCCAGCAGTGGCGCTTTAGAACACTGCAGAAGGACAATGGCAGGAGAAAATTTAGTTCTTAATGTGCTTTCCTTGGTGGTCATAAGAATTGTTACTTTCCCCCCTTCTGTTTCACCATAGAAGGACTGGCTTGCAGGAAGAAATTGATAACCACCTGCCCTAGAAATAAAATAGCAATCACGTATATGACCTTTGCTATTGGTGGCAATAATTGTTTCTCAGTTAAGCAGCAGAATAAGTTTTAAGATTCAGTGGGGAATTTAGGAGGTAAATTGGGGTTACCAGCAAACAGTCCTGTTCAAACAGTGTAAACAGTAAATACTGCACAACCCCCCACGAAAATAACTCTGAAACTATCACTCAAAAATCCTCTCAAACCTCATCTTTGTACATTGTATCACTAGCCTTTTTGCCACATGGAAGGTCTAAATTTTAGACTTACCCACTTGCCCTCTATTTCCCATGTCATTTTAGATTAAAAGACCCAGTCATGGACACCACTTTGGAGCTCTCTTCCAAGTCTCTCACCAAGCTTTTCAAGCATTTGCTAGAACAGTGGGTTTAGCCTGCAATTGTGAAGCCATCACCCACTTGGAAAATTTTTGTTGACTCACCATTCCAGTCATGTCAAATTCACCCCTTTCATAGCTGTGCATAACCTCCTTAGTCCAATCTGTTATTTAGCCAACTGATACCTGCCAAGGTGCAACATCTGGTTTAAGTGTTACAGTATTTCAGTACTCCTTTAATGTACAGAAACAGAAGTGTCATATTCTGTACATTACCTTCTTCATAGAAATAATAGGAACAAAATCCACTGAAAGCAGTAAGTTTGTCAGTCAGCAATAGAAGTGGTGAGATGTTTTGTTACTGTTTGGGAGAGAAGTACCATACTCCCAGCTCATGAAAATGTGGCCTGGGCTTAAGCATCATCCTTCTGCCCACTTTAAATGAATTGAAAGCAGGATGGAGGGACCATGACTGGAGGAACTGCCCCCTCTAGGAACAAAAGATGGTTCCTGTGGACAGCTTTGAATAACCAAGGTAAGATCTTTGAAATACTTTTTGCAGACAATGTGATGTTAGTTCTTTCTGAACTAGGGATAAGATGAAGTGTCCTAAGAAAAATAACTTCTGTACATTCATGGCAGTTGTACCAGGCCTTGTGTTCCAACAAAGCATCTCAGACCATATCTTACTCTTTTAATGTGGGCAGAGGTACCAGACAGCTCCACTGGGCTGCAAGTCTGGCCCTGCTTCATTGCTACATACAGGTGCCTCAGAGCCACTTAAGTCACTTTTTTTTCTAATAATGAGTTTCCAGTGGTATTTTCACTCAAACCAAAATTTGATTAAATGCAATAGCAAAGCATGGATTTCCTGAGTACATGGTTTGCCTTGTCCAGGCTGCAGCATGAAAGCCTGAGGCTCAGATCTCATCTAGTTATAGGCAAAGGTGGATATCTACTATAAGGGCCATTTAAGGACCCTAGAGCACAAAAGAGCTGCTTCAAAGATACTTACTGACATAGAAACAATTAAAAAACACAAGACATGCTTTTTTTACGAGTAGCACCCAAGACAGGTAACAGAGCAATGTGAGATTTTCTTTAAAATATCACTGTGTTATCAGCTTCCAGAGGAAAAGAAAGGGTATTTAATGACTGTTTGTCAGAGCAGAGTCATGGAAGTAACTATCAGCTCTAAGACTATGCATAGTATCAATATTTGCTTGTTTCAATGGCTCAAAGATTTAAGATACTGGAAAATGAATTAATGCGTTTTTAATATGTTTGATTTCTCCTCCCTAGGGATTTTTTCCAACAAAGACATGAGTGGCAGAAGTAGATTTAATGATGACATTTCAGCTCTCACTTCTTTGGTAGCAATTATAAATGGTTTCATGATATGAAACAGGTGTTCCAGCATGTTCTATTGGGCAGCAAAAGGAACATTTTTCTCCCTGATGTCATTGTACATGATGTGTTAAATAATTTCTTTTTTCTGATAGGGAATATATTTAGATGTGCACTAGGAAGAAATTCAGCTGGCTTTTATGTTTTGGTCGGTCTGTTAAACAGGAATTTCTTTATTTTCTGAACCATATCAGGGTTTCCAAACCCTGGCCAAGTGACAAAAAATCATACGGGAAGGACTCTTTTTTTGATTCAGTCACAGTGAGACTAAAAAGTCCCATGCACTCATGATAAGAAACAGATGATTTCTAGAATGTTTTCATTTTTTTGAAAATCAAAAATATGACACCAAAACAACTGCAATAACACATCCAAGGATGTCCTGAACTGACCCTTGATGATTCTCCTTAAATATGAATTGAGTGATGCAAGAGTTCACAGGCCCAAAATGCATCTTAGTACCCTTTTATGCTGTGATCCACTGCTTGACAAACACGGATTTCCCCTTCTCTTCCAACATTGTGTTCTCCATCAAATACAAGTCTGGCACACAGTCAGAGGACAGACTGTTCAGCATACTCATACACTATCCAGAGTACCTCTATATGCTTAAGGAACCAGGATGCTGCGACGCACTAGACGCATCGCTACAGTTAAATCCAGCTTTGTTTCATTGCTGGCAAGGACAGGAATACTGAGATGAAAGCTTGAAGGAATGTTAGGAAAAGCAATTTTGGGAAAATATCACCTCAGCAAGGTTAGAATGAGAGAAATAACACCAATTATGATATGATAATTATACAAATGATAAAGCAAGAGATGTCGGCAGGATGAAGAAGCAGCTGTGGAAGAGGACAAGAGGAACATAAGGGCAAAGTCAGCCATTAGACTCCTTGAGCAGCCATCAGTGCCTGACAAGTGTGGAATTTAGCAGGAGTATCTATAACACAGCCTGCCCTCTATTTCTCTTGTGCTGCTATAGCTGCCTCTTCCCAACATATGATGCCAATGGGTGTCCAGGGAAGGCTGGTACAGAGGCATGGCAGAGGCTCGTAGATTTAATTACAAAGAGAGCTGAGCAGGTGTCATTGCTGAAACAGTCTTTGTCGTCAGTTCAGAAGAAATTCAGCAAACACAACAAAGGAGCCAAAACTAATCTCAACTGATTTTTTTAAACAGTCTTTATTCTGAAGTATAACTTGAATTGTTTTGAAAAAAGGAAAAAAAACAGTCATTCTGCCAAAATCGGCAAGGTGCACTAAATCTTAGGCTTCAGCAGAGATTACTTTTTCCCCCCTCAGAAAGTCTAACTTATTTTCCTTTTGTACTAACCTAAGAGGGCACTTCCTTCCACAGATGTTTTTAAATAGGCCACCCAATAAATATTAACCATAATTCACACAAGTTTTTTTACAGTCATATTACACAGTTAACAACACTCGAAGCCTTTGTGACACATACTGTCCCCTTATTTAGAATTTGGTACACAAGCAGCATTGATAGTACTTCTCAGTTCACCTTGCCAAAAAAAAAAAAAAAGCCCATATATAGAAGATACAACCAAAAACTAGTTTAATAGTAATTCTTTTTGTTATAATTAGGTATTTTTGCTTTTCCTTGATACATAAATTTTGATAGTAGTCAGGTTTGAAAGATAAAAAACCATCTTTCTTGATGTTTTTGTATGCAACAGAAAAAACACCAGACAAAATACATTGAAATTGTAATGCCAAAAACCCACAAACATCCAGCATATTTTTACATCGCAAACTATGCTGTGAGGGAATAAAATCATTAAGGAATGAGGGAATAAAATAAAGTACACTTTATAGCCCAGATAAATGGTAGAACAGAAATAAATCAACTCTTTGGTGTGGAATTACTCTTCACGTGTAAGTAACTGTTCCCTCTAAGTAACCAGCCTGTATTGTTTACGCAGCAATCAGCAAATAAGCATTTTTAAACCGTATGCTAAGCACAGGCAATAACCAATGCTGGCCTTAGACAGTAAACATCAGACACCATCAGGACCTGAGCTTCCCTTAAACATAACTGCTACACTCTGGCTTAGCCAAAGTCAATCACAAAATTCCCATTAACCAAGGTTAGGCCTGGTTATGCATTTAGCCTTCCTAGTTACAGACCCCAGTCACACCGAGGTGGGGATGAATTACTTGAGCTCACAGAACCCCTGCAGAAAGTCTGTGGATGCAGGGAACCTCCCAGTTCATCTTGGCTGAAGGGTATCCCTGAGACCCACCGCTCAGCTTCTGCATTGCCATATGTTAGCTGTCCTACCTAGAGAATCAGTCTACAGAAACTGCTCTCCTATTTTGCAGAGGCTTTTAAAGTGAGTTTCATTGATTGTACACAGAATGAAATGCAAATCCAGACACGTGGTTCAAATATGCAGCATGTACAGAACACAAGCATATCCATTCCTGAGACTGAATGCAATTAAACCAAGCACACAGACCATTTCCCATCATTATTAAAAGAAAAACCAAAACCAACCCAACAGGTTAGAAAAAGAAATCCATAACTCGGCCCTTTCAAATTCTTTTCAAATTACGGGTACTAAGTACAATTTACAATGGAGAACAATCTGAGAATTGTTTGTGCTGAGTGAGTGATGGAAGGTAAATGCTGGGGAAGACCCATGTTAATTGCAACAAGCAATGCTGATGAAGGTTAGGGCAGTACAAGTGTCTGCACACTGTCAGAACAGTCACCTTGTCAAGCCTGTGGGCAGAAGGTGGGCAGCTCCTGCTCTTCCATCCTCTCTGTCATTAACTATTGATCACTTCCTATTTCAAGCTTCACACCAGTGGCAAAGGAATAAATTGACAGCTTAATTATTTGGCTGTCCTAAAGACATTCCCAAAGCTTATCCTCAAGGGGAAAAGATGTACATATAAAACCAAATAGGAAAAGCAGAGATTCTGAGCAGAATATATGGAAACACTGAGCCATTTCTGAAACTGACTGACCTCTCTTTGTTCATCAGTCAATGCAGATAAATGCAACCTCCCTTGGCTCCATGAAGCCAAGTGTACTGTACCTTTAGAACCAATTTCAACACAAGAGGAATTGCATGTGACCAGGCAATGTAAGATCAGGCCAGACTGCTGTTGTTTGAAATGGGACAGTCCTGTTCCTGGGGAATGTGGACCTGTAGCATTTTGGGGATGGATTGATAGTCCCTCAAATGGACTGGATTCAGAATGACAGAAACTCCTTGATGATGCCATCGCAGAACTTCCCAGACTACTCTGCAGGAGGAATGGGGTTCGGCCCCTGATTCAACATGTATTCCAAACCTCAGGGCTCTCAGGAACATATCCCAAAGTATCCAGCTGCCAACACAGCACCTGCTGCCCACCCAAGGCATGGGAGCCCAATGCCAGCAAAGCAGGGTTCTCTAAGAGCCACCCTGGCCAGGCTGGGAAGCTTTGTAGAAAAGACAACTCAGCTTCTCTGTAATGCCTGTAGAGACACAGAGGGACATGTATGACATACTTCCAACTGTTTCCTTCTCTCTTAAGCTTCACAAAGTCCCTACTCTCTCTTCTTCCATGGGCGGGAAGTGTTATTTTCTTATTTGACATTTAACTGCAGGAAAGGACATAGCACTCCAGTGTTTTACCTTTGAGCTCTCCAGTCTTATGCAACAGCTTTCAGAGACTCACATGGAAGCTCATGCAGGCAACACTTTCCCTTTTTGCTGCCATAGACATTGGCATCACCCTCAGTCAAGGTAGCTCAATGTAGTAGTTCAATTGACTCTAACACCCTTTTTCTGGGGCTTTTTCTTTTCTTGTCCCACTGAAAGCCACTGCTCAAAGCAACGATTTCCCACCTGGCACACCTTGCTTATACGGACTAAGGGCAAGAAAATTGCTCTATCTGTTGAACTCCATGACAGCTGGTAATTATGATTAAAAAAACCCATCTCTTAATGTTAAGGTCTGTTCTGTGGCATTATAAACTAGCAGGGCTTAAAATCCCCTTACTACAGAGGCATGGCAGAGCAGAGAGAAAGCTGGCTGCCTAGTTGTACAAGACATGTCCACTTCATTGCAAATCCTAATTAATTACCATTTGGTAGCTGTCTTGAGTGTAAGGATCTGTTAGATTAAAAACAAAATAACAATAATCTTGGTAGGTAGCTACAATTTTATTTGTATGCATGTATTGCACATAGGCAAAGAGGAGTTCTGTGCTTGTATTTCCCATTTCTATAGGATTTTACCCTGCACACTTTGTTCAGGTCAAGAAACTTCTCTAGGACTGAATAGAAGACAATGTCTGGAATATCACTGCAAATGTAATGGACAGAGTAAATTGACAGCAGCTCCAACTAAATTACAGTTTAAAAGACAAGGGAAGACTCAAGGGACATCAAACAAAGGAAACTCTAGCTGACCAGCGCTCAGGTAAAATTGAATTGGAAATGTTCCCTGAGTGATTAACATAACAAAAGTCCCAGTGTTTAAAAAGAAAGTCATTCTGCAGAAATAAGGCAGTGGGGGGGGAGGGAGAAGAAACTGATCTTCCTCCAAACAACAGTAGGTATCTCAAAAAATATACATTCAGAGAAAGATCTAAAATACTAGAGTAAATAACAAGGTTTTTAACAGTTTTTTAACACTCAGAAACATATGTATTTTTTTAACAGAATATGATTTGAAAATGTCTCCAGCATCATTCCCTCAATTTATCAGACATAAATAAAAGATACTATAATCAAAGATTTTAAATTAAAATTTGGAAATATATTTTTAAAAGACAAAGAGAAATTTAAAATAACTGAAAATTAAAATAAATGCATGCAGTTTTATTTCTGAAAAAAAAAATTGTGTGAAAAATATAACTATTGAGAAAATAAATTTTTCTTTAACATATCTGTAGACTAGTGGGAGTGTTTAATATGTAACAAAGGTATTTTATTAGTCTTATCTCTCAAATACATAAGAAACAGGGTAAATACTGATATTTTTTAAACCAAGTGTTTTTGGTAGTGTTTCCCTAGTTAGATTAAAAAAACCTGTATTATTAGTGTATCTGCATGCTTGAAGCATGCATGCAGGAGCAAGCAGATAAACAGGCTCTTCACAGAATCACTAGGTTGGAAGAGACCTTCAAGATCATCAAGATCATGCTCTTTATAGCATTCAAAACTTTCTGGGTCTTAGTTTACGGAAAATTTTTGTCTTGTCACAGTGTTGTCTGAGTGGTGTTGTTTCATCATCCCAAAAAAACTGTGTGATATGACTAATTTCTTTACAGCTTCGCTGGTGGTGAGAGCCCCTTGGAGGTGCTGCAGCAGCCAAGCCTCTGCAGAGGCCAGGGAAAGCCCGAACTCACCTCTTTTTCATGAGGGTGATCCAGTGTCTCAGCAGCCTGCCAGTTTGTGCTGTCCTGCCTCTCGGCCCACCTGCTCCGAGACACGGAGCTCTCCTAATGGTGCACAGAACATGGCTTATCCTAAATTCCCAGCCTGCAGTGGGTCCTTTGTCAGCTGCCCTGTGCAGGAAAATGTGAGGGTTGTGTCACTTCATCTAAAGAGATCCTGATGAAATAATAGGTATCAGTCTTTTTCTAGTATGTCAGTTCTCAGGTGATGGACACTTTTTAAAGTTTGGATCTACAAAAAGATTCAAGTCTGTGAAAAAAAAGCAACAGCAAGACTCAGAGCTCAACTTAGATTTATTAGTTTCTTGCTTCTTAGTTATTGCTAACAAGTTTCTGGTTTAGCCAGGCTCTCAAATGCATCATCCCACTGAGAATGGTACTGGGAGCAGGTAACTAGAGTAACTAGGCATAGCCAGAAGAAGGAATGCTCAGAAGAGCATGAACTGGAGTGGGAATGTAAAAATCAAAGATTGCTTTGCTCAAATGTTTTGCTAAAATGTATCTAAGATACAAAATGGAGACTTAACGAGAAGATTTCTTTTTACAGTACATGAAAATGTTGAGTTTCGTGAGACAGCTAAAAATAAAGAGGTTGAGCGTTATGACTAGCCATGACGGGGATCTGCTGGACCAGGTTAGCCAGTAGGTTTTTGTCTTTCCTACTTGTGTGCTTTCCTACTTCTGTTGTGCCTCCTTGTCCTCTCCACTTCCTTTTAACCCTCTGGAAAATGGCAATGGACTTTCAAGTCTGACACATAGAAAATCCCCAGGTTCCAAGACCTGGGTGTCAGCAGTGGTAGTCTCCTTGCTAATGTACCACTGAGTCAGGAGAGAGGGAGGAGGATGTGGAGGACCACCGCCATGGTGGAGCAAGTCAGGAGACACAAAACTGTAGAAAAATGACTTTTGGTATTGCACTACTCCAAGGAATGAAGGTTGAATTCTTTAATTTCTTTTTAATGGGTGGATACCAAGAATAAGCGGCAGTTGCTGGAATAGAGGTGACTATGCTCTAAACCCTCAAATTTCTTTCTCCCAGCCTCCTGCTGTTGTCCCAAAGAGCCACAGCCTTCTACCAGGTCCAGCTGGCATCTTCCAGCCCAAGGTGAGTGTCTCACACACCCTTGCCTATGCAAAATGCCTTCTAACACACATATCTGCAAGTATATCGAAAGTGTTCCTCAAATAAACAGCTACTTCAGGAGGTACAAGGTGACATTCAAATGATAAACTCTCTGGTTCTCCTGTTTCATAAGATGGTCATTCCTTCACACAAGCCATGGACACACCATGCACAAAACACACTTAGAGAGGCTTAATTTCCACAGCACAACATGAACTAAAATTCTGGCTGTAGCCATATAATAAACAGCTGCATCTGACACAGCCAAAAGGGTCACAATCTCTCCATTGTACTTTAGCATCCAACACTTAAATGCATGCTAAAAAAAAAATATTTAAAGCACAGATTCTTCCTTTTCTTTGAGAATATACTTGCAGAATCAAAAGCAAAGGAGGTACTAAAAGAGATAGTCAATTAATAAACTGTACTTAACTGTACTTCATTATCTAACTGTTAGGCAATAGAAAATGTGTTAAATAGTGTGCCTGGTAGGACAAGATGAAATAGGCGTGTGTGTGGGATAAAGAGTGAGATGGAGGATGTGGTTCTATAGAACTAACACAAGACACTGGAGAGAGGATTAGAAGCCACAAATTGTCTGTGAGATCTGCTTGAAGAGAGGACAAGATAGCAAGATCAAGATTTTTACATAGTTTTGCTGTACATGTGTTAGCCAGGATATTGGGACTATATGATACAGCCTGTGAGTGCCTGGAAAATATCTTTCACACCAAACCTTTAAATAAAATGCTTACTTCATAAGCAGCTATGACTGTGTTTAGTACTCACTAAACTGATGTACTGGTTTCATCTAAAGAATAAGAGGAAACCTTCTTTAAAAAAATATTTCAGGAAATATATTTTTGAAATGAGTTCTTTCTCACACTTTAGCACAGCATTTAGATGGAGATATCAAGCCTTGTTTGATCTCTGGCTACCTCTTTCAATTTCCAAAATAATTTTTCCCTCTCTAGAAAGATGTTCCTGTTTGGTGTCTACAGGATTTCCTTGAACTGTCCTCATGCAGCCAAATCCTTCCAAGTGCCCAATTTGGTGACTTTGCCCAGAACAGTTCTATCTCACTTTTAGTTTGGCTTTCACAGCAGTTTTTCTTTTCTATTCCTACTTTTAGCAAAGTTGGCAAGCAAAGAGAGTCTGAATTATCACCATTTTATTTTGGATTATGTTTTTAATGGAGAGGAATATGGTGGGTGCTTCTACTGACATTTTGTCCTTTGGAAGCCTCCACGTATATACACTGAGACTGCACAGGCATCCAGTATGCCTATAAAGACTTGCACTGCAGAGCTAAACAATGAAATAGTTCAGACATCAATCACCCTCCTTAATTATGCATTTTCTTCACAAACACACGTTCTTTTCTGTTGTTCACAGAGGATGGCATGTGGGAAAAACGGGGAAGACACTGAGAGATCTGTGTTGAGATGAGAACTGTTTGCCACCACGGCCTGGCTCCCCACATGTGTTTTGGAGGTATCATTTACCTTTAACAGCAGTGCATTTTAGAAAGTCTTAATTCACTTCTGTCAGGCAATCAAATTGTTGCAAAATATATAAATTCTATATACAAATACCATCAGATGATGCAGCAGGCAATCACTGTGGTAATTAATCCCACATTTTTGTAGTTGAAGTAACAATTCTCATTTCAGGATAGAGTTTGAGAAAGAAGAGCCTATCTATATCTGTAAATGAATGATATCATTATTTTGGGAAATGAAAGTTTAAGCTCTGTAAAACATACAATCCCATGGAGATCTCAGCAGAGGAACTTGTACGTGCAGGTGTTTAATGTGATAAGGTACGTTACCATTTATCTGTGTACTTACAGACAAATATTAACATAGTCATGAATTAAGCTTTTAATCCCTTTTATTATAAATTGAATATCTTTATTTTAACAAACATCAACAATGCACATTATTGTGCTCCAAACTATTCATTACTATTCCCCACAGTGTACCATTACATGATACGCCATAATACATGTGTTAATATAATGCCAAGCATCTGCTTGAGTATTCCATAGTATATTTCATTCTCTCCCTCTCTCTCTTTTTGTTTAAACAAAGAGGCAATCTCACAAAAGACACTTTCTATATAGGAAACCACAGAGCCATTCAGCCTCATGCTGGAGAAGGACAGTAACACAGTGTGTGCCATTTTCTGATGATTCAGGCTCTAGTTCCAAGTCTTCAGATTCCTTGACAGCAAGAAATAGACTTGAGAACAAAGAAAATATAGAGGTAGATGTGAGGAGGTGGATTTAAGTGATAGTGCTCAGATGGAGTCACCAAAACAATGTGCAAGTAATTTGTCCGTGATCTCCAGGTGGCTTTCCTCAGAGCTGCAGTACCAGGACCTGCCAAGTAACACCATGTAGTGGTTTGGTCACATCTATTTTACTCTGTGAGATAAGGACCAGAAGAAATGCAAAGCAGGCCTAAAACTTTAAAGAATATAAAGAAGTTTATTACTAACAGAGTTAAAAGTAACAAGAAATAATAAGAAGTTAAAGCAAAACTCTCTTCCCTCCAGCACTGCCCAAGCAAAAACTCTTCCCCCCTCCTTTACCACCTCGCACAAAGGGTAACAATTTTTGGTCAGTGTTGCAGTCCTTAAAAGTCTCTTTCTTATGCTTAGGGAAAAAGGTTCCCTTCTGCTGATGCCGTGGAAATCCTTCACAACTCAGTAGTCCACCCGGAAATTATCTACTGAAGTGAAATCTCTCCCATGACAATTCCACAGTATAATCATACTGCAATCATGGGCCATCACATGGGGTTACAAATCCTTTTAAAGATTAATTCTTCCAGCCCAAACTCTGGAAGCCTCTGCTTCCAGTCTCCTTTAAACATGAATTATTCCAGCTTAAACACAAGGGTGTCTCTGCTTCTTCACAAACCTCTAAAAGCTGCTTCACAACTACATGGCCTGGCATAGGCATACTCTTACATCTTCATAGGCTGCAACATGAACTCTCGCAGGCATGGATTTTCATCTCCCCATACTTTAAAATCATTTAAAGAGTTCAGTCCTCAGCAGCTGCTAGAAGGGGTTTTAAGATTGGCGCCAGAACGCACACGCCCTTTTCTCCCGCTGCCATCTCAGCGTCGTCCCACGTGCCTGACTTTCTCTTCCTCCCTGACTGTGCAGCCTCCATGTTCTTCTCCCTCACGTCTTTCCCCACGGGCTGCGCTGATCTTCAGTTCGGTGCGAGCTGTGCAGGCTGGAAAAGGAGGCTCCGCTGGTCCCGCTGGGTCTGCGCGGGCTGCAGGAGGGGGGAGAGGAAGCTCCCCCGGGCTGCATGAAGGGGGAGGGGAGACCCCTCCTGATTTCTCCAGAAGCCGAGCCGGATGGATTCGGCTATGGGGCAGTCCATGGGTAGTTTAGCTGCTCGCGGCTCTGAGGGAAGGGAGAGGGCTGAGGGGGGGCAGGCAGGAGCCCGGGCCAGGCCCGGAGGCCGCCCAGGGCTCGGAGGCCCCCCCGCCTTCTCCCTCAGGAGACCGGGAACAAGAGAGGAACTTCCCGCCCTTGCACGGGGTTTAAATAGGCAAAATTTGCATTGCAAATATGCAAAAAAGTGCATTGGCTTAAAAACTTGTCAATCAATTCAGTTTCAACCCATGACACACCATTAACTTCAGAATTAATTCCTCAGAAAAATTAACTTTGGGTTAGGACCAGAGAATCATGTAATCATTAAGGTTACCAAAGACCTCCAAGATCACCAAGTGATCAAAGGTGGGGCCTGTGTCTCAGTTTCTAAAGAAAATCTTATACTGAAAATATTATGTTAGTAGTAACCCCTGATGACTTCAGTTTCACTGAAGTTTCAAACTACTGACTGCAACCTTGTAGTTATCTTCCTTGCAAAGGGATTATAACCCCCCATTTGGAGTCAACAAAAACATTGAGGCAATGTTACTACCAGCAGAGAAAGTGGTACATTTCTGTCTAAACAGCTCTAACTAGTTTGTTTGTTTTCATTTTGGTAGAATTTTTGTTTTTCTTCTAGGCAAGCCTGTTAACAAAAATGACTAATGATTATTGCATTAAATGAAAGGTTATTGTTCCAAAGACATTATCTCAGAGATCTCATCAATTACTGTAAAGGAATTCTGCCGGAAACATATTAGAATAGTTCAAATAAATTGTAGGTAAGCAAGAAGAAAAGGGAAAATGGATGATGGTACTTGGGTTATGTTTTAAAAGCTGTACATTGAGTTTAAACAATTCGGTGTAATCTGCATTATCCGCCCAAAAGCCTTTTGATTGTTTTATTCCTTCAAATATGCCCTATTTAAATATTTTTCAAGCTTTACATACGGTATCTATGTTATTAGCTCTGTAAAGTGTTTACATGTAGTCTCAAAATGCAACCCTCAAGGCACTGTAATTTACAGAGAAGCTAACACTGTCATAATAACATCTTTATCCTACAACAGATCAGAGCTTAAAGTAATATTGCAAAGTAAAACAAATCCCATTAAATAAAACAGAACTACCGGCAATAAAATTACAGGAAGCTGAATCACCCTTGAGAGGAAGCCACGCGGAAAGGGTGCTGAAGGAGAACGGAGGAGCAAACGGTGGGGAGTGAACATACTACAGACTGCTAAAAGTTAAATACATATTGTTTCACCTCTAGGTCTCAGGAGAGAATGAAACCCGACTTCTGTATGTAATAATTAAGGATGTTTAGTGACTTCTCTATGAATGTCAGTGGCCACACTAAGTCCAGGGCTTAAGGGGTAGGTATGAATTTTCTGCATTGCAAGGAACAGACCTCCTCTAAAATAAACAGTAAAACTAAACAAATACAGAACTTTGTTCCTACAGTTTTTAATCACCTAAACCTGTAATATTTTAAACATTTCTTGAGTTTCATTAGCAAATAAAGAAAGTGTCCCACTGCATGCAAACAAATAGCAATAAAACACCACAACAGTGCAGGGGAATCATCACGCGAACATGTTTGTCAAAAAACACCTGGTGCAAACCCATTGTTGTAGTGGTAGGGTGCTATCAGGTTTTGGGGGAATAAATAGTATTTCCAGTCTATTTTCTGCTATGTAGTTGCACTACTTGTAAGGTGTGCTGTAAGTGCCAGCTTCTCCCTCTGACACCGTGAATTGCTGGCTGGCAGCCCCAGGCTTGCTGACCACATTATTCTCTGCAGTCTCTGTACCACATTTAAAACATTATTTCAAGATAAATACTGCAGGAGAAAATTTGACATGTTTTCTCAGAACTTACTGAGTAAAATTTTAGTTTCTGTGAAACATTTTGCAATTGACTTCATAGAGTCCAGGATCTTAGTCTCTTGGTATTTATGTGCGTGTTAAATGATTGGTGCTACTCTCTTTGAAGGTGACAATAATTTCATCTTGTTCTGAAGACCTAAGATATATCAAAATGATCCTAAAAAGCCACAATTTGCTCTATCTCAATTTGCCTGAACTACATCTCTGCTGAAATTTCTTTCAAATGTAATATATCCATCACTGCATTGATTAAAATATAGCCAAAAATATTATTGTGGAATAAAGAATTCTTTCTCACTGAACTGGGAAGGATTTTGAAAGAAAAGACTGCTTTTAAGTATAAACAATTGACTTTATAATGACCACTGCCATATATTTAGGACTGCAGACCAGCCTTTTAATATGTTGATATTAATATGATGTCCCACTATCAACAGTCATTTCTTCTTCAAAGGTATTTTTTCAGGTTTGAGAAGTCAAAGCAAATCCCAGCTGTCTTGAAAAACTACAGCTTTCTCATTTTTAAAGAGTCACATTCTCTTCCTTGAAATGCTGAAATTTTTGGTGAACATGTCCTCTGAAATTCAGAAATAGAATGTGGACAATGTTTTAAGCAATTGAATTACAGGACAGTAGCTCCTTGAAATGTGACATTTTCTGTTTTGCACAAATCCAAGCACTTGGTCAACACACTATAGGCAACAAATTTATGATCATGTTCAGCTATCCTTATCTCAGACCTTGAGCAAACTTAAGATCTCTCTGAGTCTTATAGCATTATTAAATTTTCTTCATTTCCCACATGAAGGATACTCCTCAGACCCCAATATTACTGCATCCAAACAGCCTGAGAAAAACAATGACGCATGTTTCAAAAAAACAACCCATATGAAACTCAAACCACCAAACCATATCATGAAAACCACAAAAACAATCTAGCAAATTCCCTTCTCTACTCATAAAGATAAGAAAAAGACAAATAAATCCCAACACACTGATTTTTACATGAGAAACTGGGTAAGATCATGACTATGGGATAATCATAAGGTTGAAAAGTCAACCAACTCAACCAATGAAGGATGCTCATAAAATGTTTTTCATCTTTCTTCAAGTATTTCCAACCCATTATTTTGCTCCACCAACAATATGTAAACAAGCTAACTTACAAGACTTTCATGCTTAAATAACTCTTAGAAAAATCCCTCTAGCTAATGGGTAACAAATGCAAAGGCGGGAAATAAGCTCTCTTCTGTCAAACTGAATCCAAAGACATGGAGTCTGTCAGTTCAGGACCAGGGAAGGAGTAAGTTTAAAACAAATGAACACATTTTACACTGAAAGAAAACTTTCATCACCATATAACAGTTATGTAATCCTAAATAAAAAATGATGGAACTTGGTTAGATAACCTACTTGATGGATGGAATTTAACAGCATGGGTAAAAGAGCTTTTAAAGATGGGCTTCTACATACTAGTTATCATCATAGTTGTGTTAATAATGGTGCCTTGTTTGCTTCAATGTATTCGACAAATGATCAACATAGCTATTAAGGGTATGTATTTTATACATGTATATTTTATAAATTTAGATATATTAAGGGTTTGAACCATGTATTAAGCTACATGGTTCAAACAGGAGGGGGAGATATTGGAGTGAGAACTCCTCTGGACCTAGGCCCAGAAGAAAACCAAAGCACACGGATTGAATTAAAACCTTTGGATAAGCTGAGATACATGAAGTCACACTAAAGTGAAATAGAAATATAGATTTTTAACTTTTAGTAGAAATATATGCTAAGTGCTTTAAACATTGAAAAGCTGCAGAAAAGAGACCTCAAACCCAGTTTGTACTGCGGCAGTGTTACCTTTCCACATACTACAGCAGTATTGCGTATTTGTAAAGAGCAGTATTTTCATCCTTTGGGTGCATATTCTAAATGTCTGTGGTAGTCTGTGCAATTAGTCACTTGCAAACAAGTTTCTCTAACTATCCTGTAAGATCCTCAGTGTGATTCCTGACACAGAGGAATGTGCCTGTGCATCGGCCAAGGACAAAACTGTCCTGTGAAATGCCACAGACACTCAAGGGTCACTGCTGCCTCAAGGCACTCCTTGGAGCAACTTCTAACTAGAAGGACAGAAAGATCTTTCTTTCTTGGAAAGATCCTTCTTTCTAAAGGATAAAATACAAAATTGTTGAATTAATTTTAAAACAAAATCCCACCATTAATTCACTGGAAAAGTAGTTTCAAATGTTTTTCCCATTCATGGACCTTCAAAACTCCCATAAACAGAACCTGATTCAAGCTCCTCTGTATCTGTAGGCCATTATATAACATAATACATGATTAATTTTTTAAAAACAATTTTTGTTGTTCATTGAAGTAGCCCAAAATTTACCAGGGAAGCATGGACCTGAAGTTGAAAAGAGAAAACAAATATACTATTTCTATCTTCAGCACACAGTAGACAACAGGATTTCAGCATCAGAGTCTTCATTACTGAGCCCAGGCAAAGGTATGTGAGATATAAACTGTTTTGATCTAAAGACTTACAGTCCACTAGCCTCCTATAAAATAATACTACTAGGTAATTAGCACAATGAAAAAATTTACATTATTTCTAGTCTAAATCTATTTAAGATGAGCTTCCAGCTGCCTGAACTATTTATGCTTTCTCCTGTTTTTTCCATCTCATAGAGGCACCATACACTCACAGTGTAGACCTAAAGGAAAGAAGATCTGGACCAGTAATTCAAAAGGATAATAATTGTACTACATGAGTATAAGAGGAAGTCAGTATGAGTTGGCTTGGGTTATCTTGACATTACCATCAAAAAAATTATCATAACTCCCCCTTTCTATTGCTGCAGTGTCAAGAGGAAGCAAATGATACTGGAGCAGCAAGTTGCAAACTGCTGTAACAGCACATGCCAAACACAGTCACCAATGCCCGGTGAAAAGATGCTAAACAAGGCTGGTGGGGCAGCTAATATTATCCTGATATTACTGAGTGAGAACTGAATGACAAAGGTCTGTTGAAAGCCAAACAAGCAGTTTAAGAGTTCCAGGACTTTCCAAGCCTCTTAAATCTTATCCAGATGTTTTAATTCAAGTTATTTTCAAGTTACTCTCTGATTTATTTTCTCAAACCTATCAGTCTAAAATTTTAGCAAAACAAAGTTTGCAACTCATTCTGTGTCTTTACTATGATCTGAATGAGAATACTCTGTCCAAAAGTCCAACTAACTTGGAAAAAGACTCTTTTTCTACATAATGTACCTCTTGGCTATTACTGGGGTGGTACACAGAGATTGCGGAAGATCTGCAGCTAAACAGGAAAAAAGCCCTAATTCCAAACACCATACCTATGAAACAAAAGTGATTAATTTAGCTTTACAAATCACTCCTCTGTGCCACTTGTCACATCTTAACTAGGCTATCCTGAACTTTCCATTTGAAAAATGACATTCAAACATGAATTAATTAATTCTAAATTGACTCCCTGATGTGAAGACGTAGTGTAATACGTTATTCTAGTTCCTTTGTTGATGGAGGAATCTGAGACAGAAGTTAGGAACCTCAATGCCTAGCACATCAGAACAGTTTGAGGTTAAGTGTCATGATTACCAGTGCTAGATCCAAAGAGGTTTACAACATGATGTTTCCTTCACAGAGACTTTCTGAATAATGCATCAACAGAGGCCTGTTTTTAACAGAGAAAGCTGTTTGGTTGTTTTTTTTCTTTTAAAGAACATAGAATTGAAAAAATCCCACAAATAACCAAAATGGAATAGGATGTATACATTTTATATATACACACACACACACACAATATTTCGTGTAGAAAACTGTGTGCTATATTTAACTTAAAACATCTCACAGGTCTCCCAAAGTCAAAGCATATTTGTAAATAACAAACTATCTAAACTGGCCTACACATTAATGAACAAAAAGACTTTAGGCCATGCTCACATTAAACTACAACTGTGCCATCAGTAAATGAATATCAATTGAAATCAATTCAGCTGGGATAAAAAGTCCCCTTCCCCTGCTGCTGCTCATCTGGTGTGCTAACAGCTCCCAGTGATGAAACAGGTGCTTGTAAATTAATTAGCCTACTGAAACACACCTTAAAATGAATTTCCCAGAACACCCTGGCAGTGAGCCATCCTGGTCCCACGAGCTGATCAGTGTTCTGTAAATATTGAGATTTGATAAAGTAAACGCTACTCTGGCAGCAGATGGTTTGGAATGCTCTGTTGACATTGCCTGCGATTACTTGGATATGAAGACTTTGCTTCTCATAGACCTCCTTTGGGAGCCACTGGAGGACTTGATCCCCTCTCCAGCTATTTGCCTTCTAATTGAAAATCCTTATTCCCAGATGGAGCATAATGCTACTGCTTCAGGCGTCTAGCTCTGCACTGCTTGACTGTTGATACATGGGTAATTGCTTTCAGTAATGCAGGTTAAATGTGACATTTAGTGCTTAATAAAAATCATCAAGGCCAAAGCCGTTTATCATTCTTACACTTGGGCTGTCAGTTCTGAAGGAATTTTCAATTCATTTGAATTCTAGCTGAAGATGCAAGCAGCTCCTCCCTGGGAAAGGGGGAGAGGCTGGAAGCAAACTTGAGCATTCTTCTGCTCTATTTCTAACAATTGTTTGCTAATGAAACCCCTTTAAAATTAACCTATCAAACATGGCAACTATCTGCCCTTGTAGCTAGTATGTTGGTGAATAATATATAATCAGCAGCCACTGCGTACACAAAGCACATAAACCAGATGCAGTACACTGCACCTTCTGTGGGTGGCTGGAAGCTGAAAATTATTCCTCTTGTAGCATCATATAGAAATGAACCTGAAAGGAAATGGACTGCGCTGAATTGAGTCATCTCAAACTCTAAACATGAAAAAAATAAGGAGGGGAAAAGCGTCCCTGTCATGGTAGGTAGGGCAGCCTCACTTCACTGAGAGCGCTCAGGATAGTTGCTGAAGTGCTTTGTTTTATCTTTTTTTTTTTGTTTGTTTTTTTAATATGATCATTCCTATTGCAGCAAAGAGAGTAACATTCTCATTATGGATTAGTGATCTGATAGGAGGGTAATGCTGCATTCCACAAAGCTTCAAAAAAAGAGACTTTAAATGAGGGTAGACTGAAATCTGCTGATGGAGCAGTAACAGTGCAGTAACATCCCTGCTTTCCCATCTTGCCATCAGTTTTACAGGCATGATCTTTGGAAAGGGTATACAAACCTCTGAGTTGTGGATAGGGAGATCAACATTTCACTCCTACTCCCAAAAGTTCTGTCCCTTAATTCAGACATTTGCTTCTTCTAACTTATGTCTTGATTTTCCAGAGAACTGAAATAAGCAGCTCGCTAACTCTCCATCATCTTTGAAGGGATTTTTAAGACATTTCTTGCTAAACTTAGTAACAGTTCGAAGGGAGACAGAGGCACTACACTAGACAGTTTGACAGGACAGGGGCATAGGAAAGATTCAAAGCAGATTATTAGTCAGAACAACATCCTTTGGCTACCATGAACTTTTACTAACACCTTTCTGTAACAGCAGAACCCCCTTTTTCATATTAGGAAATTTTGCTGAAGAAATCTTTTTTTTCAACAATAACAACAACAACACCCAGAAAATTAATCCATATTTTGGTCATATGCTTTAGGCTGCTCTGCCTAAAAGATGTACAGTGCCTCTGGTCTGCCTTCTCCTGTTCTCCACTGCCCACCTGGCCCTCTGATATACATGCCTACATCTAGAGTTGCCCACTCTAAACCAACACAGAAAAATACTTGCTATAGAAGTATTCAGGGGAAACAGAGAGATAAGTCCCCTTCTCATAAAAAAAGGCACAGAAGCTCTGCCATGTTGTCCATACAGAGGTCCAGAACAGATCTTAGATTTAGAGAGGTATATGGATCTGTCAGCACTTACTGCTGACTCTGACACTTCCTAAATAAGGATTAAATTTAGCAGAAGATTGTTTGCTGTAGATACTTTGCTCTTTTTCCTCTGATCTGGAATACCATATATTAGGAACTCCTCTTGGGAAAATAACTTTAAAAAAAATATAGTGGATGCTAAGTAACTTAATGGATAATAAAGTGCCTTGCGCTTCTGGGACTGCTATTTAGGGAGCAACCTGATGTTTTATGTAAAATAAGTATTGCAGTCTTGGGACCTCACCCCACATTTCCGTAGGATTAACTGTAGGTAAAGCACTTTTTCCCCCCATAAGAGCACACATTTCTATGAGTCATTAACAAGCTCCCACAGGACAAATGGCCTTTTTTGCCGCTATCTCCTCCACTCTCCCATTCCTCCCCCAAAAATTAGGAGTTACTAAGTAAAGAATAGTAAAAAGAAAATCAGTTATAAAGTATCAATACAGGCAGGGGATAAAGGGATTGAGAGCAGCCCTGCCAACAACGACTTGAGGGTGCTGGTGAATGAAAAGCTGGATATGAGCTGGCAATGTGCACTTGCACAGGAGGCCAGCTGTGTCCTGGGTTTCATCCAAAGCAGCGTGGCCAGCAGGGCGAGGGAGGGGATTCTGACCCTCTGCTCTTCTCTGGTGAGACCTTACCTGCAGTGCTGCATCCAGCTCTGGGGTCCTCAGCACAGGAAAGACATGAACCTTTTGGAGCAGGCCATGAGAAGGGACACAGATACGATCAGAGGGTTGGAGCACCTCTCCTATGAAGACAGGCTGAGAGAGCTGGGGTTGTTCAGTGGGAGAAGAGAAGGCTCCAGGGTGACCTTACAGCAGCCTACTAGTACCTAAAACAGGCTTGTAAAAAAGATGGGGACAAACTTTTTAGCAGGGCCCGTAGCGACAGGACAAGGGGTCATGTTTTTAAACCAAAAGAGGATAGACTTAGACTAGATACGCCCTAAATTTTTTTCAAATGTGGTGGTGAAACACTGGAACTTGTTTCTCAAAGAAACAAGTGGATGCCCCATCCCTGGAAACATAAAGGCCAGATTGAACACAGCTCTGAGAAACCTGATCAAGTTAAATATGTCCCTGTGCATTGCAGGGGGGTTAGAGCAGGGGGCCTTTGAAAGTCTCTTCCAACCCAAACTGTTCTATGATTCTATGATTCTGAAAATGCCCCTTCACCACATAGATGGTGGTGCTAAAATATAGACTCAATTAGTTAAATGCAGTAATACCAAAAATTTTGTATAAAAAAAGTACTTCTTTGTCCTCTCATGTAATATATTAAAATTTGCAATTAACTAGTTCTAGTGCATATATTCTATTGCATTCAAGCTCATTTATGGCTTGAGCAGGCTGCTCATCTGCTGTATTCTGCCTTGACATGGGGCAGTATAAATTCCTTCTGCACTGAATGTCAAAGAATGTTTTGATGGGAACTTCAACTGTCTTCAGAAGCAGTGGGAAGAAAGCCCTCATACTGTTCTCTGGATAGCTGCACAGAGGGCATTGTTATCATCTATAAAGGCAGCTGTATCTAACCATAAATATTGGGCTAGAAGCTCATTTCCAAAAATGATTCAGGGGAGGAAACAGGATACAAAAAATATATTGGATATTAGGCACTCTAAAGGAAAAAACATTATCCACCAATCTTCACTTGCTACTTTCTTCCTTGTTATACAGACCTATATTCTTCTTTCAAGATTAAACCCTATTTTCAGAATAGACTGTCTTTGGAATCTTTAAAGAAAAAGTCTCACAGTCGCTGGGCAGGGGAAGCAGAAAGTGGGAACTGGTTAGAAGTGGGAACTGATTCCTTCTTCATCCTCTTAGAACAATGCCAGCAGATTTAAGTAGGTGGTCATGGCACCCCAGGAACCCCAGTGATGTTATTCAAAGCTGAAAGAAACAGTTATTTCAAAGATGTAAAAAAAGAAAGGTTGAAGAAAGGCTCAGTTAGATTTTGTCATTGTCACTGGCTTGGTTGAAGAAAAAACTCCTTGAGTAAAACTTTCACTCTCCTGACACAAAAGAGAAAATTACTTCATAATATTCCTACCACTATGAGGAAAATACTCATCTTGTCCCGTTTCTCCATGTGCTCAGTGATCACAGCCACAGTAAGTTAAATACAGTAAATTTAGGAAATGTTCAGAGAATGGCAAAGCATTCTAACAATGAGAGGTCCCACTTTGGTCTCCAAGCAGCTCCTTTGCTGCTTTGGAAGAGCTAGCTGCAGGGTTGGCAAGGCAGGTAGGAGCAGTAGGGCCGCCTTCATTACCACACTCAGCAGAGATCTGGAGCTGCTACTGTTATTCAGAAAAGACATATTTGAAATCTCAAGGAACTCCATTACAAAAAAAGGTTTGACTGGGACAAGGCAGTCAGTTGGAAAATAGTGTATCAATAGAAATCAAGGATGTCTCCCCTGTGTCAATGTCCTTTCCTGTGGTTTAAACTTTGCTTTAAATTCAAGCTTGGTTTAGACTTGACTAGTAAGGTTTGACATGTCAGTTCCTCAATTCTAATTGATTACAAGTCTAAATGACCTACTTTGGTCCAACATTTTGTTCTCCTTCTAGGCATGGTATGAATAGTGACACTCCCTCACTTAACACTGATTGGCTTCTTTCATGGTTGTATGTATGTGAGCATACAACCATATGAGTAGTAGAGCATCATTGGGAGAAGTCCTTATGGCTTATTGTCAACTTTCTACATTTTTATCTACCACCATCAAATCCTCTGAAAATCCACATGCCTCCCTGCAACAGACTTGGTCTGTAAGGCTTATCTCCTAATTTCCCCTATCAGCTTTCTTCAAATGTTACCCCTAAAAAATTCTCATGCTGTTACTTTATTGTCTACCCTAAGAGTCTCCTCCTCAACTCTCCTTCCAACATCTCTTGCTTTTAACTTAAATATCTTTAGCCAACTTTAATCTCCCTATGGTCTGGAAGCAATTTCTGGTCTATAAGTCTCATTCAACTTTGAGAAAATTATTTCCAGGACTCTGTACTTTGGGGTTTTGAGATGCTGATCTTTTGCTGACTTCTTCAGAACTTACGGGTTTTGCACTTCCTCTGTATCATCAGTCCTTTTATTTTTTTAAATTCCAGATATGCACCCAGCCTGCATATTTATTTAGTTAGTCCTACAGTACAATACCCATATACCTGCTACTAATTAATATCTTTATTAGCAATGTAAGGCATGCATTTTAATCTAGTGTAATATACATACACTCGACACACCTAATAGTGCAGGAGAGGTGCCTGCCATGATGCTTCACACACGATATGGTTAGAATAGAGATTGCCCTGAGTATTAGACAGATATTCCAGTTTCACCTCAACAATGCACTGGCATGAGACCTCCACACACAAGTGACTGAGACAGGGTTTACAATTTGGGTAGGAGAAGGAGTTAGTCCCTTACATCACCATTTCTTTTGACTATGTGGCTGTCTCCTCACTAATTCCACTACTGCTTCCCATCACTTAGACTCCATGACCTAGCCCCTGGCAATATTATCAACCTCATCTACCCAGTAGCAGGCCCAGCTTTGACACTGTAAGTGAAAATAATCTTTTAAATTTGTTAATAATGAATTAGGTCTTTTTAAAAGAACACAAATAACTGGTTCCGAAACAAGAAGAAATTTTACAACCCTTTTTGATGACAAAACACTTTTTTACAAGTTTTTAGTTCAAAGTGGCCTGAACAACTGTTTTCAAGATTATCACCAATGTTACATTTTCAGAGAAGATATTTTATGTCTGTACATTAAGCTGGCAGAAGTATGTTTGACCACTAGTTTTGATTCTTTTTCCTAGAAAGCAAAAGAAAAGGGTCTTACCACAGGTTGGCTGCCATTATTGTGGGGCCACTGCTGATAACACCCTCCCCAGAATGACTTCAAAATTAGTTTCCAAAGATGCAGATTTTATGTGGTAATAGCCAAGGGGTACTGAACTTCCTTCTGCAGCAGTCATTGTGCAGAAAAAACACCATTCTTCATAACTGAAATTTATTTAGATGTTCCTTATGTAAAATGTGATATATAAACAGTAGATTTTCTATACTTGGCATGCACAGTTTCCGTGGATGGCCACTGTGCATCTGCCCAAATAAACAATGTCTGCTTCTCAATGCTACATTGATGTTAAAGAAGTTTATTTTACCAATTTTTGGTAATAACATGTGAATCTATTTCTACAGCTGTTTTATTGTGAAATAAATCAATTGCTCAAGGACTTCTTAATTTAGGCTAGTGACAATGTATAAGGTTCTTAAACCCATTTTGAAATAAATACTTGAAACATGAAAAATAAAAGGGAATTTTTCTACTGCCTCTTAAAGTAGGAGTTTGGTCTATTATCATCATCAGTTTCTGACTTTTTCATTGTGTGTGAACAGGTTTAATACAAGTTTTTAAGGGTTGTAAAAAGTCTTGAAATTCTAAATACTCTTTTAAATGCTGACATATAAGAAAGATCACTATTATTATAAAAGAGAGTTAATTATATTTGGTCTATATTAGAATTACACAGATAAAATTATTCATCCATGTGATAAAATAAGATGTTATTAATCAACACCAGACACTATCCAAGCAGGTTAATTGTATGGTCAGTAGAATGAAACAAAAAAAGTGTGTATATTTTCAAATCTGGAAAGGATTGTCAACAGCAAGCGCTAAACAACTGTTGAAAAGGAAAAATAGAACATTGTTATTATATTTTTAAATTAAATATTCCTATCCATACTATATTTTAAAATATGGTTGTATCTAAAAATGTTAGGCAAAATTATTAATGCTAGGAAGACATATCTATTCCTTTAAAAAACTGTGCAAATTTAGAACTAATTCATTATGACCCACAGTCCCTAGCCAAGGATATAACTGATTGCATCTGAAATGCAGTTTAGTCTGAAGTTTCTAATACGGTAATAAGCCAAACCTGGGTAGGCTGTAACAAGCACAGGATGCATTAGATTTATGCACAGATCTCACACACACATTAATAATTTACTAACAGATCAATATAAAAATGGGTTTGGGAGTGAGTGGATGCTTACCTTTACTGTACAAAATAATAACCCAACACCTTTTAGAAGGACAAGCTCAAATGCTGCTTCAGAACTGAAGGAGCCTGGCAGGCCCACAGAAGTTTATACCAAAATAAAGGGCATAGGGAGAATATCTATAATGTAATGCATGTACAAAGACAAGTCCTTCCTACCTCTGGAAAGACTTCAAAAATCCCACCAACACTGTGAAACTAAACACAATTATGCATTGTAGTGATAAAATAAGAAGTTATTAATCAAAAAAAAGACACTATCCAAGTAGGTTAATTGTATGGTCAGTGGAATGAAACCAAGAAAAGTGAGTATTTTTTCAAATCTGGAAAGGACTGTCAACAGCGAGTTCTAAACAATAGCTGGAAAGGAGAAAAGTTTTCTTGGCTTTAGATTTTCACCAGCATTTTGGACAGTCTGAACTTAATGGGGCAAGCCCTATTCCTGTGCTTGCAGTATGTTAACCATTTCCATCCTAAAAAATTTAGCAACTGCTAATTTTGGAGCAAAAAATTTTAAGTCAGTGTGATGGGTATGGTTACATAAGACCAAGTCATTGAGCCAGACCCTAAAGGAGGTTAAGAACATAGAAAATATGAACCAAAATATCTGTAAGGTCTTGAGCATGACTGAGAAAATTAATTCCTAAAATGTCACAGGCAGGGGCTTACAACCAGTACAGAAAGACAAAGAAAACAAAATATCTGGAGGAATTACAATAAGTGAATCTGAAGTGTACATTTGCCATCTGGAAAATATGAAATTACGATACAGTATAGAAGTCACCTAGAGATAATACGTTTAATAATAAATCCTGTAAGACCAGAAAGATGGACCATCTCTCCATTTACCAAACGTATTTGGGTTGTCTATCCTGACCTCCGAAGATAAATTCAAATACGTAATTTGCCTGCTAGTAATGATTGTGTAGTCCAAAACTACTGAGTTCCTGGTTCATCTAAGTTAACATTTTTTGTTTGGTTTTCAAACTGTTCATACAAATGACGGAAATACCAGTGGCCATATTTGCTCATATTGACATTTCAGCAGACATATGTTTAAAGAGTTTAAAGACAGGCTAACTTCAGTACATTTGATTAACCAATTGCAAATGTATGCCAATTTTGACATCTCATTTCTCTGATTCTGATGATTAGACACTAGTAAACACACTGCAGTACTAAGTGTTGCTATCACAATACTGAGAATGCTACTGGCATTCCAGACTTGATCAGACTTAAAATGACCATGAACTACACAAGGTTTTCCCTGATACAAGGCAGACCCTTGTGGGAGAGCTGTGCTTGGTGCTGGTTAATGCAGCAGTTGACTATGATTAAGTCTTTGTGTTTTGAAATACAGAAGACATTCACAAAGCAAATAGATCTTTCCTGTTGTGAAGTTGTCCTGAGGAACCCCTGGGACAACAGGTGTCCAGAATTAACAATTACATGAGGGCCAAGGGAAGGAAAACCTCAGAGTGACGCAGTTGAGAGTTGTGTGGCTGATTTCCTTCAGCCTCTAGAAATGTGAACACTAGTAGGGAGACTTACACTAGTAGGTCCTCTCAGCTAATCTGTACCAAGCTGCCAAGTTTGCCTCTGAAGTTTCTGAGTTTGAGCTGTAACCAGTCTTCTAAAATCAATACTTTTACAGGGATATCATCTTTCTTTTGCTTTTGTGGTGTGAGTTTGTTTTGTTTGGGGTATTTTTAGCATCATGCTGTTCTCTGTCCTCATTCTGCTTGCTATGGCTTGGTTTGGAGGGGACCTTAAAGATCATCTAGTTCCAACCTCCTCACCATGGCAGGGATACCACCCTAAACCATGTTGCTCAAAGCCCTATCCAACCTGGCCTGAACGCTTCCAGGAATGGAGCATCCACAGTTTCTCTGGGCAACATGAGCTCATCTCACAGTCTGTGCTCATTTCTGGAATTGCCCCGACCCGGGCTAAGCACCTTGCACTTCAACTGCTTGTTGAACTCCAGGAGGATCCTGTGGGCCCGTTTCCCAAGTTTGTCCCTCTGGATGGCATCCCATCCTTCTGCTGTCAGATGCACCGCTGAGCTTCATGTCATCTGCAAATCTGTTGAGGGTGCACTCAATCCCACTGTCTTTGTTATTGAAGAAGCTATTAAAAAGTCCCAAGACAGAGCCTGAGTGCTTATCACTGGCCTCCACCTGGACATAGGGCTGTTGACCAAAACTCTCTGGCTGCCAGCCAACTCCTTATTCACCAAAGTCCACCCTGCAAATTCAAATCAATTTGGAGACAAGGATGTCATGTGAGACCATGCTGAAGGCTTTGCAAAAATCTAGATAGATGACATTGGTCAGTCTGCCCTTGCCAGCTGTTACAGGCACAGAGGTGAATCTCACAATCTGTAGTTCCCTGGGTTTTCCTTTCTATCCTTTTCAAGAACAGGTGTGAATCTCCCTAGCATCTCCAGCAGGCAGTCTGTTTGCTCTAGCTTTCGTGGAAAACAAGCAAAAGCCTCAACCTGTCCTTTGCTCCCCAATCCTTGCAATAGTGGTAGTGCCACTGCTGTAAATGTCAGCTTGTGACAGCTCCCAGGATTCCCACTTGTCTCCAGGCAAGCCTGGGTCTTGGTCTCTGTGGGCTCCTTCTGCACACCTTGCTGCTCCAAACTGCCTTGAACCAGGAGAAACCTGAACCAAATCCTCTGCATTAACATTCCAGAGGAAGTGGTTGCTCACTCTCTCTCTTTATGAAGTCCATAGGGTGACTCCTGTGAGATGATGCAGCAACATCAAATTCTCTGTGAGGAGCTCCCCTTCATAAGGCACCATATAAAGCAGAAACCCATCACAGCATTATTAGTAACCAGTGAAATTTGAACAACCTTGGTATCCAGGGTTTTCTAATTGGTATCTTCAAAGATAAGGAAATGTCATCCATGTGGAAACGTCTGGAAGCTCCAGCAACCCCAAATATAGCTGACTTACAAAAAATACTCATTTTTAAAACTGATTAACCATTTTTTTCTGTCACATCTCATTTGCCTAATCCAGAAGTAATATTTTGCTGGAAGAAATACACAGCTGTCTCTTACAGGTAATAAGTTAAATTATTAGGAAACAGAGAATATTATGTATGTTTGCTTCTCTGAAATGTGTTGTGTGAGTTTCACAGAGCTATAATAAATGTTTTTATATTGCCTTATACATGATGATGTTTTAAACGAGTCCATAGTAGCTCATAGCAACATTTTCAATGGTTTTCTGTAAATTCTGTAGAATCAAAATTAGTAATTTCATTACATATTTCTCTTTGTCAAGAGACTATCTTTACGACTTCAGATTTTTAAAGGATGTAAGTCTACTCTGAAGATCACTGTTTTAGGAATATCTAGATACATTAATTGAGAAGTTATGTCTTAAAAAATATATTTTTCATGATCTTTCACTGTCTTTAGAATGTATTACCAAGTAACAGAATTATGCATGTGTTCATTTTTATTAAACCTCAGTAGATTTTTCAAGTATTATTCCTATGGTATTCTGACATCATGCATGTGATATTCAATTATTTGTAAACATTCTATGGAAACAATCAGAACCATGTAGTTGGATCTGATTCTAATTTATCACACTCAGATAAGCATAGATTTTCACTCAAAATGTCATTCTGTTTTCTCCAAAATTACTGTGTTGAAGGGTTCTTAGAAGACTTGTCTGCTGTTTTTAGACAAAGTTGATTTACCAGTGGAAAAGTGTCTGTATTGCTCCCTCCAAATGTTCCTTCTTGCATTCTGCAGGACTGAAACTCAAGCGAAAATCTTTTTTAATCTCTATGTGAAATGACTGTTTTCTGCAGTAAAATTGCTAAGGAGTATGATGATGAGTAATGAAATACAAATCTGTTTTTACTTTGGTCTAAAAAAAAGAATTCTTACTAACAAGGAAAAAAGACTTCTAGGGCTGAGAATATAAACAAACAATCCAGAAATTTCAGTTGAATTGTGTGTATAGGGCACTCAAAGAACAGTTCATATTTTATTTGTCAGAATATACGCATACAAAGGTTTACAGGCACAATTCTGATAATAAACAAACAATTTTAGGTAGATCACAGAAAGTCCAGGGCTCAATTTAGCACAGCATGCTAAAGCATTAGCCCAGACATCAAAACAGGTAATATGTGATGGATGGCCTCTGAACAACACTTTTCTTCACAGCCCACCTAGCCATCAGGTACTAGCCACCAAAATTCACAGGCCTCAGGAGCTAAGAAAATCCCATTTGCACCAAGTAATTAGCTTCATGATACCACATTTTTCACTATCCTTGGGCTTATTAGCACACAAGCTCACTGCTAGTTAAAGCACTGTGAGGACTAGCACTAGTCAATACTACAAAATCCTTCATTTATCTCCCGCCCTTTTTTTGGGTGCTCCAACTACTGATCTCTCAGTCAAATCTGAGAAGGGCTTGGGTGGGCACAAAGTGCTGTGTTTTACTCGGCCCAAGGACCAGGAATAACCTCTAGAAGCCCACACAGTTTAATAGCACGGACATATCCTAACCTTCTCTGATATTCTAAGTGTGTTAGGTGAGCAGGAGATGCCTATGCTGACAGTTAAATGGACCATGTTCTATAACAAAGATCACCTTTATGGGGCTAACCTTTCCTCCCCTATGTCAGAGTTGCCATTAGGAATAGTTTCTGGAATGTATTATCCCCTGGTCCATGCAAGGGCTCACACTAGAGCTGATGGTGGGACAATGACACAACCTGTGGCTTGGCTTTGTTCTATGTCTAAACATAGCACCACCATCTAGATACTTCTCTCATACCATAGAAGCCCTAAGCAATCACAGCCTCTCCAGCATGATGGATTTTGTACTAAAGGCAAAATTCCCCCAGGAGATAGGGGAGAAACTGTAACCAAATGCCTCGTAATTCAAACCTTCATATGTAAAATGGAAAAGCTTTAGTTATACCGTTACTAACAGCTGCACTGTTTCTGTGTGCCATAGCTACAGACACAAGTAGGAATTTCTGAATGTAGGTTAGTTGCCAAGAGTGCTTCAGGTATCTCTGCAGGGATTGGTACCCAAAAAGAGGTTAACAATTGCATTGCCAATTGCGTGTTAAAAATCTGCAGTGGGGGAATCTGAAGGTTCAGGGTCCACATTAGACTAATGATACACATGGGAGTAGCCTAATGGCAGGATATGATAGGTTTGTAACAAGTTGATTTTATTCAAAGAAAGTGAAATGAAAATGTTTCATTACTATAAACCCGATATTATGGTGAAACATGCAGCCAAATACAGATAATTAGCTTGCTGGTTATTTCTTATCTGTTATCTTTAGCACAGAGATCTGGAATCAGTTTAGTAGGTTCTTCTGAAGCTTGTAATACAATTCACCATTTTTGCTGAAAAGTTATATAATGGTGATCCCATCAGCATAAAAGCTCATTAGAAAGCATGTTTAAAAGTCTCCAGTCAAGTTAAATGCAAAATAACTAAGAGCATTTAATATTTAAGGAAAAGCTTAATGTTTAGAATTCAAGTAGTTCTAGCTGAAATATTCAAGTACTTCTACCGAAATCATGATAAGTCATCAGTTAAAGAGTTAACTGCATTAAATTACTGCACACTATTTTAAATACCCTTCTCTCAAATTTCTCTCACCTTACAATGAGAAAGGTAGCTCCCTGGCTACAGTCAGAAATACCCAGTTTTACTGAATGTATATCTTTGGTGTTCACTGCTTCATCTCAGAGACAAATGTTTCCTGATGTGTAAATGTTATCCTGTGTAGTTGAGAAAAAATAAATCAGTTTTCCTTTAAGGAATAAAACATATATAAAGCTACAAGGTAAATAAAGCTGAAATGCTGTTGCTGTGGGAACCATAACTTTGAATATCCTCACTATTGTACATTTAAATTCTCTACCATAATGTTGCATTAACTTTTTTTTCTTTTTTTACATTACATTTATATCTAATGTGATTCCATTTCCCACTCTTTACAGATGCAGATTAGCTACTGTAATGTTCCTGATGCAAAAACTGTTTTTGGTAAATCATATCAAAATGTTTCATGGAACTCACTGAGAAGTGTTGATATATGGAAATTGGTCTTTTAAAAAATTCTTCCTAAACCCCAAATTGCATATTTCGAATGGCACTCTCCCCTTTTTCTATCACCACTTCCCATATATCTGAAAAATTAAAGGGAATGGCACATTTGTGACATTTCAAAAGGAAAGTTCCTATTATTGCTGGTCTAATGCTTATTATAAATACACTGTACCACATGTCAGAGTAAACTAAACAAACAAATATTGGTAATAAAAGTTAACATCTTGCCAAATTCATCAGGCTTGCATTGATAATTAATCTTTCCCTGTGAACTGTAAAGATCCTGATATATGAAAATGCTGCATAGCTTTGGAGCTTATTCATAAGAGAGTAATTTTAGATTATAATTTGTGACCAATGACCTATGAACCAACAATTGACTGTAAACTTATTATGGTATTGAATGTATGCATTTAAAACATGTTGTGTTGTATAACTTTCACTGGAAACTGTCTCTCCGTTGTTAGATAAACCCTTTGGAAATTTTCTCTTCTTTCTCTAGTAATCTCTTGTCATTTTGGCTTCTTCCAGTCCAGAACAAGATAATGACAAGTTAATTCCAGCTAAGAGTCAAATTTTTTAGGTACTACGTGGATTATTTTTATAATATATATAATTGTAATTGTTTAGATTAAGGTACTTAGAGACAAATAGAGTAAGTTCCAAAGAGAGTATTACAAGAGGGACCATTAAAATCAGGATAGAGCATAGATCAATAGTACTTAAGAGACTGGTTGCTTTCAAATAATTCACATGAGAGAGGTTAAATTATATCAATAAATTATATTATTTCAATGAACAGTACTGGTAACAAAAGTTGAGAGCACTGAATCAGCTACTGCTCAGTTCATACTAAAATATTTTTCCCTTATTAAAAATCTCACAAAGTTATGCTGCGGTGGAAATGAGGCACAGCAGTAAAAAGCAGAGTGTTTTGTTCCTCACTGTAATTGAATAGGAATGGCTCTGCACTTCTCTTTTTGCAGCGCTGCATTTGCTACTCACTTCCTATGGAATCATCTGTGAGTTTCGGGTCTCATCTGCTTGTCCAAAAGCCATCTATGGCAGGTATTCCCACTGATTTAAATAGTTTAATGACATGCAAAATAATATTAATGAAACCAAACCAAAACAAAATCCTTGTGGAAGAGAAGGCTCTGCTTGAAACTGTATATAAGGAGACGTGGGTGAGCAAACATACGTATGTATATATATATTTATACGAGCACGAGTATGCATTTCTACACTGACCACCTACAGACAGGCAAAACAACACACATTTAATTGATGGCATCACTAAGGAGAGTATATGTAGGGAAGAAATGAGTATATTATACACTTCTGTAATTTGAAATTGATCACAAGTCATTCTTAGATGATCCATTTATTACAGTGTCTTGCTAGCTCTGACTTATATTTATAATCTATCAAGCAGTTAATCAAAATGTTACACAGCTTTGACAGAGAACTTTCCTATACTCTACAGGATATGACTGTAAAATGTCTTCCTTTCTTTGACTGCATGATTGAAAAATCAAGCTTTGAAATTTTATTTTAATAACATTGTTAAAGGTCTGTGTATTTCATTTCATTGTCAAAGTCTAATAGAATAATAAAACTTGATATTTCATCAGCCTTAAGTGTTTTCTTTTTTCTCTCTCTCTTTTTTTCCCCACATAATGGTTTTAGGATTTAGTTACTTAGTAGATTTAAATTGTTCTCTTGGCATCTTTGTTATTGATTCAGGTATCCTTAACCCCTCTGAACATGTAGAGACATCCTTTGATACTTGCATAAGATGGAGATTTTCACTAAAGCTCCATCTAATTTATACAGATTCTCCAAAAAAACCCTCAGAAGTTAATGGCTTTCTGGAATTTCTTTAACCTCTTCTTCTTTGACTTTTTCTATATTTTGGCCAACAGTAATAAAAGAATGAGTGCTATAGATAAGGATAAATAATAAATGTTACCATAATGTTTCTCTGAAAGCGATCTCCAACTACAAGTAATTCAGAAGTAAAAAAATGAAAACAAACCACCTTTTCAATCTAGTCCTTATTTTCTTTTTAAATCTCCAACTCAAATGTTCATGTGAGTTTTGTTTTGTATATGTAACTGATAATAGTGATTACTAAAAGGAAAAAAACCAGATTTTTGGTGAGAGCTTAAAATATTTGAAAACTGGTTTAATTTCTATAATGGTTCAGTTATGACTAAAATATAAAACACTTTTTTGGGTTTGTTTGGGTTTTTCCCTCCAATATTTTTTTTCCTCTAATAATTAAAATCAATGTTTCAGTATTATATATTTGCACATGGCAATTTTCATCTGAAAAGTCAAAATGTCTTCTCCCCAGGTTCTATATCTGATTTTTGCCCTAAACTACCTGTAGGGCTTGTATCTGTTTTGCCCTGTAAACTACCTTCTTTCTTCACCCCCCACCCCCCCTCACTGATATTATTCTGAAAAAGGAGGAGTAATAAGGAACTGTTTTCTGGGGTGTGCACATATGTACCTTGATACCCATTTGAAACTGAAACCAAGGTGAATGATGGGAAATGCAAGTAAGAACAGATATATTTTAGCATTTTGGCACATAGCAGATCTTTAAAGAGTGCATTTACACTTCTTCAGGGAAGGCTTCCAAATCAGAGCCCTCTTCCTCCATGAACTGGAGGGGCAGGAGGTTCAAAGGACTTTAGCACAATCTTAGGCTGTAAATATTGTGTAATTGCATCAACTCTGCTTTAACCTTTCGGTTCTCACCAATTCCTGATTTGTCTGCTTTTTTGTGTCCTTTCACATGGCAAGGTGAAATATCTGTTCCCCATTTGTACCCCGCAGGCTGACCTCTGATCTAGACTGCTCACTCGGAATTCAGTTCCGAATGACTAGTGTTCTGTCAGGCAAAATCTACATAATCTGCTGTCAAAGACTGTCAAACAAATGGTTGACTTCATACACCCCATTTCAGTAAAATGATCAAAACAACAGTAAGGGGGAAAAAAAAATTCTTCCTTGAGCTCAAAAATATGGTACAAAAATTGAGAAAATACCCTGAAAATGATAGAAACACTTGAAAAGGTAAAAATTAAATTATTCTTGTGAAGATGCAAATAGCTGCATAATGCTGAATGCATACTCTTAATTGTACTTCAATTGTGGGAAGAATTTTTCCTATTTCAGAATTGAATTCTGTAAATTTATTTATGTATCTATATACATCAAACACTCTGAGATCCGGACTATAGTGCAATTGAATTTGTGAAGACGTACTAGAGAGCAAGCAATTATATGTGATCCAACAATTGCATGGGAATAATTATTTAAAGTCCAAAGGTCTTTGTTTAGAAATGTCATCAAACGGGTTGATTGGATATAAGCCACCATTAAAAATAAGTTTACATATTAGTTTTCCTCAGGGGAAAAAGAGCAGTTAATACATCCATTTCTAAATGTAATTACATTTCCAGTTCTACGGGTATTTTATAGCATAACTTGTATCTCACTAAATCATTTTCTTTTGTTCTTGTAATAAAGTTCCTTGGAATGCTAAATGAAGAAGCTGTAGGCATGCTCCATTTAATCTAAGTCTGCTAGAAATTACATTTTTTGCTTTCTAAGAGCTTTACATCCTTTTGATACATGAGGTTGTTTTCTTTTTACTGGCTTTATATGTAGAACAATTTCACTTTATTCTGTCTCTGTGGTTTTGGGTTTTTTTTAATTATTAAATCTTCAGAGATACTTTATGCTTGCCCTGAGAAGCAGCAATTCACTCTGCTAAAGGTAATGTGCTATTTTGTCTCATTATAATAAACATCAATGTTTTTACAACTGCAACAGTTCTCCACCAGTATTAGCATATTTTGGCTGAGGTATTGTTTTACTGTGACCTGTATAATAAGTGTCACATTAGCAACACAACAAATCAAACGTTTGTTAATTTCCCTCGCTTTCCCACACAGCTGCTGGTGTTATCGTGTCACCAGATTTTAATTAATATGATAAGTAACACTTGCAAGACAACAGGCTGATTTTTTCCCCCCGTGTGTATGTGTGTCTCTCTGTGCACACGTGTAGACCAGAAAAGCAGCAAATAAGAGACTTTTGTGGCAATTGCTTCGTTCACATTTAAAGCAACTCAGTATTAAAAGATAATCTTCCAGCTTACCCTGAGAATCCAGAGGATGAGTCTGAAAATATGTTATAAATGCCCTTGATTTGCCAATTCTACTGTTTAGTTTTTTGTATTTTTAAGGTTTCATTGCCTGAGATATACATGGCAGTCTATTTGAATCTGCCTCATTTCTTTTGCCCCTATATAAGTAATAACAAATATGTGCCTGACTTACAAAAACCCCAGCAAGTGGGGTTTTTTCAGGTATTGCATCCTTCTAACTGAATTGCTCTAGTACAAGTCAAAAGTGCCATCTATTTGTAACAGCCAGAAATGCACCGGAGGCCACTGCTGGATGGTTGTGTGGGATAACCACAGTCCTCCCCTGCATGCTGCCTCCCAGCCCACCCTGGGGTTACCAAAAAGCCAAAGAAGAGATAGAAAAGAGTTTGAGGGAATTGGCATGGGAGGTTAAAACCCATTTTTGTTTGAAACGTGTTAAGCACAGTACGATCAGCATCTAGAAAGAAACTCCCCACTTCTGCAGAAGTACTTAAGGGGTTTTTTAGTCTGCCCTGGGAACTGACTTCAAATTAAACTGGGGAGCTTGCCACATTGCATGGAAGGCAAAGATCTGAGAAGCAATTCATTATAACACATTTTTAAATCAATAGCAGCATTAGAGATAGGTGTATATACATAAACCTGTAATTTTGTCTTATTATTGTGTAATTGTACAATACATAAATGCATTCTTGTTAAAGATATGGTACAAATGAAACTGCAAGTAGCAAGTTAACCTTCCTAGTACAATTTCATTAGACATAGCGAAACGTCCTGAAAATTTCACCTCGACCACGACCTCCCAGTAAGTGGAAGGATTCTTTTCAACATATATGAAAAACAGGGCCACCCCTTGAAGAATTTTTGACGTCAGTTGTGTTCTCTATTTTAAGGGCAATATCGAGCTTCCTACAACCTTCAAGTGGGAAGGTTGAAGAATATAACATATATCAAAATGAAAGGAGAAAACTCTGAGCAGCAGGGATCTGAAAGCAGAAAAGTGAGATGGGAATGGGTCTTGCAGAGAAAATTCCCCTGCTGATATCAAAGGAAATAAAAGTGCACACACAAAAAAAAAGACACAGAGCTGCCTTTTATAAGGCCCTGTTATAAACTACTGCTGATATTAGGCTGCTGAATTTTAATTCCCTCCTCCACTAAAATGCCCTTTTTCTTTTAACCTACTACTCATTATAGCTTGCAAACTGACAAACTCCCCAGAAAGAGACTGCTGGGAGAAAAAAAAAATGCCCTTATAAACTCCCAGAATCTCTGCACCATGCAGATCCCAAGTTGAATCACTTGTGTGCCAGAGAAAAGGAATGGCACTTGGACATTTTATTAGAGAAGTAACAAATGTTATTGAGCATTTCAGAAAATATGTAATAGGTAAAGGGAATGTATGGACTGTGATTAAATATTGGTAGATATTATGACCTTAAAGTAGTCCTAAGGCAAAGGCACATCAAAGCTGCACAATGCCCAAGAGAACATTGAAATATATATTCAACCAAGCCTGGCAGGCTTAGTCTGTTGCAAATGAAGCTAATGTCACATTCCCATTCATATCAGGACTAAGATTGCAGTGGAGTGCACAAACAGCAGCACATCTCCCAGAGCAATTCATTTTGCTAGATGTCTGGACAACACCTTGGCTAAAGAGTTTTGTCTATAAGACAAATGTAACACCAGAGGATAAACGGAGATGTAATAATAATAGCCATGTCTTATGTGTTTCAGTAGAATCAATAAGGCTTTTTATTCTCTGCTAAAAGAGCTGTGAAAATGCTGTCCCAACATGGTCCTGGATACTGACATCTAATCCCTCTGAAGACGAGATCAGTAAATTGATGTTTCTGTGCATATAAACTAAAACACACAAGAATACGCACATGTAAGGAAAAAAACAAGCAAAAAACACCTGCATGTTTGATACTACTGGGTCTAAAAACAGTTTAAATAGATTCAAGATTCTAACTGGGGGAAATCGTTGAACATCTTGCAAAAAAATTGAAAGGAATAGTGACTAATTCACTGGCTAAGCAGACAAGAGTTAGTTCTGTGACTAATGGAACTAACTAAAACACTTATTTTCAAACTTTGCAACTCCCTGAGCCACACCAGTAACCTACTGAAAGCCAAGTGCCAACAAAATTTCCATAGCTATTTACATAAATCTAAATGCAACTCATACATCCACACACCCATAATACGGTCACTGTTTGCATTTTTATGCCCTTTGACTGACAAACAGCAATCGCTTCTCTTTTGAGTTCTTCAGCAATTAAAAAATCCCTGACAAGAACAAGCCCAGAGTGGTCTAACAGTTGCCCTGTCCTTGGACTTCCGGAGATACGGAACATTTGGGGTAGATGCAGTCCCAATTCCAATGAGGGTGCCAGCATGTCTTGCAGACCCCAGTCACGTTACATGTCCAAGAAACACGTCTTGGCCATCAGTGCAGATGGGGAGAGCTAAATTCACATTTAGAAACTCTTTGACCATACTGAGAAGGCAAAGACTTTGCAAAATAGCCCACAGAACTGCAGGCTGCCTCCTGCCAGAAGCTGTATGCCATTCCCCTGCAATACTTCCAAAAGCATTCTTCACCAACCTGGCAATATTTACAAACTGCTCGCAGACAAGTTAATAACGAGAAAGTCTTTTCTGCCCCACATTACAGCTAAATAAATATTGATGGTTCTTTGAAGAAAAAAATCTCAGCTGGAGAAAAAAGCTCAGAAAACTTGATTAAAGGACTTCCTAGGCACAAAACTCTTCTAAGCATGCCAGTCTTAGGCACAATTCTGCTACTAGTTAGGTATCAAGTAAGTGACAGTATCTCGGCTTGAGACAAAAATTAACAACCATCAGAGACAGGGAACAAGCTCAATCAGCTTGATAAATCCTTGCTTTCCTAAAACACTACACCAGGGCTGTTGAAAAGAGAGATCACAAGGATAACTCTAAACTCCGTGGCATCCAAAAGCTACTCCAAAACAAGAGCTTCCAACTAGTAAGTCATCAGTTTTCCAAACTTGGAAGTCACTACTGCAGTACAACAGAGCTAAAACTGCCCAGGATATTCTACACATGGATACAAGTAAGGACACTCCCACTCCCTGGAAAACTTTCACATTCATGTTTGTGTCTAAGTTGAAGTGTTTAAACTGTATTTTTATGTGCAGATTTGCCATTCATCTGATAAATATCTACAAAGAGAGACGTCTATGGTCTGTGTGAGCTCAGTTTTGCTCAACTACAAACTCTCATTCAGGAAAAAATGTCAGCTTTAAAATTTTGTTTCCTGAAAATGTTAATTCATACCCTCCCTCTAATTCATACATTTGCATCAGTTGTCAGCACTGAGCTGGTAAAAATCTCTGTGAAATTATCAAGCAGATCTTGATTCTTTCTGAGCTTTGCAGTCAAGCCAGCCTTTCAAGAGGCATTGGGAACTGCTCAATGGAAGAAATGATCAGTTGACATACTGAATCGGGGATCTCCTTCCTCACCTGTACAGTTAGCTCTAAGTAAATAAAACAAATAGAAGATGATATTGTGAGTAATGTGGAGCAGGTTTTGTTTGGTCAGTTAAGGTGGTTTTGAATTTATTGCAAAATTTTAGGAAATACATATAAATTAAGAACAGTTTTTTGATTGAAAAAATATACACTATTGAATTTAGTGTGTTTCTCTTTAAGAAGGTGACTAGTCTAGTCTGAACACTGCATTATGTGACATTTGAGAGGTCTGAGGAATCATGTGAGACAGTAAATGATGCAGTAAAATTGTGTTCTTGTGCTTTTTTTGTTAAATTCCTACAAAATTGTACTTGTAATGCAACAATCGCTTTGTCATGAATAGGGCTCTTTGTCATTTGTTAGCTGACCCATCTCTGCTGTTGCAAAAATCAAGAGAATTGATTTTGATGAACTGACATGCAGCTTTAGGGTAACACAACCACTAGATGAACAAAAAGCCAGCTTCACCACCAGCAGGCAAATCGATACTGTACCTGTGTCAGGTATACGTGGTTATAACAAAAGAAGTAGAAGAAAAATCCAAAACTTCACTTCTCTTAAAATCTGAGACCTTCATTTGGTCTTGTATTTATCTGGGGGTTTGCTGGTTTTCTTATCAAGCAATTTTTCTGTCTTAAAAGAGGAGGACCCTACCTACAACCGTGCACAGATATTCATATGTATGTCTGGTCAAGACATCTTGAAGACATACACCACACCTTTAACACTGAATGTTTCACTCTCCTATAAACAACACGTATCAATAAGCAGAGAATACCATTTTTCTATTTAACCTGATGATAATAATAAAATTACCATTCATTACACAAACCATTCAAGTCAGTGCAGGAGAGCAAGTGGGAAAAAATAAAAGACTATTACATCATATGTGATTATGTAATTTTAGTGATTGCATTTAGACTGGACATCTCATCAATTCTAACATCCCTGCATCTTTTATTTCTGCAAATGTAAAGTTCAGAAAGTGAGTGGCTATGAGGCTTGCTCCTAACCCATCTGTCAGGTTTGCCTCTCATTTGAAACAGAAGTGGCAACTTTAACTGTCAAGTCTAGGTAGAGTGGTTGATTGTATTATAAACACGTTATGATGTACTGATACATGTCATGTTCTAGAGCATAATTTTTGATTGTATCACTATGATACCCATATTTTGTATCAGATGCACATAGTTTTAAACATTTCTAGGAAAATGTCCCTGGTGCCAGTGTACAGAAAACAAAAAATTCTCTCAGAATGGTTTGTAAAGTATAAACAGATAATTAGAAAAACAAACCAAGAATTAATCATATTTTCATTATGGCAGCATTGAGGGAGAACTCTCTAACAGATGTTGCTGTCAAATGGGAGTCAGTCTTGCAGTATTTATTCACCTGAAAAATCTTCACTTACATCAAAGGAAGGAATCAACTGAAGAAAGGCTTTTGGATTGGGTTGGGAAGACTCACTATAGTCCATTCACTTGTCTGCTACACTGTCTTTCAAAAAAAAAAAAAAACAAACTTACCACAGTTCCCACCACTTTGTGCATCCTAAATCATATTAAGGGATATCCAGGGACAGGCATATCTAGGGGGCTGGGGTCCTTTATCCTGGAGAAGAGGCAGCTCTGAGGAGACCTTATCAATCCTCTACAACCACCTGAAGGGAGATGGTAGCCAGGTGGGGCTCAGCCTCTTCTTCCAAGCAGCTAACGAGAGGATGAGAGGACATGGTCTTAAGTAGCACCAGGGGAGGTTCAGGTTGGACATCAGGAAAAATTCCTTCATGGAAAGGTGTGCTGAACATTGGAATGGGCTGCCCAGGGAGGTGGTGGAGTTACCATTCCTGGCAGCATTCAAGAAATGACTGGATGTGGCACTCAGTGCCATGGTCTAGTTGGCAAGGTAATGATCAGTCAAAGGTTGGACTCACTGATCTCAGAGGTCTTTTCCATCCTAAATGATTCTGTGATATGTGCAAATAGAAACTTTATTTAATAAAATTATGTAGCAAGAAAATTCTTTCCACATTTCATTAATAGGATATTCCTAATTTTTATTTCACAAATCCAAAAATAGACATATTCATAATGATCCAATTTACTTTTTTAACTTTTCCATAAATCAGTTACCTATTTGTTCTTAGATGTGTTCATTTGTGTCTTGTGAATGTTAATGATATACATGTATTAGTATGCTGTCATGTGAAAAACCTTGATATATTGGTGTCTAAAAACTCGATAGCATGCATGAGAATGAGTAGCAGTTAATTTTATTCATAGTTTGTAGGAAAGGCTCTCAAACATATCACAAAAGCTCTAACACTTACACATTATTTCTGGTTTATTATTTAACAGAGGGGAACATGGGCTTGTTAAAGGTCTCCTCAGTTATATAGATCTGTTCTTACTCCTTGGGAATGCTTCATGTATTTTCACAGGTAAACTAACATCATCTAATGTAAATCACATAATCTAATTGTGTGTTTATCTGAAAGACCAGAATTACCCTGAAGTATTTGTTTTATTCTCTCAGAACTATGTGAAATGCCTTTAAAGAATTACCTTGTTATGGAATACTTGCCAAAGAGACTGGACCCCAATTCCTTTTCTTTTCATACCCAGCACTGAATTTCTTTTATGCTTCTATTAAAAATACTCTTGGGTAAATTTGACACAAAAAGCTGTGATTAAGTAATATTATAATGGTGACAGAAACAGAGAAATCAACAGTTAAAGTTCCCATTAATGTATGCACCTGCTTCACAAAGGTATGTTATTTTATATATCAATGGAACATGTGTGACAAAGCAGAATATGTTTTCCTTGAATTTTTTAACCTATGGTTGTTTGAGGTATTTACACATCTCCCTGCTACAAATCAGTTGAAAACGAAAAGTAATGAAAGTTGAATCCAGACGCAATTTTCTCTGAACAAGCCTGCGTGCAGAAAAAACTTAAATGTCTGTGATGCTTTTTTGAGCCCTAAATGCTACACAGTACTTTAGGTATGGTGGAACCTCAAACAAGGACACATTTAACTTCATAATATTGGTGTTTTACAGGGAAACTCCATATCAAATCTGTCTGATCTTGCCATTTGTTGAGCAGCCGGAATTATAAATAGATAAATAAATATTAATTGCAGCTGCAGGAAACTGTCTCAAGAGATGTTAAACTGGATGATGAATGGTGCCTAAGAAATGGCAGTCTTCAGTACCACCTTGGAGTAAAGTTGGATAGAGATACTTCAACTTACTTTCTGTCAGAAACGTCACAAGCAAGGAAGCAGTGCTCCAGTGCACTCACACGCAGCTCTGGAAGACAGGGGCTGATGCAGCATTAAATGAGTGGTAAATAGTAGTCATATAAAGGACATGAGGGGCAGTTTCATAGCTTTCCAAATGCTAAAAACAAAGCAAAGCAAAACAAAAAAAATCTACCCTGGACCTTAGACCAGGTGAAATAAATGGATGTATCTCAGGGAATTCTAAAAATGGATGAGTTGTTGAAAGGATAAGTCAACTAAATACAATGCATTTTTATTCACTGATAAACATCTATAAACTTACCTAAAGAAACTGCCATTAAAACCTTTACTGGACACCATGAGTTTTGAAAGAAAAGTTTTTTTATAGACAGAGCATATGACTGTAACATACTTGGATGTCAGCTGCTGTCCTGTTGTGCATCACCTCCGTTAAAGGAGTTTCCCATTTCTAAATAAACAAGCAAGCAAACAAACAAAGGTGCTGGTGCCAGGGAGAAATCCCTATTCTTAAAGCAATAATTGTAAAATTGCCATTTCCTGCTTTCATGACTCCTGAGGGAACTGTCAATACCTGGAATTGCCCCTTAAGAGCGTTTGATGTTTCCTTTAGCCCTTTAGTACCAAAGCCTTTACCCAGTTCTAATTCAGATGTGTTATTGTATTGTTCTCTATCCCCTGTGAACTGCACCCTGTCTTAAAAGGGAAACTATTAACTCAGAGGGGTCTTGGGTTCACTTGCATAGCTTATTCTGCCCTAAAGCTAGAGAGGGATGTTTTACAAGGACATGTAGTGATAAGACAAGGGGGCATGACTTCAAACTGAGAAAGAATAGGTTGAGATTAGATATCAGGAAGTAACTCTTTGCTGTGAAGGTGGTGAGACACTGGAACAGGTTGCCCAGAGAAGCTGTGGATGTCCCATCCCTGGAGGTGTTCAAGGTCAGGCTGGAGGGAGTTTGAGCAATCTGGTTTAGTGGAAGGTGTCCCTGCCCATGGCAGGTGGGTTAGAACCAGATGATCTTTAAGATCCCTTCCAAAGTAAACCATTCTATGGTTCTGTGAAGGACATGAGCTACAGAAAACCTTTCAATGCTCTTAGATTATAGTGTTTATCCTGGAGGTCAGCTCTAAGTCTGACAATTGACACCCACTTACCTAGACTTAAAATAGAAGAGCACAACTCCCACTGCCTTTCTGGGTATCAGATATCAGGCTGTCAATATATTAGACAATAAAGAGGATAGAAATGGCTGGTCCTAGAGGTTGAAGGCAGCTTGTTCTATGGGTCTGCTTAAACCCTCCATATCATGATCAGATTGTTCAAGGCCTTGCATTGGACAAACTGGCAGCCCCAGCTTGGGAAATGGGAGAACATAAACTCAATACTGCTCTGCAGCTCTGGGATGAGCAGAGCCCATCCCGAGAGACTAGATCCAGAAGGAACTTATTCCCACCTTCCAAGTTAAAGCTGCAGAGGAAAAATGAAATTTTATTGTAATCAGTAGGCACTAGAGGAAATCAATTACAAGATAAAAAGACTAGGTAAAACAGTTATTTAACTGGTCTGGATGCAACCAAGCTATCTACCTGAATGGAGACCCACACTCATCGGTTTGGAATCTTTCTGAGTCAAAGAGGGAAGGTCAAGTTTCCTATTTGCTCAGTCAAAAGTTCTTTCTCAGGGAATTGGGGCTGTCATAATTTCATTCCGTTCTGAATAGCCCAGGAGATCAGACCACACTCAAGTCTGGAACTGCCTTTTAAATAAATGCAAAGGAAGAGAGGGTATTTGCATGCCAAGGTACAAAAATACTGTATTTAACTCAGCTTTTCATATTGCAAGCCATACGGCAGTAATCAAGTTTTTATTCAAAAGTAGACAAAAGAGTTTATTAAAGATGGTATAACCAGGATAACTGAAGATTTCGGCTTAAATATTACCTAAGATTTCTACAAAAATTATTCAATAAGTTCTAAATTGAGATACTCTGAATACAGTAGTCTAGGATATGACTTGATATGATACTTCGGAAAAATTCTCAAAAATCACTACTTTGCTGCCAAAGACTAGATATAATTGAACACAATTTATGCCCTCACATCACAGCACGTTCATTTTGAACATGAGGTGTTAGTCTTTGCAGTGAAGAACAACTAAATACTGGGCTGCATGAGCAAGAGGACAACCCACAGGCTAAGGGAGGTGGTCTGTCCATTCTACTCAGCGCAGGTGAGACCACATCTGTGGCAGAAGAATGACATTGACATAACTGGAGCAATTCCAGCACAGAGACGCCAAGATGGTCAGTTGGCTGGAGAACTTGATGTACAAGGAACACTAAAGGACCCAGCTCACTTGACTTTAAGATGACAAAGATAAGGGGAGGCCTTATTGCTATCTACACCTCCCTAGCGGGAGGTTGTAGAGCAGATGGAGCTAGACTGTTCTCAGAGATGCACAGTGGTAAAACAAGAGGGAATACAAGTTAAAATATGAGACTTTCTGATTTCCTGCGAATTAGGAAATTTTATTTTTTACTATTCAGCAATTAAAAGTAAGGGGCAAGAGTGCAAGGTCATGCTTCTGCCTCCAGCTTACGTGTCTGCCAAAGAGGTGGCCTGATAAACAGACACCAAAGCTGTAAACTTATCCCAAAGAAAACATGATGTTGATGCTGGTAGACAACACACAAACCATCAAGTTTTTTTTAATAACAGAACACACTTGTAGAGGCACAGGTCTACAGAAAGGCACAAAATATAACTGCTTATTTATTTATTTATTTTCTTAGTTCCTAGAACAAATATGCAAAAAGAGACAAAGCATTCTCTTAGCTAACTGGGCAGAGCAACATGAAAACCTGTGCCCAGACAGATTTCTGGCAATTCTGCCTATTGTCAGCAGAGAAGAAAGGCCATGAAACCTAAGATGGCGAGGCTATATGTGTTTTTGCAAGTAACAAGGTAAAATAAAAATTTAAAAAGGGAAAGGAAAATGAAGAGAGGAGCATAAGCAGAAAGATGATTAGAGTATTAAAAAAAAGGCTATGGGAAGAGGAGGTAGGGGAGGTGAATATTCCTGGCTTTGCAAATGAACTCTGTCCAAGAGCTACATTACTTCCAAGAGCAGGAGGGAACAGAAAAACCTGCACACTGTCCAGTATTGGGTTGCTTGTGCTGTGAAGCGAAGATGCTGCTGCCTCTGGGAACAAAGCAACAAGAGCTGCACTCTGCTGCACTCTAGCATTCCTTTCTTGCCATCGGTGTCCTATGGTTTCCTTTCAAATCACCAGCATAGTTCTGAGAGCTACAGAGGGTCATGACTCCTTCAGAATATAACTGCAAATATTTTAAGACAATCTCCAAATATTGCAAAAATATTTTGCCCTCATATAATTGTGCTATACACATTTTTCTACTTAGCAAGTGCACACTGGATTTTTTTTTTTTTTTATCCCTTTCTCACTATAGTCACCCAGATACTAAATTTTTCTCCCTGCTGAGTGGAACAATGAGAATTTTTTACCATTATTTCAAATGTTTTTCACAAGCTTGATTCAGAAAAGGATAATTCCCTACTATATTTTCGGTCTGATTATCAGATGATGATGGACAATAGATTGATAAGAGCCACTCAAGAAGATGCAAGCTCTTGTATATAACAGCCACTGCAATTATCAGACACTACTAAACTATTATTGATCCTGTTCACATTGGGTGATAACTGAGCATTTTCCACTTATTTAAAGTGCTGTTAGCCAGAAACTCCCATCAATAAAAAGCAGTAGACGAATTTCTTGAAACGCGGTTCAATAAACAATAACGCATATAGATAGTCTATAGCTCCTTAATGTCAGTGAAACAACTAATTGTGAGGCATAAATACACCATCCAGTTGCTGCTAAATGGTTGATTATAATAAAACAGGAACCTCCACAAGGTCATTTAATATGTAACCCAAGTATCACTGGCAGAACAACTGCAATCCTCCAGGGAAAAAAAGGGCTGTTGCCTCATATAGTTTCAATAATATCGAGAAGAAAAAAAACTCCTGTCTGGATCAAAAAAAAAGTGGACTTCTCCCTATAACATCATGGGGCAGATCTCATTGTCTTAATCGCAGAAGCAAGGTTTCTCATATATAATTGCATTATTTCAAAGGTATGTAAAGCTGTGTTTAATATTAGACTGGTACATTTTGATAGAACTATAATCATAGGAAAAGTGGTCCTTATCAGTGAAATTCATATTACTTTCATTTTGTTCTCTTTAATACTGGGGACATACAGGATGTGATCTGATATTGAGCGTATTATATTTTTCAAGCAGGGCCAGTAGCAACATACCAGTGGACTACATGTAAAACTGGCTATTAAGGATATTAACTAGTAATTGCTTAGAGTAATCTCTCTAAATAATCAGTAATTAAAAAAATAAATAAAACAGATAACCATTGTGATTTAAGCTCAGATTAAAATTGACCAAAAAAGTCAATTGGAATAGTTTTAATTATTTATGGTGCCGTATTTTCCTTCAACAGAAATGTTTTATATTTTACTGTGGACAAAATAGATAATTTGTAGCTACAATGGCACCTCTTTTATCCGTTGAACAAGTAATGCACAGTATTTTGGGTCAAAAATATCCTTTCTCGATTCAAATAAACCATTAACAATTCAGTTTTCTTTGAATCCTCTGCCATGACACCAGCAAGACCCATCAGCAATATGTATAGTCTGAATGAGCAGATTTGGTGAAAGACCCAGATACCTTCACAGCAACTTTTAGGGATAAATTTTTGCAGCTTATGCCCAAGGGCAGGGACATAGTGTACAATTATGTGTTTGCCAGACTACAGCTGATGATTCATGCTGAGTCACGAGACTCAGCTTGGCCTCAGCTGGGCCCCGCAACATGGGAATTAGTCTTGAAAGAACAACTGCAAGCCTTCAAGAGTCCAGCTCCTGCTCCTCTTGATCCATGGAAAAGCAAGGCAGAGGCAACAGGAGGAGGACATCAGACACAAGTTAATAATACATTTTAGAAAAGCATGAGTACTGGCTTGAAAACCAATGCAATAAATACACAGTTTGTTACCAAAGAAGACTATTTATACTGGTGTAACTTTAAGAAATACAACTACGGCATCAGTGAAAGTTTGTTACAGCACTATGAGCTGCACGTGGCAAAGAACCAGGGAACAGAATTATGAGCCTAAAAAGACTGAAGGTGCTTATAATTAAATATAAGCATATCAAATTAATTGGAACCTCAACACTTTCATTTGGATGTGTATTTCTGCCACTGTAAATTTGATGGGGAAAGCAGAATACTTTTGTTGCACTATTCACTAACAGCTAGACACAAAGTCATTCTTATATAAAACTGAAAAACACTTTTCAGACATTTAAAAATGTTGATATTTCTATTTTAAATTAAGAAGGTTAAAAAGCTGGTTTCCAAAGTTATTTTCTCAAGATTAAATTCCTCTGACCGGCTAGGGAAGGGGTCCATTATTTTGAACTCAGTGATACCACACTAAAATCAGATCAAACCATGCAGCACTAAATTAGATTCTAGGACTTTTCAAATCTGTAAAATTCATCAACACAGCCTACAACAAACATCTAAATAGCATAAACCAGATTTAAAAAAAAAAAAAGTATAATAATGTAAACCCTAGGGTCTCTCTCCACTACACATACTTTTTGGGTTTCAAGCCTTCAAATCCAGTTGGGGTTTTTTTTCGAATTCCTCAACCAAACATGATTCGTTTTCTTCTGTTTTTCTCATAATAAATACTATTTCTTATTCTGTATCCATCTTTCTGTCTTATTTTAAAGCAGGCTGAGACTCTCCAATATTTACTTTATTTTCTGAAGCTAGAACTTTAGGTACAACACCAGATGGCATGGGGCTGTCGTAATGCTCCCGAAGGCAGTAGTGCCAGAGCTGGTGCTGCCCCAAAGCCCTCACTGCAGGAGAACGTGCCTCACTTCAGGCTACTAGGGAGGTCCACCACTGCACAAGTAAATCAAAGGTCTCACTCAACTGCTTTTTGATGCCAGCTGGGATGAAAAGAGATATCTGTATGCTTATTTCATCAATGCCTTGGACCTAGATAATTTTTAATGTCCCTTGCAACACAAAATATTACATTATTTTATAAGCATTAAAAAGCATTTAGTAACTCAAGCTGGAATTGTACTTATGAACTCTGTCTTATCAATTAAAAGAAAATACTTAGTCCCATTTTGTTTGTGGGACTTTTTTGCTTTTTTTTCCCTTCTCCCCTGATCCTCATCTTTCTTTGTAATAAAATTTTTAGAGAATAAGAAGGGAATTAAAAAAAAAAAAGACAGGAAATACCAAATTAATCATAAGGATGAGAAGGATTTTCCTTGAGCACTGCAATGTGTTAATCTGGTCCAGTTAGGTCTCCTCGCACTAAATGAAAAATAGAACAGTAGACAAAACAAAATGTTTCAAACACTGACCCAATTCACCCACTTCAGTTTATCTTCCAAATCCTTTTGGAGGCACACTTTGCTGGATAGTCTCTGAGATGTATACTGAAAAAAAACTTCTTCAGGGGATCTCAGAATGGCAGCAACCGTAAGATCTGGAGGATTTCAGGACTTCATTGGCTGAAATTCACTGCAGATGCAGCGCACACCTCTCACTGCAGAACTGCACAAATAAGGAAATGACAGAATCCTACCAAAAGCATCTCATAAAAGTAAAGGGCACAACCAAACAAAGTTAGGCTTACAAAAAGAACTGCAATACCCTTAACTTTAAATAAAAACACAGTTTCTGATCATCTAGCAGCAGGGCACAGAAATGCAAGAGGAACTAGTGAGTGAACAAAGAGAGACTTGACATTCGCTTCCTCTTAACACAGATGCAGAAGGCGAGAAGCTGCAGTTCGGTATCACACAATTATGTGGCTCATTCATTAGTACCACATCATTGACTACACCATGAAAGAAATGACAAATTAGCAATTTCACAGGACTAGCATAATACTATCATTTGTATCACAAAGTCAGCAAAATCTAACCTCCAATAATTCAGCTCACCATTTTAACCCAGAGCAGGCCATCAATACGGTTTTATGTGGCTTGTACTAATCACTAAAGTCAGATAATATGCAAGGTTAATGGTTGCAGACAGTCTGGGGAAATATCCAAGATCTGATAAGGAAACCCCACATTATTGCTGTTCTATGTGTGTATATCCCAATCAAGAATAGGCAAAGGAAGGAAATCAATGCTTAAGGCAGTTATAATACATCTCTTGGTGTAACATATAAATTGGCCCTTCATTGCCCATTCACATTTCAGTTAATAAATAGTTCAGACATAGGACACATGGATAGGGAAGAAGTGTAACCATTGTATGTTTGTCTCCCATACTTTAGATTTATGCTGTCTTAGTACAACAGGCTCTATCCAGTGTTTTTCAATTACTTCACTAGCCCTTTAAAGAAAATAAGAAGTGATGCTTAATCCTGATCGGTACTTTGTTATATAGTCCACCACCTGAAAGGAACTTGATGCATTTTTCCTCATTTAAACCAACAGATAATCAACCAGGATATTCTCATTCTAATCATACCCCACCACTGCTTACAGTCACAAATATATATTTCATCTCCATTGCCAATAATGAAAATTCCTTTTTTCAATACTAGTTTATAGCAGACTGGTTGTTGATTTTCTTTTATATTTAGCACTGAGCTATCCAAGGATACTCTGTAGTAATTTTCAGACTAAGACTGACCTCAATACACTCATGCATATATTTTAATGTAGCATTGCTTATAAAATATAAATTCATATAATTTAAATCCTTAACTGTCTAGTGCTCCTAAAATGCCAAACCTCACACTTTGAAACTTTTTTTGAGTGAACCCTTTTTTTCTTCTAATGTAGTTACATCACTTCACTCTCTGCAAACCAAAACCAGGCAGGCAGTGTATTTAATTCGTAACTGTACCACTAAATGCAAATGTAAAATTGGCAGCTTTGATGTTGCAGCATTAAATATCGCTTATCTCACCAGTGACAGTGAGAAACAGGCACTCTCTTAGGACTGTGAGTTATGACAGTCTCTCCAATGAGTGAAAAATCATCCCTGTACATCTGTCACTGATGAGATTTTTCTTTTCTTTTTCTTATGGCATGTGAGTGCTTCAGCATAGTTGGAGACACCATGCTGGTGGCAAAAATGGAGACTGCTTTGATGCAATGAAGTGTGCCCTTTTGTTCTGCACAGTTTTCTTTGCCATATTTTAAAACAAACAAACAAACAAAAACACCAAAAAAACTCAAACTAGAACCAAAACCAAACAAACCAACTTTTTCTTAAGAAAGAAAAAAAAACTGTTGAATACAGTAACTAGCTGGTATTAAACTAATGTACTATTTAAAGAAAGGATTAGAAAATTATAAGCACACAAAGCCAAGGATTAAGAGATATCTCCAGTGCTCACAGCATTCATAGCATGACTTCTTTTTGCAGATGTGTATGAGTGCACCTTTACTCACTTCAGCATAAGAAATACACAGTGTTGTTCTTTAAGGATAGCAGCACAGTACCAATGAGCTTCAGTGACAACTGAGCACACTGTGTAAACTAACTCAGTACAAAATGTCTTTCCAAAAAGTTTGCAGTCTGATAAAAAGCATTTGCAATTGATGTCTGGTGCTGAGAAGAGAGCAGATCAGTAAGAAGTACTTCTAAATTTTGGGAAGTGAGGCTCTTTTCATTATGCAGTTGTGAAATAGAGACACTGCTGTCTTTCAAAATACTCTTGGAAGTTTCAGTCATAGCAGTGTTAGATGAACGCTGGGTGATAAATACTGGTAAACAAGGGAGACCTAACGTGTCATACCTTAATTTACCTGCTTCTGTCTAACCATGTGGCATTACATGCCTATAATCCTTTTTCAGTCTTTGTATGGGCAACGGATATTGCAGGAGGACTGATGGTCAAAGGACACAAACAGGACACAAAAGGACTGTACACACAGTGCAGTCACTTCTTCCATGAGAGAAGAGCACATGATCCAGACTCAGTGGGCTGCACTCAAACTAAAAGAACAGGGAAGTGGCTGCAAAGATCTGTGTGACCCAACTTACTATTGCTTTACCTATTTGGTATGTATCTTTAAATTACTTGAATATGATCTTATTTAATAACAAAACATTTGGGGGCACCTTTAATCACAGACCCACATAACATCTTCTCCTTTCCTCCTCCAAAATCAGATTCCTGGAAGACAGCATGTATGCTTGAAGCCTCATGTTCACATCCCAGGGAAATGAAAGGGAGGGAGCGGTAGCACTCCAGTGTTCAAGCCTCAGAAGTTTTTTTAATCAGAAGGCAATCAAACTACTCATTTCAGGTCTGCACTCTAGAGGAAAAAAAAAATGTATCTCATATGCAGCCTATTTTGCAAGGGTGATACTGTCTGCCCATAACCCATTTGTAAATAACTGTGCAAGAACAGCCTGTGCAGCTTTGCTTCCTCCTGCTTGTGCTTTCTAGCAAATGCATTACAGTAACACCAATTGCTTGATGGCTAATTATACAGCAAAGTCTTTCTCAGCCCCAATTTTGATGGCCCCTCTCTCATGACTGCTCTTTCCCCGCTCTTACCATCCATCACGTTCCCAGCTTTTCCTTTGTTCAAGGCACTTCTAAGCGAAACCTTCTGCTGCCCTCAGCTTCTCTCTTACCTTGATCCAGTGCTTCTCAGGAAACCCATAGGTCCATCTACTATTTTTTATTTGATAGCAGGAAGGGGAAGTCTGTTCACTTTAACAGGCAATTGCCCTAAATATGTGATTTTTTTCAAGTAATTTTACTTATGTGCTTTTTACAATTTTTTATGGTTAGGTTGACCCCTGTGTGAATGACCACAAAGCAACTCCAATGATCTTTTTCAAGTTTTTCCTCAAAATGCTCATCCAAAAATTGACTACCAGTGGCCTATGGGTACAGATGTAAAATATGTCCAAAATACTGCCCTTGCTTTTATGCACTCTTCACGTGTTCTCCATGCATCTAATACCTCTTGTGTTTTACCTAGGAGAAAAATGAGGGGGGATTTAAAATTTGTTTGTTCTAAGTTATTCTAGGACCTTTTATAATGGCTCATTTCAAAATTGATGAGCTGGCTTGGAGGTCTGGGGACTTCCATTTCAAAATACTTCACTAACTGGAGGAAAGTTCCTTGAATTATAACTTTCTAAGAGTCTTCAAAAGAGAAGTCTAACAAACATTCATCTCCTTTTTTCTAGTTAGAAAATCAGGACAGGTGAAAACTTTTTACTGAATTCCAATAATGGAGGATTCATACCAGGATCAAAGGTAATCACTGCCAAATTTGGACAATGTGGTCTTCCTCTAGAGCCTACCCATCTCCTGCGATCTCTTGCATCTTCATGGTCTGGCACAGTCAAAGCTGCCTCTTTCAGGAGCAGAAGCTCTGCAGCAACTTGCAGCAGCTCTCTGGTAAAAAAACTACCCTGAGAATTGCTCAATTATTAAAGCAAGCAAGCTAAAATTGAATCCTAGACCTGCCATCATACTGAAAAAGCAGCCAGGTTTCAAGGGGCAGAGAATAATAATGCAGTTATTCTTAAAAATACAAGAGAGAATTGACCATCAATTTGTGTTTTCCTTCTCTCACTCAGAAAGAGCATGCTGCAGTCCTAGATTAACACTATCTGAAGAGAAACAAGTATGCAGAGCATCAGCAGTAAGGCCTGGAGACCTCAAAGAAGATGAATTCACTCTGAACCCTTTTGCCACCACTGTGCAAAAGAACTGTAAGGGGAGTACAAGATAGCAAGGCATGAGGCAGCGGAGGTAGTGACTAGAAGAAATCTGAGCCAAAGAAGCAAGGCCAAGGTGACAAAATATTTACCATGGTTTTAAAGTCCCATTAAGTATTTATTTGCACTCAAGATGGAGCTTTTATGTAATTCTCAGCCATACCTTGGTCCCATGGAGACAAATTTCCTGTTGAACACAATACAAGACTCAGCCTCAGCAAGACCCAAAAATGAGTTCTGATTTACAAAAGAGATTCCCCAAACAGAATGCATAAAGACTATGCATGCAGGAATTCCCAAAGGCTAGATGATTTATTTGAATAGCAATAAGAGGCCCACCTCTCCAATGTCAATATATTTCAGTGCTATTTATGTTTTAGCAAGGACATTTGAGGACTAAAACAAGCTCTATATTTTTTTATACATAAAACAGAGATAAGTTTCACAGTTCAACAGGACTAGAATTTTTCTGCAAATGAGCAAGAGCTCATTGTGCAAAGTACTGACACCTTCTTTAAGGATAAATGAATAATAGCTCTCTTCCAAATCCTGAAAATAAATGTTTTGCATTGTTTCTCTCAACACAAAAAGAAAAGGATGCAAGGGTTGAAAGAACAATTAAAAGATAAGGACAGAAAATTGTCCAGCAGGTTCATTGCAACAGCTAATTGCAGCTGTTTTAAGGTAGCCTTTTCAGTTCTACTACTAACAGTACTTCTTTTTCAACTCATATTAATGCAACAATGCTTAATTGTTTTCTCTTGGTCTCAGGGATACTGGACCAGTTCACTGTGTAGCTATGTTCTATCTTTATTTCATTCATACTTACAACTCATAAATAATACTTCCACAAAGTGTGCATTTATGGCAAGAATCTGATTTGACCACTAAAACTTCCACTTTATTTCCCTCCTTTTTAAAAAGACAAAAATTATGATGGTTGGGTTGGCTTTTAACACCTTTCTTTTTCCATTTGGTTTGCTAAGCAAGTGGTTAGATTGCAAGAACAATTTTTGAAATATTACTTGAATAATGAATTTCTGAAGATGTCTTCCTGAATCTAAAGAGAACCTGAAACACCAGTTCTGAGATGTAGGTTACTCACTCACTGCAAGGATTGATAACTCTGTGACTAATCACAGAGCTGTGTCTGTCACTGTTGTTAATTACACCACCACTAATCAAGTCTTAGAAACAGAAGCTTTGTCAGCACTGGTGCATAATTCTCAGGGCCACAAGAAGCTAACCAAGTAGAAACAGGTGGAAAGTTCAGAGGAATAAGCTTTGGAGACCGTAACACTTAGAATTATGGGGAATTGCCTCAGAAAACCACATCTCATACTGCAACATGACACAAATAAGATATTTTGGGAGAGGCAGTAAATTCCCTAGGACTGGGAAGGGAAATCTTCTACCATTAGAGTTCATGGCAAAACATGGATGTGAACAGAACCAGTGCTTCAAACTATTCTCTTCTCTTGGCCAAAGTAGTTACACATGGGACACGTTGGAAAGAGTAAGTCTCAATCTAAAAAGGAGCTGGTACATGGCAACTCTATATTCTCTTTCTCATCTTCTGATGTATTTATTTTGCTAATTAGATTAAAAACATTACTAATACCAATACAATGAAAACATAATCTAGAAATTATTTGCTGCTTAGACATACAGTAAAAACTTTCAAACTAAAGAAGGAGTTGAACTTCTTAATTTGGTATTATATTATCAGAGCTGTTTCTGATGGGAAAAAGAATGAAATGAAATGAAATGAAATGAAATGAAATGAAATTTGCCCAATCCTGAGCTTCTCCCATCAGAATTTTTCTTTCTCTTTTCTTTTTTTTTTATTTTCCTTTTATTGTTTTTCTTTCTATCCCTTTTATTCTTTTCTTCCCATGACCTTCTTCAATTATTAAAGTATATTTCTTCTATTTTTCACTAGTCAACAGCTCTATGCAGAGGGTAAGATGAGCAAAGATACATCTTGGATTGGTCAGTAGACAGGACACGGGCCAAACAAACATTGGTCAGACTCCTACAGCAAAAGTCCTACATTCATCATGTTTGTCACATGCTCTAAGGAACTCTTCAGTGTTATTATCCTCATTAATGAGAGGTTTATGAGAAAGCGCTGGGAGTAACCCTGGACGTTTTCAAGTTTCAGCTTTGAATACAAGGATTGGGACAGTTTGAGTTCTGAATGGGCACCCTGAAAATACCGTAAAACATAAAAACAAGGTGTATAAACCTGTGACAACTGCCAGGTCGAAAGTGAGTAATTTTATTAAGGAAAACCCAAACCATTTATCAAACAATATTAATCACTGAAGCACTGCTGACCATGCTCTGAATGAGTGGAGGAAACTTCCTACTCAGCAGTGGGAGTGTAGGGCTAGATGGATCTCTAGCAGAAGCTCCTAAAGTTTGCCTCTAATGTTGGTGGCTGGATAATGGTTAACCTTTTTTTTACCTTTTTTTGAAAGCCTATCATTAGTACCTCTCCAACCCCAAATTTTCTATGGAAGCAATGGGGACCAAACATAGCTGATTGTGAACTTGGAAAAAATGTGTAAAGAGGTTTTGATTGTAAGTGTCAAGAGTGAAAATTACAGCTGTCTGCTCCTAGAAACCGAGTGCTTTGACACAGAGGAGTAGCTGACTGAATATGCAACCTCAGCTGTACCTTCCCTATTCAAGGCTGTATCATCTTTCCAGAACCTTCTGCCATAAAGTACAGCACTTCTTCTTGGAGGAAAATATTTTGTATGAAGTTACACAGCACATGGAGTTTGCTGTTCAACCTGATAACTGATGTGAGTCAGAATGTACATATTCCTGGGAAATTATTTTGTTGCCTTATGTGGAGTCTGTCCATCCCAAATTGCACTCCTAAAATAGGAATTCAATTAGTAAAGTAAGCTTACCTATCACTTATCAGCTGGCCATGTAAATAGCCTGCAAAATAGTAAAAAAGGCAGGTAGTAATCCAATGGGATAATAGCTCAGGGAAAAAAAATATGCTATTAGCCCTGCTGGACTCCACACAGCAAACAGCCCTTTCCACTCATAAAACCAGGAATAGATCTGCTGCTCAGCAAGAAATCAGCTGGGTTCGGCAGCATGTGTCAAGGCAGGGAGGGAGTGAACCTGCTTTTGTGAGACAAAGGGCTACACTCTGTGAGATAAACAACATTAAGGCAGCATGATCAAAGAATATTTTACAATAACCACATTAAAGAAATTCAGAGGGGAAGAAAATGTTCAAACAACCTAAGTGGAACCTCACTGAAAAATAAAATAAAATACTCCTGCCATACTCATGCCAAAACATTGAATCGGCTACCTTGGAGTCACCTTTGTGTTCTTCCTCCTGCTGTTTCAAGGAAGCCAGTATATGAAACAAGGGACAGAAATGTAACCTTTGCCTCTTCTCCCCAGGTTGGTACTGGAAGTTGGGAAGCAGGGTGTGGGTAAGCACTGCTGACATTCACCTATCCCTAGGTCTGGGAAAGTGCCAAGGAAGAAGACAGATGTTCTAAACTAAAACATGTCAGTTATTTTGCTACTTTGAGTCCTTTTCAACTATGAAACAACAGACTAAGGATTTGTATTGTTTCAAGCCAGAACAAGATTCCCTGTGCCTAGCCCGTTTTCCTGTTCACCATGGAGAGTATCATTGTGAAATGTTGGGGCTGGAGCCAAAGGAACAGTTGGCTGCACAAGAATTTTTTTCTGTGTCCTTCAGCATGTCCTTTAATGTACTTTTGTCTCCCATGCCCACCTCATCTCTAAAACACAGATAACATGTCTTACTCACTGGCTACTCCACAGCTGCATTAATGGCTGTGAGGCAGTTAGGGATCCTCAGGTAGTCTGGCACGGACATCACAGGAAAGATGATTGGAAAGCAATGGGCTGTCTGCATTTCCTGGTGCCAAGGGAAATGGCGTAGCTCCAGGCAGCAGGTCACCACACAATTATTAAATCAACAGTTAATTTCTAGTAAAGCACACTATTTAGTAGTGTTAAGGTCCTGATGTTAAAGTCCCAGTGCAAGAAACTGTTTGATGTGTTTCACAGAACACTAAGGTATAGTACAGACTCTCTTCCCGACAGATTTGTTTTACTTATCTATGTCTTACATTTACAGTTTTTCAAAGCTCAAATACATACAATCTAAAACGTTTGAATTTTACCTCCTTGCTGTGGAAATGGTCTATATTTAAATCTACTAATTCCTAGTGTCACTAAAAAATATGCACTTGGTTTATCTGCTTACGCACAGCTTGAAGCAACTCAGCCATAAAAGATTACTTTAAACACCTGAAATAGGATTTTCTGAGGTGCTGGGTGCCCAAACATCCAAATGTCCAACAGTAGTTGCAGCAGTTCAAAGCTACCGAAAAACTATCTCCTTATTTTCCCATCTGATGTAAACAGATTTAATGAAGGAAGGACGAGGGAACATGGAGTCTGCAATTAGTTTACAATTAGTTTACTGTTACTCCTGGAGTGCTCCTGGAAGCTGAACAAAGGCTGGAAAACAGTGGCTGATGGAAGAATAAGCAAGAGCAGAGACCAAGAGCAAACATGGAAGAAAAAATGCCACCTGTATATTTTCTCTGTCAGGGACAGTGGCACATCTCTCTTTCCATACACACACATTCACTTAATAAGCACGCTGACTGTGAAACCAAGGCATCTCAGGTACAGATGAGAAAGAGACAGCTTTAGCTATGTAGAAGGAGTTCAGGAAACCAGCAAAGCTTTTCAACATTTCAGAAGACATCCAGGAACAAACTGTTTACTAGACCCGGTATTCACTACCTGCAATAAGTTCTTTTTTACCAGAAGAAGGTGTAAGGACACTGATTTCAGCAGTTCTGCTTCCACTCTTGCTAAGTTTTCCCACAGATATCTTTTGACTTGTTTCAATGCGGGACAATGCTGGCAACTGCATTGGTCTTTTCTATCAAATTACGTATTTATGTATGCTTATGGCTAATGAAGAGCACCATTATGCTGACAGGTTAATCAAAAGAAAGAGCAAAGTATAGGGAAAGTACATTCTGTGAATATCAAACTTGAATGAAAAATTAAGAATGATAAGTAAAACGGGTGAATTTATCATCCTATTTTAGTCTCTGTCTGACTCTCTCTCCTCCACTTCTTTGTTTGCCTTGTCTTTAAAAGATGAACAACCATAATTTAATAGAGACTTACAGTAGACACATCTGTAAAAGGTTTCCAATGACAATCCTGGAAAACACTCCTACAGTATTTTTTAAAGATTTAATGAAAAAACAATTGCAAAAAAATGATGGCACAAGCCTCCTGATTTTTTTACATAAAGTACTGAACAGAATGTACCCAAACAAGTCCTCAGGGTGGTGCCAGCCACATGCAAACTACTCTGGCCCTGCCTTTGTTTGGCCAGCCCTCTCATTAAATTTCATAACCTGGCATTCGTGCATCTTCAGACTATAGTAGATAAGCTTACAGACCTGAGGTCCACCTATTTCTTGCAGTGTCCTCTTCCACATCAGTCACAATTTTCACTAAGACATTTTTTCCTCTCTCCTTCCTGAAAATTTCCAGGCAAGAGAACTTTCACAGGCACAACTTCATACAAAGATGTCATTATCTTCTTTTGATAGCTTTCAGACATCAGGTCAGTCTGAATTCACGTTTGTTACAAATAAGAATCCATAACACTATGACATGGAGAGGTAAACTTCTGTCCAATTACCTCACAATTATATCCTCTGTGTTTTGTGCCCTGAAGAACCATTACACCTCTCCCCAAAGAGAAGGCCAGTAGAGCATTATCTTATCACCAATGGTTAGCTCAGTGTTACTGAGAGAAGTGCTAACTTGTGCTGACACTCCTGAACAGCTGCTGTACAGAAAGAATATTCACCATGATTAAGTGTTTGCAGTCATTCAAGGCCGAGGTACTTGGTGAGGAAGAAAATTTTTCCAGCTGCCTACATTCCAGTTTCCCTTCTACCTGTTAGCCATATATTGTCATAGGTGCAAAGCAGACCATTAACAAAAGAAGTAAGCAAACAAAAGGTCCTGTCATTCACCCGAGGAGCAAAAATCTGTTAAGCAACTGATCCAAAATGTAAAACACTCCTAATTTTGTAACATTCAAGAAAATAGAAGAAATCAAAACAGGTACAGCCATGCCAACATCCTTTCAAAACAGGATGATAATATGCACATGTTCATTCCTCGATGAGGTGGCAGCTCACATCAGTGTAACACCAGGTAGGTATGCACACTGCTCAACATGCAATCACAGAGTGCTTTCAGCATCTAATTACCCAGCTTGAGGCTCTCAGACATGGTTCACAAGTTCCACCAGTCCCTAGCCAAGGCTCCCTCTCTCTGACAAAAGCAGCTTATTCGGCTGTCTCCTTCAGACAACTCAAAGTCTCTAGTTTAGTTGAGAACTGATGCCACCAGCCCCCAAATAGTGCCATGCATTCACCACGAGCTAGCTGCTTGTCTTCAAGAGCACCACAACTTTCCCAGTGACAAGCAGCCATCCCCTGCCCACCAGACCAAGTCCTGACAGTGAAGAGTCACAACAAGGAGGTGCCCAGCTCTCCTTTCCTCACAGTGAAGGCAGCACCAGGTTGTGCATGGAAGGGCATACAATAAGCACAACAAGACATTTTGCATAAAATGAGACATACCTGTGGCATCTGAGAAAAGATTTTTGTCTGTATTGCAAGACTAGCTTATGAAGGCAGAATTGAATTATTAACAGTTCATGGAAAAACAGCGCTGAAGTTCTGAGAAACCAGCAAAATAAAAAATAAGAACTAATAAGAGCTAATTAAGTAATTATTTTACACATTAAATCCAATGTACATATTGAAAATGCAAGGAACTGAGACAATAATCTATTTCCCTCAACTTACAAACAAGCAGACAATTAGACTTTGCCATAGGTAATACCATTACAGACAGGTAGGGAAGAAAGGTCCATTTCAAGCTAAACTGGTACTTACTGGTTTTAGAAGAGACAAGGCAGCAGAATGTAGTAAGTCCCAAAATGATAAAAGGGGAAGGTTGGGGGAATGTTCTTGTCTGGTTTGTTCAGTGGGTATGTTGGGCTCTTGGATCAAGTCAAATCAAGCAAGTCTGTTGCACTGGCTCCACTATTAACCTGCTCTGTCATTACAGTTTGTAAGTGCTTTCAAAATAAACACATCTTACTTTGTCAAAACAGGTTTGAATCAACTGCATTTTCATCCAGACACCAAAACCCCTTCCTGACACTCCACAGGCTGCATGGTGCCTGTTAAAGCTCCGGCAGTGGGAACCACGGATCCCTGTACAGCAGCCCCAGCCTCAGCCCAGCGGTGAGAGCTGAGGATTAGCAGTGAGTCCCATGCAGGCAGGGACCGTCCACTCTGACAGCTCTGACAGATGGAAAAGGCATCCTGGCAGGACCAATGGACTGTGAAGGTGCATTCCTTTTGAAGGTGAATTCCTTTTTCCAGTTCTTCTTAGGGTTTGTCTCTTTTGCTCTCCCCTCAAAGGCCCTACTTCCGCAAGTGGAGTAGGGATGTGTAGCCCTTACCAGCAATATCCATGGGAGTTAGTACAGAGCATCTGATTCACTGTAAACTCATGCTTTTGCATACCACATACAATCTCTCCCATGTAAATAAGCAGTTTAAATGTCACCCTTATTACTTCACCAAGGGGTTTACTGTGGACACAACACACAGCAAGAAACCAGTGGATTGAGACTTATTGCTTAGATTTTACACTTGGGAAAAGCAGAAATGACAGTCAATCAGATATGATATTCTGTGTGAGATTGTTTACCTACATCTTCAAGTATCTGCAAAAGATACTATTTGTAGGTATATGACTCAGAAGCCCTCTTGGAACACTTCCAATCTTTCACAGAATCAGAATGGGTCAGGTTGGAAGGGACCACAGGGGGTCATCTGGTCCAACCTCCCTGCTCAAGCAGGGTCATCCCAGAGCACATTGCACAGAATTGTGTCCAGATGGTTTTTGAATATCTCCAGTGAGGCAGACTGCACAACCTCTCGGGACAACCTGTTCCAGTGCATGGTCCCCCGCACAATAAAGAAGTGATTCACATTTTAGAAAGCCCTATGCATGGAAGCAAAAAGACTTTGTATGTTTTATAAAATTAGTCTTAATTACTTTGACTTCAGGTATATCCAGAGAATATAAGTAACTTGGGAAACTGATGTAAATGACCAGAAAAAAAAAAAATCAAAAGTGATGCAACTTTTTGCTGTTATCAAGCTTGTGCCCTTGAGCATTAGTGTTGTGAGTTTTGGGGGACTCCATACAAAGAGAATTAAAAGCACTTGTAACATTGTGTTAAGGAAACATTCATACGTATATGTGTATAGAAATAAAAGAAAAGATAGGTGGTAAAATCATAAAACAGGCCATAAGGATAAATTAGTGGATTCTTCAGAGACTCTGAAGTAAAGAGAGAGAGAGAAGCCAAGCAGAATCATTGTCAGAAGAGCATTTACAGCCATTCTGTCCTGTGTGGGAAACGCACGTGCATAGCTGTCCACCCCACTGCTTATTGCTGCCCTGTTTATCCCACACACTTCACAGGGCAGCAAAAGCGGACTGACCTCATGTGACAACCAAGTCAAATGTCTGGCTTAGTTTACTAAATAAACACATACACTTGCCATGCTCCAACAGCTGATATTGAGGAATACAGAACTGCATGCACAAATTCCTCTTCGCTTATGCAGTTATGCAGGTTTTTGGCTGAGTTTCTGGAGAGTTGGGGTTTTTTTGAGGGGAAGGGTTTTTTGTCACCGTTGAGTTGGGGTTTTTTTCTTTTTTTTACCTCCAGAGGCTTGATTACAAATTCAAATTCAGGCATCATAGCTGCAATCAGTATTTCATAATACCCCAACTTTGTGGGTAGCTTGGCTGGCCATTTTTCCAGTCCCTATTATCTTTATCTATTTAATGGCCCAGATGTCAGAACAATAGAACATGTTAAATATTGACACTGGGGAAGCATAAAGAAAATTAATATTGCTTTTGTTTATTTTTATTTACTAGTAAATGCTTGTTTTGGTGAGAGTTACCCTAAATACTCCGCACTGCTATGGAAGTTTTTTTCTAAAATTAACTGCTATTCACAGGTTAAACCAAATTCAGATATCTCAGGAATTAACCATTTTACATTTTTACAGTTGGATTACCTTATTAATCCCATTAATTATGGCTATTCTCGTGTCACCTGCATTGTGTGACATATTTGCTCAGCTGAACAGTGTATACTGCTTCTGTTTGCAGTGATCCTACCTCCACCAGTCTGTTTTTATTTACAGATACTTCTATTATCACTTGCCTGGCTTTATCTCCATTGCTAACATCCCAGAAATCATGATACAGCATGTCTAACTACAGCAGCTGCTGCAGATCAAGGCACAGCTCAGTAACTTTGCAAGCAACCCAGTGTCCTTAGAGCATATTTCATTGAACAACTTATTTAGGGGGAAAACCTGCATTTTCACCATCTCATGCCACTATTTACAATCTGAAAATACATTTGAAACTAAGCTTTGGAGAATGCGATGGACAAAAAATATAAATATTCTGAAGAGAGTTTAAGTTCTTTCAAGGTTTTGAAATAGCTGGTACAATTAAGTCTGGTTTTAAGACACAGTGCAGGACACATGAAGCTATTTTTTGCCCTATAACATCCATCCTGTTTCTGTGGGACAAGCTACCCAACTTTTTAGCATAATTTTCTTATAAGAACATTTAATAAATGTTTACTTGATGATTTTAGAGCTCCAGAAGACAGAAAATAAAGGTGGACAGTGCACTTCTATTTGCTTTCCAGTGATGATTTATTATAGTAACACATTCACAGACAATGACTACGTGATGCCCTATTATAAAGGTGGTTGATGACATTTTTTTTTTTGAGATTTTTTCAGAAAGATAGATAACAGGAAAGTAGCTCATGGCTCATTATGGTTTATTTCAGCTTGTCATAGGAAGATATCTTTTCAGTGGTGTCATTGAACAGGAGACCTTTAGGGACAACTACAGCCAACCTTTCTGAGATTTAAGTCTCCTTAACCACAGAATAAATCCAACTCAACCCAGCAGGGCTGAATGAACCTGCTAAACAGTTTTGTTTGCAGAGCATGGGCACCTCCTCTCCTGAAATACTGCTGGAGGAGGGAACCTACCATGGAGAGAGGGTAAGATGCTTTGAAGACCATTATTGCTTCAAGTCTGTATTGTAAAAAGGGCATTTTCAGTTCAGGACTGTAAAGCAACATTTTCATTTTAGCCTCAGGCCTCCTTGACTTGACTTTGCTTTGTCAACCTGAGATGAAATCTAAGAAATTGAGCCCAGTCACACAGCCAATTTGTACTGATGTAGCCACCTGGGAGGTAACCACTCCCAGGAGGTTCAAGAGGTCTGAGAATGTCCAAGGACCAACGATGAGAGTCTCATTGTTTCCCTGCTGCCCCCTGAGAGTGGGCTCAGCTGAGCCTGAAGGACTTCCAGCACCAGAGGAGTGATCAAAAATCTTGTAACCCTCGTCTATTGGAGCTCTGCACCATAGGAAGAACTTTGAACACTGAAACCCTAAGGTCTGCAGGTGCTTTTCAAATCAGTTTCTCTTCTTAAATAACTTCACTCAAACCAACCAGTCCTGTCAAACATTCTGGTTTCAAACAATAAGGCATTCTTTTCCCCATAGAAATGCTTTTTGACATGTTATCTCTGCAACACTCAGGAGTGAATATTAAGCTCAGTCCCCTCTGGTCTTGAGCATCTTCCACATCTCAGATATCCTGAACAGGTTCCTGGTTGTGCAATAGAAAGGAGACAAAAGGAGTAGCTATCAGACTGATTTCTAGCTCAGTAATGGGATTTGGCACATTTTGCAAGGATTGCAAACCACAGAGCACTGTTGTTTGACAGTGCACGTTGCCTAATTTATTTATATCTTATTTCAAACAAAGACAAGTAAACATGCACTGTACACCAGAGCACAGTGGAACTAAAGGCACAACAGATGCAGGAGTGTATAATAAATACTCCATTAAGGAGAAAAAACAAAAAAAACCGCATGTTAAAATAATGTTCAAACAGCCTACTCAAGCATTCAGCAATCAGAAAATACACACTATAGGGCTGTTTATACAGTCAGCAGAAAGTGCTGTCCAGAAATTCAGCAGCTACAGCTGAAGCTCCATAGGTTTCCCCAAACACCTCTCCTGCCAGGACTGATGGGTGCAGAAGGACATTGCCCAGATGTCCTCCAGCATGGGTGGTGCTGTGTGGGCACGCACCCCAATATCTTTGTACACACTGAACCCAGCATAGACCTGCTGTTAGCTGGAGGCAGCTGCAGAAGGGCAGTTCATGGTTGTGCTGCACCCAGGTGTGATGAAAGGTTACAGCTAAGGTCCCTAAAATAGAATAAGACACAGTCTTTCCACATGATAGAACACAATGTCTTTGAGCCCCAACTGACTTTTTTTTTCCTTTGTTTCTTTTCTATTTTTGTTTCTGGAGTTAATCTTTTATTTCAAGGAAATCATGTGAAGAAAAAAGAGAGTGAACACCTGGTTTTGAGGGGAAAGGAGGAGCAAGTTCAAGGGACAGGAACTTTAGGATGCTGGTTTAGATCAGTTGAACATTAGAACTGTGAGATACTCATTCCTTGCATTGTTTTCCTGCTTTCAATGTGACTAAGGTGGTCATCATTCCAGCTGGAATTATTTAAGCAGAAGTCATGTCCTAATGCATCAAGAATGAATCATTTATCTAATTATATGTATTTGTCTCTGTTCCCATCCAGTTTTGCATATTGAAAAATATAAGTAAAAAACATAAACTGTTTTTTCTCCTGTTTGCACTTTTAAATATTAGCTCTTAATAAGAATTCAGAGGGGAAAAAAGCATATTATAGCAACTAAAATTGTTGAGCATAGTGCTGTTCTTTGCTATTACACAATTTAAAATAATATACTGCTTCTGATTTGCATTCTATATCTCACTGCTTCAACTTGATTTTTCTAAAGAGAAAAAGTTGACACAGAAAGCACTGGGGCAAGAGCATCTGGAATTAAACAGAGAAAACCCCTCCCTCTGCTAAAGCAAAATGGTCTAACACTAGCTCTGTGCCAAAGTTTAGATCAGAAGAAAAAAAAATTAGGCAAGGCTCCTATCTAGAATTCCAGACTAACCCTGATAAGGAAAATTAAAAAAAGTTAAGAAATGGTGATAAAAGCAGGATGAAGGGATTGGGTGGGATGAAAAGCTAGCTGAGAAATAGGCACTAAAGAAGAAAAAGCCATAAATTGGAGGTTGAGGATAGAGAATTTGATTCCAGAATAAGAAATAAGCAATTACAGGGGTTCAGGAGATGAACAACATTGATTTAGCCACACGACTATGGGTCTTTAATGTCCATGACCATCTGCTTTCAGAAGAAAAGCAGAGAAAGCAAAAGAACATCCTTTAGAAACGCTCACTCAGGCAGCATTTTGATCCTCAGTGGAGGATGGAGCAATTTAACAAAGGACCTGTGCTCGGAGGCTCCTGAGGGACAAAGTGCCGTGGGGTCAAGACCTTCCGGGCTCTCTGTTCTCGCCTTCCGTCGCTGTGCCACACTCTCTGGAGCAGAGTCCCTGGCTGAGCACAGAGTGGTCAGGATCATGGCAAGCAAAATTATTACTATTTTACTCAAAATCTGCCCTTTTTGGACTCGTGTCCTCAGCAAAACCTACAGGTGTGGATTTGCACGAGCGAAACTCGCTGGAGCCAGCGGCCCCCAGCTCCCCCACCCGCGCCCCTGCGCTCCCCACCCCGCCGGCACCAGGTCTCAGCCGGGGCAGGGGGGCTTCCGAATTTCCCGGAACCTCCTTCTGCGCCTCCCGTTTGGCGAGGGGCGGCAGCGCTGGAGCAGCCCCGAGCCTGCCCCGCGCCGCCCAGCCCCGCGGCTCGCTCCGCATCCCGCATCCCGGCGCTCCGCATCCCGCATCCCGGCGCTCCGCATCCCGGCGCGCGGCTGCTTTTCCAGAGGGATGCTGGCGACATCTGGTGGCCGCGGGAGGGACGCCCGAGCCGGCAGGAGCGGGCGCGGGATGGTCGGGGAGACGCGGAGACGGGGCAGGAGGCCGTGCCTCAGCCCCACCCCAGCCGCCCGCTCACCCCTGCAGCGAATCGAGGGGGAAAAAGTAAACCTCGTGGGGTGAGATACAGTTTTAATAGGAAAATTTAATAGGAAAAGTGTTAATAGGCTGAGGAACAGTTTTAGCAAGTGAAAAAAAGTCAGATATTATAAAAACAAAAATAATTATTGTAATGGAAAGGAGAGAGAGGAATAATACCCAAGACAGACAAGTGATGCACTGTACAATTGCTCGCCACTCACACTGATGTCCAGCCCATCCCTGAGCAGCAATCAGCGGCTCTCAATCAGCTCCATGCTCCATTTAACAGTGAGCATGACATTCTCTAGTATGGAATATCCCTTTGGTCAGTTCAGGTCACCTCCCTGGCCATGCTCCCTCACAGCTTCTTGTTCATCTGCTTATTGGCAGAGCATGAGACACTAAAAAGTCCCTGACTTAGGGCAAGCACTTCTCAGCAACAACCAAAACGTCAGTGTGTTATCAATCTTACCCTCATACTGAAACCAAAACACAGCACTGTACCAGCTACTGAGAAAAAAATTATTCACAGTATGCCAGCCAAAACCATGACAGATGATGAGACGAAAAAATATCTTTGGCCTAAACAGCACTAGGTGGCTCCAAGCAAGTTCAGCATCATAGAGAACTCTAAAGGTCAGATAACAAGAACAATCTTACTATCAGGGTGGTTGGAACTAGATGATCTTTAAGGTCATTCCATTCCAAACCATTCTATGACTCAATAACTACCCCTTTGCAGTATTTGTGCTGTTCTTGTCATGCAGCCACAGCAAATAACAGGTCTGAACCCAGGTGTGAGCTCCAAACTCTCTAACAGGCTGTGTCTCATCATGTCAAGATACAGAACATCTTTCAATGTAGAAAGAACATATCTAAAAAAATATTCATGATTTTACTGAAAATGCAAATCACACACAAACTAGGTGTTTAAGCATACTTCAAACCGAGCAAGCTTATAAGAGTTTAAGACTTTCACGGAAACATCATTCAGCTTCCAAAACAAAGTGAAAGAATAAACAATCTGTAGGTGTCCTGAAGGAATAGTTTAGTCAATTTCCCAGTTGGAGTTTTCAGCATACTTTTTTCCATTTAAATGCCATGTCTGATTGATTCTCATGCTGCAAAGGAAACCCCAGCCAAAATTGCTGAGTTTTACCATTTTAACCAATGAAATTCATAGGATTCTTGTGCCAGGCTCTAGATTACATCTAGTTTGCCGGGAGAAGTTGTGGATGCCCCATCCCCAGAAGTGTTCAAGGCCAGGTTGGATAAGACTCTGACCAACCCGGTCTAGTGAAGGGTGTCCCTGTCCATGGCAGGGGAGTTGGAACAAGATGATCTTTAAGGTCCTTTCAACCCAAGCCATTTTATGATTCTATGATATCAGTACGTTGACTGCTATGGAATCATAAATACTTTCTCTCCAAAACTGATAGCCATTGGAGGTCGCTAAGAACACCTGTGCACACATCTTTCAAACATGAACTACGTCTGGTGAAGCCTTCCTTGTCTGGATTCATAACATGGGCCAACTGACCCTCCAAGGTCACGTTGAGGAAAATAGAAATTTTAGGCACACAAGTTTCTCAGTTCTGTCTCCTGTTAGAAGTGCTGCCAGAATCCCCACGCAGCAACAGTTAGGAGCCTTTCTACCTTAGAAACCTTAGAGGAACTTTCCGAAGAGCTGCAGTTACTCAATAATCAGTCATATCCACACATTTCTTAGATGTGAACATTATAAATATTCAACTAGACCTCTAGCCACCTGGATGCTATAACTGAACCTCATGTCCATAAAACAGCTGAAAATCAGAGGCATTTTGAGCTTACCCTTCCTAGTACATTCAGCACCTCCACTTGACACTGGAACCATCACATGCAAATTAAGAGAAGAGAAAGTACAATTACTATACAAGTGGAGTTTGAATTTGGCTTGAGAAATGCCCTGAGGAATGGACTGCAACACGGTTAAGCTCAAGGACAAATTCTTTGCCTGAATGGTGTAAAGGTCTTCTAAGCTGGAAAAAACAAAGTTTGGGCCCTTTGCTTCTCTGAACTGTAGGAGAGGGGGTTCTTGTTCAGGGAAGTTTAGGACTTACTTGAAACAGGTATTCCCAGAGAATTCTTTTGGTTTTGTTTGGTTTTGTTTTTCTTAGTTTCCTACATATATCAATGTGCCAAATGTGTATTGCTTTCCAGGAATCACAGACATTACAAAGAGAGGGAAGTACAGCTGGAAACTCAGGAATGACAGAGTTGATGTGTTTCTACTTTTCAAAGAAGGCAACAATGAGTCAGCCTTAGATAATCACTGAAGCCTTGACTCCAGTGTGCTGTGAATAATCCACAGTTAGATATCAAGGAGTACAGAATGCTTTTCTCTGTAGTGGTAGGTGCGTTGCTAAGAGTGGGGGCAAAGGAGAGAACGTGACAAGGACTCTCTTGCATCTCAGTGAGTCTTGACTGTTGGAGTGGCCTATTGACACTGCTGGCAGCTGATACAGATTGAAGTACTTTGTGAGCCACTCCGTCTTGCCTGATGGGGACTTCAGCTCTACTCAGCACTGGTAAGGCAGCAACAAGAGTGTGATGTCTAGTTTTGGTCACAGCACTTCAAGAAAGACGGAAGCCAAATGGAGAGAGTCCAGAGAGGTAATAAGAATGAAGAGAAGTGTAGAAAACATAACCCAAGGTAACAACTTTCTCTAGAAAAGAGAAAACAGAAAAGTCAGTCCATGAACGGTCTTCAAAAATGTAAGCAGTTACTGCAAATAGAGACTACATCCTTTGTGGTAGGAAAAGCAGTAACAGATACAAAGTGAATCAAGGGTACACTACATTTTCCTCGGGGTACAGAACAGTTGGACATGAATCATTGCACTGCTTAAACATAATATTTTATTCTTAATTATCCTATGTGCATTTTTCTATACTGCCTTGGAAAAGTGATATATACAGCCAAAATACTGCTAACAAGATCAGTGTTTACCAGTAACTTATTTTCCGTATACCTCAGTTTACAGCATTCCTATCTACTTCATACAGTTGTTGAGACCTACTCAAACACCTAAGCTATTTGAAAAGTGCAAGTGTGAATAGCATAATTTTATTAACACATAGTGATACTGTGTATATGTATTAATAGCATATCTCAATGTATGTTTGATAGTGTTTTTTATATATTATTGACTGAACCAATAAAAAATGAGAAAAATGAGGCCCCAAACTGTGACTCTGCTTTCATCAGAAATTTTTCAGTCTGGCATCTTTGAGTCATCTATAATTACACAAAGCTGACAAAAAGGTTGTTGGGATTGTATTCTAATAACTGAGGAAAAAGACAGGGTCAGCAGAGTCATGCAGGCATCTCAACAGACCAACATCAATAACTGACTTTTCCAAAAGAGAAATGCAGTCAATAAAACATAAAAGAAAAGCATTTAAAAAATTTAAAAGCTTTTCCAAATACAGAAAGTCCACATTATGACAGCAACTGGCCACTCCAGGATGCACATTACCAAAGCATGAAAGCCCTGCTGAGGTGACTGAAGTCACTCTGCCTTTAGTCTTGTGTCTCCCAGCACATCCAAGACACACATTAATGGCTTAATGTGTTATTGCCTAATTAAATGATTGAATGCCTTGAATGTAAAAGACAATCTGTTAAGTGGTAGGTTCTGGCACGCCTTGCCCTGAAAACACATTAAAAGCACTTGCCATCTGAAAAGGAAAGAGATGAAGGCACAAACACTTGGCTTTACACTATACAAAATGAATCCAATAAAAAGTGTCAAAATTTAATGATTGTGAGAGTGAGTGCACAAAATCATGAACTTGCTTTCAATCTGTCAGATGGGAATGAGGAAACAAAAAAGAAAAAAGCCTGGATTCATATGTAAACCAGGTGGCAAATGCCTTCTAAATCTCTTGCATGCAATATCTTCGATGTCTTGTAGAAATGCATGCCAACACAGAGGTAAAACCTAACCTTTGTAGCAGGCATTTCAAGGTGCATATTTTCACTAATAAAATCATTGCTATTTGTGGTTTAACTACACTGGGTACACAAAACATCAAAAATACACTATAGCTATACCTTAGAGAAATTGTTTCGCACTTTAAGAGTGGATTAGCATCATCTAGAGATTGCTAAGGCTAAGAGAACTGCATTAGCTCCTCCTTTAATTTCAGAAAACCTAAACTCAGTCCATACCACAAAAGATTACTGACTAAGAGATATTGCTTAAGACTGGGCTTAATCACAAAGAAAAAGGGCTAAATGCCCCAGTTCATCATCTGGTTCTCCTAAATTCCATAATTCTTGTATTTCCGTGGCAAAACTGAAATGGGATTGCTTAAAGCAGAGTACAGCCCTTACTCTTGTCAACTGTGCAGAAAACCACTCGGTTGCTATCTTTGCCCTGTTGAAAACTTCAAAAAACTACATGCAGTGCTAAAAGAGAAGTCAGAGGAACCCTTGAACCTGATCCACCAAAAGTCACAGAAGCAACAGAAACCCAGTCAGTAGCAAATATTTTTCTTTGAAGCAAAGCTGAAAAGAGACAGTGCCCAAGGTAACAGCACGTGTTTAGGTCAGACACTTAAAGCATATGCAGACTTTATTTTAAAGTTTTTTCTAAGACTAGGGCTTGGGGATGACACTGACTTCAGGCAGAAAATGCTGTAACAACCACCTGAGGTCCCTGGTCTCCATACAGATGGCCATGTACAGCTGTGGATGCCTCAGCAGCCAGGAGGCTGAGCAGCAGGATGCCAGGCAGGAGCACTGCAAAGAAAAGTGCATTTCTGCCAGCATGAAGCTGAGCTTCACAGCCAAAAATTGCATCCTGGTCTACTCTGCTTTTAAAGACAAGACCACAAGGCATTTCTGCCTACCTGGACATAGCAAAGTCCTGGTTTGGCTGTCAGAAACAGGATGTCTCAGTTCAGTTGCTCCCTCAGGCAGAGAGAGCTCAGTGTGTCACACCTCAAGAGAAGCTCCTGGCTGGAGATAGGCCTGGAACAGGAGACCCTTCTCGCTATCTAAGCCCACTTCACCAACAAAGCTAACATAGTGGTTGCTTTGCCTTCTTGTTTTATTTTGTAGGATAATGTGTTACAGAAGATGGGTTGCTGCTCAATGAGTAGAGGAGCATTACAAATTTCTAAGCCCTAAATGCAGCCACTGCCACACAGGCACCCACATCCCAGCGCCTCAAAAAATTCTAGAAAGGCTTGGGTTGGAAGAGATCTTAGAAGTCATTGAATTCCAACCCCCCTACCTTCCACTAGGCCAGGTTACTCAAAGCCCCATCCAACCTGGCCTTCAGCAGCTCCAGGGATGGGGCATCCACAAGAGTATCTCAAACATCAGATACGGGTGTTTGATGTGAAGAAGCACTTATATTAAAGACTCTGTAGCTGTAGATTGGTCTTCAAAGCTCTGGGTTTAACATAGAAAAGCTACTTTCTAACAGTTTCAGTTATCACTGCTGTGAAGTATAGCCTAAAGTTTCACTCAGAGTAGTGAGGGCCACGAGTATGGGCTGTATTATACTCCTGAAAGGCATTTTATCATCTGAACATGACAGGAACGCCCTAACATGACTCATCTTCACTGATCAGTGAAAGCTGCTAAATTTGGCAAGTGTGAGTCATTTTGGAGGCTATATATATGTAAAGAATTGATTGTCAGTCTTTGTATTCTCCTTGAGTTTAAAATATTGAAACAATGGTCTGCTCTCTCAATGAGCTGCTGAGTTTACAGGGAAGGTAAAATACATGCTCTTACCTGAGAAGGTCACATTTTATGATGGAAAATAAGAATGGGAGAAATTAACAGGAAGTAGATTGGTTTTTTCCATTTCTCTGATCCCTTTCTTTAAAATCGGATATTCCCAAAGCATTCATGATACATTTTTGTCCGGTCTGTTTTCAAAACCCTAGACCGCATTATCTTCTCCCAAAACAGTCACATGTGCTAGTACGTGCCTATATTTACTGTAAGAAAATACTGCAGTTTGTCTAACTTGAAGTTAAATTCACAATTTCTTATCCTGTCAGTACAGCATGTAGAAAATAGTTTCTCCTGGTTTTGCAACTTTTTCATCTATTTGAAGACCAGTTCCCCTTTCCATTTTTTGTAGATTCAATAATTCCAAATTCTTCAATATTTAGTCATAAAAGTTTATTGTGTCATTACCAGGCTCATGGTTTTTCAATGAACTTCTTAAGTTGTGATGCCTCCCTAGCACTTTATCAAGCATTTCAGCAGAGCCTTCCTCACACCAAGTAGAGCAAACAACTACTTCACAGTATGCAAATAATTCCTATCACTTTCTCTTTCCACTAGACCTCTATGCTGTGGTCCAGCAGAATCAGTATTATCTTCTAGTCCTTTTTTAACCTGCTTCTCATCCTTACTTAGCCTGTTGTTTCCAAATGTGGGGTTTTACCACTTTCTATCCCTGTCTCTCTGCCTTCCTCTGGTATCCTGTATTTCATGACACCAAATTTCAACCTGTTCATGGTTTCCTTTTTTTTTTTTTT
>VZTE01005204.1:322085-443423 GCA_013397775.1 Eulacestoma nigropectus
TTTAACTGACACAAATTTCAACCTTTTCCTTGTTTTCTTTTTTTTTTTTTTTTTTTTGGTCCAGAGCACTTTTCCAATTCATTAAAATAATTTTGAATTGACATTCTGTCCTTCCTTATTCTGAGCATCCTTTCCAGCTTAATACTGCCTGCAAACACTACGACACCATTTCTATCATATTTAAAACACTGAGTGGTGCCAGCCCAGGAGACATTATAATATAAAGGTTGCCAGCTAGGCAGTAGCTGGAGAATTAAAATTTCCTTATGTTTTCCCACAGACATTAAGAAATGGAGGGCCTTTTGCTTTGGTCATCCAAGGTAACAATTATGATTTGTCAACCCACAAGGTTCAACAATGTTCCCATTTGCAATTTGATATTGTTCAGCTTATCATATTTCAGTTATTCTTGTAAGAACTGCAGAACTAGTCCTTATGCTGGAAGGATTGGCTCCTTTTTCACTGATTCACCCAAACAGCAGACTATTTTTCAGTATTATAAAAATACAATCTCCTTTGCTGACCTCCAGCAGAAAACAAAAACAGAGGTCTGTTTCCATAAAAGCAGCTCTAAGACACTACATCATACTCAGGCCTCTCATTGATTTAGTACCACTTAGCTTTGTCCCTGGCATAGTATTTAAACTACATGACTGGGCAACAGGTTCTTTAGAACTGCAAGTCAACTATAATAAACTTAGACAAGTGATACAAAACAAACTGAGTTTGACTGCTGTAATGCATGCTGTTGGCATAATTCCATTCAGGGAAATCAGAAGTCTAGTGGATTGGTCAAGGTCATTGCTATGATGATGCTCCCTTCCTTCATGCCCCTGCTGTTTAAGGGATGCATGCTGAGATAATGAATCAGATTAAGTATCTTGATGACACTTTTGATTATGCTCCGTCCTCAGAAAGGTCATCAGATTTTGGCTGGTGGTTGGCAATCAGCTTTGGAAAGGCAGCAAATTTCAGAGACACAAGCTGTCCCTTTTTGGTAATGCAGTGACCTAAAAACAGTAACATACACACCTGGGGCCAGAAGGCTTGATTATTGTAATTCTGTCCTAGCAGGACCTTTCCAGTGCCTGCAGCTTGCAGGGGGTTCAGAAACATGTATATGCACTGGAGTAAGCATCGCAACCTTACTCAGAACTATAATTTCCTACAGCAATACTTTCACCTCAGTCAATGGAGCTGCTCCCCAGTCACTTCCCAGTGGCAGAGTTTGGGAAGCAAAATCCTACAGTAGAAAGCTGTTCCCACATATTCCTCTGTTACTTCTCCAGGATGCAACACACATACTGGGACCCAGGATGTGAGTATACAGGCGGCTGGGTTATGTGGCAGAAGTATGTGCACTTGGTTCAAGAGGGTCACGGTGAAAAGGTGCTGCCACCCATTCGTGCAGCTCCTCTGAGCCACTGCCAGCTGAAGCAGCACAGCTCCGCAGCCTCTCCCAGCCTCAGCACCCACGGGTGCCACGGTGAATTGTGTGCCCTGTGGTACAGGTAATGCATGTGCCACAGGGCACACAATGAAAAAAACACTGGCTCAGGGTACAGCCAGTGTGATGAGTGAATGCAGCCACAGCTAGAAAAGATGTCTCGTATTTGGGTACTGTTTCGCTCTAAGCAACATCTTCAACATCTCATCACTAGATGGCGGCGACCTTCACAAATTTCTAATCAATGAGCGCTTTATTCTTTAAAGTGCTTGCCAAACCCTCGCTTTCTCTCTTTCAAAACCGCTAGAACCGCTTTCTCTTCTACATTACAGTTTTCTGCAGAACGCCTTTGCAAACAATGAAGTAGGTCTATTTTTCAGTACAGGTATTCTGAAAAATAAAGGTAAGTTTCACTAAAACTGCATTATGCCTTTGAAATAAACCCTATCTCGCTGAATAGAGAACATCCTGTTCTGAGCTTACACCTGATTTCTGTTTTTATACTCTGTATGGAGAGAATGCTTGTAGTCTTCATATAGATCGATCCCTTATGCATTTCACCTATGTTATTTTCATGGGACTATCCCATCAGAGAAAATTCTGTGACGTCATCCCTTTCCATTCAAGTTATCATTAATTTTTCCAGATGTTTACAAAAGTCATTTCACTCAATGTATAGGGAAAAAAAAAGAACACAAAACACAAAGAAAGCACACCTATGTAACCGGTCTTCCACATCTCCTCAGGAAGTCCTTTGGCCCTGTCTAGCAGACCTGCCAAGTGCCACACTTTTGATATTCACTCCCTTGGCCCAGCTTCACATTCCCTCCTGCCCTCTCCTGCAACTCACAGGAGTATTGTCATTTATTTCCTGCAGCAAAAGCCTGCATTGCTACCGGCATTTCACTGGTCTATTAGTCAGAGGTATGTCACACGTGGGAACCCGCGGCTGAGAAGCAGCTCTAGGACTGCAGAAGCCCAGAATTTGATGCTCCTCAGTTCACGTGGTCTGAAGTATCTATCTGGAAGATGTATGCATCCCAGTTGCAGGCTTGTACTGCAAGTCCTCCATCCCATCACCCGACCTGGCATAGAAAAGGCACATCCACTTCATGAGGAAGCTGTCATGAGCCTCAGGAACTGAGTAACAAATGCTGGGCATTTTGTCTTTTTCATTGCTGTGCTAAAGCTGGGGCACACTGACACAGAACAAATCTTTGCAAGTGACGAAGTGACTGAGCAGACCCCCCAGCTTTAACCACAGTATTGAGATCACATCACATCTGGAGCCAATTCAAAGTTTAGTCCTGGGTACCATCTTAATGACATCAGCCAGGGTGCAAAGGTAGTTTACTCTAGTCCTGAAGCTCAGAGTAGAAAAAAACCCCGTTTAGAAGATACTCCACCTAACTCTGCATGTCAGTTCAGAACAGATCTCCCAGTGCTGAGCAGAAGGCACACATTGGAAATATATGGTAAGATCTAAATGTAAGACTAATAAACTGGAAGAAATCATGATGATTGTTAAAAAAAATACCTGTTCTATTTCTGAGATTTTTTTAGCACATAGTTACACAAAGTATACATAGTAAGACTAAAGATTAAGCTTTTAAAAAGTAATTTTTTTCACTACATAGATACAATCTTGTAATGTTTAATTAAATTACAGTAAAAAATTTATCTAATCCAAGTTCACTATTAAGTTGATCCAATAAAACCAGCTTACTATCATACTTTGTAGTTTAAGGATAGATTTCTTCTGTTGGTGTTTGTGTCAAAACCAAATTTGAAGCTGAAGAGTGAGACTTTTGAGACTTTTCCTCAAAGTTTGTCACCTAAAAAGCCTCTTCAACTTGAATGTCTACATAACATCAGCTGCAAACAATTATATAGATGAGTGACCTTCGCACATCAGACAGGCTCAACCATGGATGGCTGATGAGATAACCTGGATATAGCCCAGGAACACACAGAGTAAAGAGCACAAAAAACAAGGCAAGTATGAAGTGATCCTTCTTCCCTAGTGTCCATCAGCTGATGTAACACAGATGTGGGCAACTGACGGGCCATGGAAACAGCTCACATTAGGTCAGAGGGAAAGATGACCGTTGTATTCCCAACATTTCAGTCTCTGTAAGTTTACAATGTAGTGTAATGATATGATATTTCATACCTCACTTCATGAGGCTTTCCTCTCTGTCCACTTCACTGTAAGCATCTAAGAGACTGCCTAGCCTAAGAACACAGTCCCCTTGTTTGTTGGTGGAATAAATCTCCTCTTGAGAACCCCCTTTTCATCTTTTTATTGACTACAGAGACTCTTTATATGGGCACCTCTCTGGGGAGCCTGAATTTGGAAGAACTTGCTTAAGTCTTTTTTAATAGCGCATTTTGCCTTCAATCTCTGCAAATAAGCAGGCAAAGTTTATGTCTTCTCTTGTACTTTAAAGAAAAACCTAATGAATTTCAAGGGAAAATATTTGCTTATACTGAGCAGGGAAAAAGGATGGGAATGATATCTACAAGCTTCCTGTAAGATACGACATTGCTCTTCCAAGACCTGTGACAATGCACAAGACATATTTATTAGAAGCAGCCCAAAGTAAATAGATTTGAGTTTATCAGAAGTTTTTCAGTTGCTCAAGCTATCATCAAATCAGACCAAACCCTATCAGACAATTGGAAGTCCAAGGTTTGGTCTCAACACTTATGAACTGACCCCAATGGCAAAGAGTCCCTTGTCTCAAAACCAAAATGCTACAAATTGTGATAGTCAGAAATTGAGAGGCACTTTTCTTTGCAGCTTGATCTAACCCATGCAGCACTTCAGACTGAAGAATGATTTCAAACACAAACACACTTTTATAATTGAAAAAATCTACTGATTTGTATTTTAAAGTGCAAAGAAAATTTTCAAACGTAAAAACCTAATATTGCTCTATTTTGCTCTGTTTAAAGAAAAATCTCAGCATCTATATTTTATACTCTTCAGAGTGAATAGCTTGACTCAACACTTGAGTCTATATTTATAAAGAGTATGTTAGAGATGTTCAGGAGAAGGTGAGATGAGAAGCCACCACTCAACCTGCTGCAGAAGACATGTTTTTGCCATACAACTGTTTGATCATCCAGTACGGTACAGATCAGATCAGAGTCCTGGTGTACCACCAATATACCTTTGAAAATATGAGTCACTAAGGATTGACTTAGAAGTCTAGACTTAACCCACAAATGGATCTCCATGGCCCACTTTCACTTTGTTTGGTATCCAAACACTAGCAAGATCTGCCAATTTGGAGGGTCAGCATCCTTAGTCATGTAAAATTCTGCTCCCAAACACAACCAGAAAGAAGCACTGCCATGCTGAATTTGCATTTCAACACAGCCTATATCTAAGCATAACCTGAGTACTTTTAAAATTAACATTATAATTTTAACCTTATGATATTATCAAGCACATATACTAAAATTGGAGCAATACAGAGAATTTTAGCAGAATATTAGAATATTTTCTATCTGAAAGGAAGTTGTAGCCAAGTGGAGATCAGCCTCTTCTCCTAGGCAACCAGTGACAGGATAAGAGGACAAAGTCTCAAACTGGGCCAGGGGTGGTTCAGGTGGGACATAAGGAAGAATTTATTCACAGAAAGGGTTGTTAAACATTGGAATTGACTGTCCAGGGAGGTGGTGAAGTCACCATCCCTGGAGGTGTTTAGGAAACGACTGGAGATGGCACCTAGTGCCATGGTCTAATTGACAAGGTGGTGATTGCCCAAGGTGGTTGGACTTGATGATCTTAGAGCTTGTTTCTAACCTAGTAATTCTGTGACTCTGTTAAATTATTATACACCCAAAAGATAAAATAAAGCTATTATCTTTTTGGATCAGAGTACAGGCTTCAAAGTTTCTCTGATTTCCTCACACAGTTTAATTCCAAAAGCTCCATTCTGAAAAAGATACTGACATAACCCAGTTGAAAGCGCTGCATAGCACAGCCCACAGGTTTACCAAGGTCTGACTGCAATACCGGCTTTAGCCAAGGATGACAGTGTTCCAGTTCCTAGTGCTGTTTCATAAATAATAAATGGATGCCATGCCCACAGTGATAAAATTGATGACTCAAAGACTGAGTCAAATACACAGTACCTCTAAGGCTTTTAAGAAAAGGAAACTCTCCAGTCAAATCAGAAACAGATGGCAATGTGGGAGATGGAAAACTCTTCCACAAGAGTCAACTTCCATTGCTTTTCAAACCAGCTGTCAAGTGACCTTCTCGTGACACAGACTTAATCAGTTCAAATCTCCCCTTTCTTTACACACAGTGTCCCACAGCATTCCCTGGAAAAAAGAAGCAAACCAAATGTTTGGATTACAAGTAAGACTGTAAAACCCAAAACATTCAGTAAACTTTTTGTAAAAGCTTCTTCCTTTAAGTTTCTCTCACAGAACTTTAGTTTCCCTGGGTTAGTCCCAATATGTCGGATTCCAAATACTTTACTATACTTAAAACTCAATTTTCCTGAGTTTAAGTTACAGTATTTGCAATATATTTCTCAGTTCTATTTCATAGGAAATTTGCATTTGCTTTCAGTAATACAGTTTCACAAGTGAACATCAGTACTTCAAGACTGAAGACTAGGAAATGTTGAAAAAATTTCTACCTAAACTAAGGTAACTAGGAAAGCAAAACATTGAGAAAAGCTTGATTAAATGGATTTCCTTTCCATATTTTTTTTTGTAGAAAACTGAAATATTAATCTTTGTTTATTTATTGATTTTATTTGATTATTCACTGTCTAGCGAAAGTACCTGTGAGGTTTTAGTCTCCCATCTGGAGCTGAAACTTAATGTATGTTACAATCTGTCATGATTTATGGCTCAGCTCTGGTCTTGAGAAAGAAACTCCATGATGTATCAGAATATTATCTCTTATTTGGGAACTCAGCTTATGGAAAATAATGACTGCAGGAAATAATGGAAGCAGGATATACTGGAGCTACGATTCTGTGAGGCATAGTATGGGATTTTTCAACACAAACATTTCAGCATTCAATTCTAAGTGTTCTAAAGGAAGATATTCTCTTGCTACCTTCACTGCTGCTGTAAGAGAGTTAAAGATCACAATTGCCTCAAACACTGCCAAGGCCACAGAAGGAACTTGCCATAAGATAAGCCATCATAGCGGGAACTTGAGATAAAAAATAACTGGGACATAAACTTGAGAAAAAAAAATCACTGAGACATGAACTCCTATTTGCTTTGACTAAACTGTTTTGGTGCCACAGCAAATTCAAGATGTTTATTTTCATCTGTTGTCGTCATTACACTTGAAGTCACCAAGAATACCCAGCTCTCATGACGAAGTTAAAATAAAACCAGATAATCTGTTCTTACTATATCAAATCCCAGTCTGAAAGCTTTAAATCCCTCTATATAGTTACTTGTTTTGCCCAAATAGATGCTGACATCCCATACCTTGTAACTGACAAAGACTTACTCAAAAATTTTACCAGGTACATGATGTAAATGGGAAAATCCTGTTACTTTAACAGCAAGTGGGACCTGTGCTTAAAAACTGATTTGGGCAGTAATATGAGATTTTAGCTCATTTCTTTGGCAAAATAAAATGTAAAATAAAGAGGAGGGGAAAGGGGGAAATTGGGAAGAACCCATTGTTAAATCCAAAATCAAAAAAAAATATAATAAAATGAGGCACTCTCCAGAACTTTCAACTTTTCATTTATATGAAAACTCTTGAAATCTTTTTTTTAATATATGCAGAGAGAAAGCTTCTAGAAACATAGTAGCAAATGTGACACTATATTCCCTGTTTCCCCCTCCAGTTACTAATTTAATATTCAACTTTAAAACAAAGACAGGAAAGAAGTTCAAAGGCCTTATAGTAAATTCCATCTATTCTTTTTTTTTTCCTGGGTTTTTTAAAGTTGTGTCTATGCTTTTACCACAGCTTTTACCACATACTTTTTTCTTACTTCTAAAATGTCGTGTTGGTCAAATGCAGCAGAAATTAAAACCACACGAATTTGCCTCAGATGTAATTTGAATTCTGTCATGCTGGAGCACTCAAAACTTCTGCAAGTATGAAATTATAAAACTGAATAACATAAATGTCATATGTGTTCACATCACTCCATGAATGCCTACACTGGCATATCAAGACATATCTATTCTCTAGAAATACCCATATTGAAGTGTTAGAAAAGCAAATGCAAGTTAACAAGTAATCAAGGATATGCCTGATGCAGGGCACTGAGTTCCTTCAGATTGTTAGGCCATGCAGGAAAACAGAAGGTGAGTCAGAAAAACTTTCCACAACGCATTTGTCATGTTTCTTCAGGAACACATCCAAAATTCCTTAAAATATACTTAGTCAAACCAAAGCACTTCTAGAGAATACAAGTAGTTTAACAGAAAGGCAATGAGTTTTAGCTTGGTATGTTTGAAGGCACATTTTAAACCTATCTCTATTATTTGCTATTTCTGCAGTACTGGGCTGCGTCACTTTCATCCATGTGCCCTTGAATGGGGGCTGGTTATCCCCATTTTTGCAAATCTCTAGCACAAAAGCTATGGATATCTTCTTCCCCATTCCAACAAAACTGAAACCCAGGGGACTTTGCCTAAATAGCATCTCGGAATCTGGCACTAAGAAGTCTAACAAGATCACATTGGATGCTGGGAAAGAACAGAACTCCTAGGTCTAACCACGGGATCTCCCTTCTGTGAGTGCTACAGCACAAGGCCTGAATTTGAGTCTGCTCCAGCATAAAGCAGGATAACTGCTCTTGCATCAGCAGCTGTCTAGTATGAAGTTCCTGGGAAGAGTAAAGGAGATCTTATTCTCTCTCTCAGCACCAAGTGGGACAGCTTCACATGCACTCCCAGATTTCATATCACATTTAGGGTTTCATGACTCTGCCACTCAATGTAGCACATACAGCTCCCTGAATCTTCCATCCAGAGCATGGCTGTATTTCCCTTTCTCTCCTCTTTCCTTGTTACTATGCTGCATACCTCCACATTTAAGTGTACAGAGATGCTGCAACATCAAGGCAACAGTGAGAATTAAGAAAACAAGTAATTGAGGAAAATAAGAACAAACCTAAACTGAGCTGATACTGAGAATTACCCTATATTTTCCAAACCATGTTAAAAAAGTCTGATCCTAATTAGGTAAGCAGTGAGAAAAACAACTGAAAATAACTGTGCTATTACATATTAAGAATTTAAGTGGAACACCAGAGACTATTAATTTCTTTTAGAACAGTTGTAACTACTCTAAATGCAGACACATCATAAAATAATTATTTTGTAAATCTATAACATAAGCAATCTGTACAAGAGTTCAAAATAAAGCAAATATGTCCATTAAAGACACACATAAGAGAACTTTCAGCTTAACCAATCCTTCTCACTGCACCATTTTCTTAAACATTTTGAAAACCAGAGAGGCAATACAGTCTACCTTACAGTAGGATTCCTTTGACTCCTAGAACAGCATGAAATGAAAAAAAACCCCAGTTTTATGTATGATTCTAGGATAATACCATTGCAATATCTACTACTCAGACTGTAAATTCCAAGAAGTGATCTCTAACATGTCCTTGGTCCATACTATGAAAAAAAAAAACAAACCAGCATAGATCGTTTGAAGTCCTGGATTTGGAACCTACATTTTCTCATACATGATAGCCTCTAGTACTCCAAGCACTGGTAGAACCAGTCTGTGAGCATCGTGACGGACGGTTTAGCTTACATTCATGCAAATTTCAGACACAGAAACTGAGCAAATGCAAACAAGCTGTATTCTCATCCTCTCAACTACTTTGCCCATCTAAATGCTCACAGAGTGGCTGGTCTACCTCTATTTACTGACAATTATTTTCTCATTGTCTGCCAATTCCAGAACTAAAAATGTAGCCACTATCCATTTTCTGAGCATTTACGGATGACCTCCTTTAACTAACAAGGATCCACTAATCTCTCATTCCCATCACATCAACCCTACTGAGAGCCATGAGAGAAGCTAGGAGCTTGCTCTTCTTGGAGTCATTCTCAGCACCTGCTGCAGCCCAAGCACACCGTCCCTTCCTGCTCCTCACCTCTGCCAGTGCTAAGCAAGAAATACTAATCTGTCACTTGTAAAATGGGTTAGAGAAAAGTCTGTGTTTTATGTAAATTCAGGGAAAAATCTTCAGAACTAATTGCTTGAAGTGATTGGGAAAGCTGATGGAATTAGATTGCTGTAGAGATTTTTTTTTCTGTTCTACAACAGGGAAAACCTTGAGTATGTGGGCTTAGTACAATATTTTGCATATCAAATAGGTACGGAATTGCTAGCACTAAAACCTTCTGCAGTCCAGCCAAGTAGACAATAGGCTGCATGGCAATTATATGGCACATCCAGGAAAGCATAAGTGAAATTTGTTTTCAGAGAGACTCGTGTTTCCAATACATGAAATAAGAAACCAGCTTAACCTGAGCAAAACAAAGGTGGCTTCTTCAGCTTTCTGAAGTTCTTCTTAACATAAAATATTGATAAATTAAGGACATGCAAGTTCCTCTAAACATTTCACTCTGTGTGTTGTATACTAGATGACAACTTTCTTTAGCACTAGAAAGCTATCACACCATTCACATTTTTCATGAGTGGCAGGAAATGTCATCATTGCACCTGCAACTACATGCTGAGTGTAGCCAGGCTAAGAGCTCTGAGTTCCCATTGTTTGCTTTGGTGTGACCAGAGTTGACACTTTCAGAAGGGATAAACAAAACAGCTATATAACTCTTCTCACACTTTGTTGATTGATAGTTTTCTCTTGCTGTTTTGCAGCAGACCAGTTCTTCTCTTGGTGTCTCTCTGTTGCTCTCAGTACATTTCAGATGTCTCTAGCTAGTTATATCTCATTTCGTTCCTCTGGCATTTCTGATGTTATCTTCACTTGCTTATGCTATCCTTTTATAACCTCCTCCAAAATGAGACTCAGCCTGAATTGTGTGTTCCCTTCTGTATGTCAGGGCAGAGTTTTCATTGTCTGAGTTTTTCAGTGAATCTCCATCTTTTTTTGTGTCTCCATCTCTGTCCATCACGATCATTTTTTTTTACTCTTTTGTGTAGAGCTATTAAGTTTTATTTGTGTTTTCTAGAAATCCTGACTCTGCCACATGTTCTAACTGCTTCCCTTTTACTCCAGCTTCCTCTGTAACACCTTTCTTTCATCTTACTTGTTTTGCACTGGTATACTCAAAAAATATTTGGAGTAAACTTGTTTTTTTCTTCAAGCTAATCTTTTAATCATCTAAGTGTATTTTTAAGGAGGCTTTTTTTTTTCTTTCCCTTTACTGAGCTCATGACAAAACCTGGACTGTTCATTTCCTTCACAGGTAGGAAGGAATTTTTTTTCCCCCAGCTTGCATCTTAGTTCACACTACTGGGACAAACTGTGCTTCAAAAGCTATTTTTCCAGCCATAGGTACTTAGATATTTCTAAATGCTGAGTGTATTACTTATCACTGCTGGACAAAATACCACACAGACTGTCAGTTCTTTAAGGGCTTACCTTGTTTCTTGATGTTTGTTGTGCAGGGACTGTAAATGTGCACCCTGGTGGGGTGGTAAGGTCAGAGGGTCCACATACAGAATTTTTTATTAATCATGCAAGTCATACAGCCCTCTGCCTTCTGTTTGGAAGAAGTGCTCCCTAGAGGAGCCTGCATCTGCTGGACAATACTGAGAACAGACAGAGAGACACTAATGTGGTCCAACAAAGACCTGCTCTGTACCATACCTTGAGCAATTAAGTGCCAACAGAGGTTTCTGGATTGTCATTACCTGGAAAGGATGTGCCACTCAGGGAACTCAGACATTCAAAGGTTTCTTCAGATGTTGACCAGATAGCACTGGGTAGTTCACTGCTAAGTTCATTCACCTGCTTATCCTTGCCTTGGAGTGGACACACAGCCTCAGTTGTGAACTTCCCACGTAAAGCAGCACTAACAGCTTCTGAATCTGCCTGTCCAACTCTGTCACTGCTTAGCAACCTCCTTGTCCTCAAGAGCAGCAGGAGCTGGCAGGACTGAGATAATGCCACTGCTACTAAAACTTCTTTTTACCAATAAAGTTTACCAATAAACTTCTGTTTACCAATAAAGTCTCTTCTTGTTTCCAACTGTTCCTCTGTTCCTGTTCCTCTACCAAGCATTCATATTATTGTTATCATCTGCTCCAGCACAGAAATGCACAATTTAGTCCCAAGTTCTTTTTCCTGCAGATTGCTGAAGCTGATTTAAATGCTACCAATGGCATAAATGGCACACTAGTCCATGTCAAAGATGCCTATTACGTTGGAGCTTCTTTTGCATTCAAGAAGTCCTACATGGTTTTGATTCTGAAAGCATCTTCCTTCAATGTAAAATAATAATAATAATATTAATAATAATAGCACCACTCTCATACATACAGAGAGAGGATATCTTGCTTTTCCTAACAAATTTACTGTTTTGTGACACTTATTGATACATCCTGTAATCTCTGCTGTTTGAGATATATTCTACAGAGCCATCATAACTGGGGTTCCCTGTACACAGTATTCCAGTGTCATTATGGGGCACAGCCATAGAAATTGAAGGATGTTATGGCATGGTACAGGAAACAGTTTAAATGGGAATTTCCTCCTCCAGAAGGTCATACTTTTACACACACAGTAGAAGTAGTCTTTACAAAAACTGCAGAAAACTAACGACAAAATAAAACCATATGGACCAAGCTTTGAAGAGTGATCCTGAAAGGGATGGATTTTCAGAGAGGAAAGTAAGGTACATGTTATTTGGAAATCAGATATTTCAATTACTAGTTACGGTCACAAAATCTCAGTCAGTAGTTTCATACTTTCAAGATTTTCCAGCTGCTTATTTGCACGGTCTTATTTTTTTTCCCGGTTCATTTAAATATACGCTAACAGAAAAAAAAATCCTGTATGAGTCAGGAAATATAATTTCAATGGAAGTCTAAAAAAAATCATCCAAAAAAATCCCACAGAGTGAGAGAACAAGGATTTTGAAACACTACTGCAGCTATCTCCACATCCATCTCCCTTTCCAGGAAAACTAGCAAAGTATGAGGCTCTTAAATGCAATATTATATTTTTTCCTATAGCTTTTTATTTGCAGATAAGATAAACATCTGCAATTTGTGATGGAGTTGTGAATGAAAGTGTCAAACCTAAGCCTCAACAGTTGTTAAAATGGGTGACTGATTTGCACCTGGGCAGTTAGTTCTAAAGAAACAAATTTTAAAACAGATACACTTCAGATGTAGCACAGCAAATGGCTGTGCTCTCAGCTCTCTGTAAGAATATTGTCTAAGAGCTTTTCTAGCAGAGTATTAAATACAGTGGTTTTCCATTTTGAGCAAAAGCAAAAATTCATGCAAGTTATTGTTGTATAGCAGTGAGGAATTTTTGCATACATCACAAGTTTCAAAGGACAAAAAAATTCTGCCTTAGAAAGATATGTACATGTTAGATAGCCTACCTAAAGCAATCCAGCTCAGTGTAATTGTAATGTGAAAATACAGAAAATCAACACCATGAAAAAGTAATGATGTGGAGTTCCACAGTGACCTAGAAGTTGAGATGGGAGCAGAAACAGGCATCCTGGGCTTTTCCTCACAATGCAATGATGAGGAAAAGCAGACAGCAACATCACTAAATTTTAAGTACTTCAAGATTTAGAATAAAAGCATCACAACAAAAATGAGGCTTTGAGTATAGAGTGACTTAAGAATCTTTGTCAATGTTATATGTGGCTCAAGGTATTTTTTCAGGTTAACACTGGGGCATATTCCACTGACCAGTGAAATAACCCTAGTGCATACTAATGTTTAATGACCTGTTCGAGAGCACTCATAGAATGCAAATTCAGTGCAAGATATTTTGCAATTGCATTTCAAGCAGGTAGGTATTTAAGTATCTATGCACAGTTGTCAGTTTCATTTATGCCTCCAAGCCTGTGCAATGTTTAAAAGACCACCTCTTATAAGGTGCAGAAAAAGCAAAAGTTTTGAACATCAAGTAACTTGCCCTGTGTTTTGGCATCTGTTTGATCCCACTGTATTTGCAAATGAAGAAAAGCACTCCGTGAAAAGCATATGCAAAAAGGAGCCTGAGTGCATAAAGCTGGAGTTAAATACATCGTTTGATTTGTCCACCCAAGATCTACTTCCCTGCTTTGAATACCTGCTCTCTGGAAAAGGCTCATTTCTCAAACAGGAAGTTTCACAGCTGCCTAAAACCCCACCTCCAGAAGGAAACGTGTAAGGGGGCTGGACAAGGCAGTCCTTGCACGTTATCAGCTGCCATGAGAAACCTGCACACTTCTGCTTTCTTAACGTGCCCATTTCTCCACAATAGATGTAAGAAGCTCTGGGCAATTAGCTCAGAAGTAGATCTCTAAAGCAGGGTGAGATAAACTCCACACATAATTATCTACAAAAGCAATCCTGCCTATAATTACCAATATTCTGTAATTACAAAGCATAACTATTTTGTTTTTTTTTTTTTCCTAAAAACAAATGTGGTGTATTTAAAGCCCAAAAGGCAACTAGACAGCATTTAAATCAGCAGGTCTTCCCCAAAACAGGTATTTAATTCAGCCTCTGATGTTTGCACATTTCTCTGATGCTGTATTTGCCACAAAAAAAAAATGCAGAAAAAGAGGAAAACATGAATCTGTGTCATGCAACGCCATCAGAAACCACCGACCTCACCCCTCTTCCCAAAAAATTCAAAAGCCAAAGGAAGAGGAACAAAAAGCTCCCACCAAAGCTCCAGCAAGAAACATTTTCTCATCATGTTGCTATGGCCTTTTATAGTTCCCTATAGTGACTGACACCGCTTTAGAGAGCTGTGCAGAGAAGCAAGAAGAACATATCTGGTCCTGCATCACCTCAGGATCAGTCCTCTGTTTTCCGTTTCAGTCTTCTGTTTTCTGTTTCAAGTAACTATCAAACTGAGAGTACAGTGCACTTGAACTAATTTCCCCTTCCAAAGACCAGGTAATAAAAGGAAACTTGTTGTCCCTCATTTTCTACATGCAGAAAATAAAAGAAAAAAAATCACCTGTACCCAGAACAGTCTTCACAGAAAGGGACAGTGGTGTCAAGGCCTCAGTGTGCCTCCAAATACTTATTAGTGCTACAATATCAAAATACATGTTTCACAGGCAAGTGAAAACGTAATTTTATTCTGTGATGTGGATAAGAGATCAGTCAGATACACACCTTTTACTGGCACTGCACTGCAAGGCAAAGTCTGACTGTAAAAGCGGATGGGGTAATTTCTGGCAGTGCCATTAGGATGACTCTTTTTCTCTCTGCCATAAAACAGTAGTAAAAAACAGACTGTTATACTGGAAAGGTGGTTCAGAAAAGCAGCTGTGGTGTTCATTTCTTCACTACCATAAACGAAAGCAATATGAGAAATGTACAGCTTAGTAGAATTGATTACTTAAATTGTAGTGTGTGGTGCTGACTTCTCAGTCAACATTAAACAACTTCTTCTGAAAATAAGATTAAAATCTCAAATTTTTAAATGGTCTTTAGTTATTCTTAACAAATGACTTAGTCCTTCTTGAGTTCATATAATCAAAACTGAAGTGCATTTTGGATTCAAAAAGGGAATAGACCCATAAAGGCTCCATTACAAAAATACTCTTGACCACAAAGCATAATCAACTAAAATATGAAGGAGCACAGAGGCACTGTGTTTTCTGATAGTAAAATTACCTGGGGGAGAGAGTTTAGAACTGCATTTATTTTTATATTTTTGGAAGTATTATGGACCAGGTACAGAAGTAGCTTCATTAGAAAGTTGTCCTACTACTAAAAGACTGTAAATCTTGCAATGATCTTATGTTGCAGTATTACAGCATGATATTGGTTTTGCATTATAAATTATATACATGCATTTGTATAAGAGTATATGGTGTCCCATTTTAGGTAATATACTCCAAAAAACAGTTTCCTTTCCAGAAAATCTGCTGGAAAATTTATTTCTCTGATATCAAAGGCCAGAATAAAGACTACAGACAAGTTGAAGAAAAGCAAAGAAACTTTATTTGATAACACAGAGAACATACAATTCTTTTGTTTATCTAATGTTTTCTAGATTTGTGCAACCAGAGCAGGAATATCATCTCCCAGCAACATTTCTTCATTCAGAATACACACAACAGGTTGGGCAGGAAATGACATGTCTACATGTCATCACCCACTGCCCATGCTGTGAATGTCAGTGATAGCAGCTTTCCATGAAGACTGCTGTGTTGTCTAATAAAATATTCAAATTGTTGCCAGTGGTGCTTACTTTTCCTCAAGTACAGTAGCAGAGAGCTACCGAACAAAACCAAATGTTGACATAAATGACAGCCTTCTGGCACCCCAAAATTAATTTTAATGAAAAAATGATTCATTTATCATAATGCTTCTAAAGTCATAAATTCCACAAAACATAGCTGGCAAGAGTGACACGGAAAAATGCTTTTGCCAAAGAGCGTTTGCCTATTTCCCCATCCAACAGGTAGAAGTTTCACGAAGATGATAGGGAGAATTGTTATGATGATAATTGAGAAATATCTTTTATTTGTGGGTCTCTCAGATCACTTCTCCATCCTCAAAAAGTTATCTTGGGAGGCATAAGGTGTGTGTCCTAAGAGAGTGGGCTGGCTGCAAGGAGCTCTAGAAAAATCTCATCCAACCTCTGTCTCTCTCTCTCTCTCTCTCCCCAAGAGGGACATACTTGCAATTCCGTGAACATTTTGAGGTGGCAGGAGAGGAACAAGTGAAGACTGCACAAAGGCTGGGTGTATGGGAGGTGCAGGCATGGAATAGAATCACGGGATTGTTTAGGTTTGAAAAGACCTCTAAGATCATCAAGTCCACCTGTCAACCCAGCACTGCCACGTTTACCACCAAACCACATCCATGTGTTTTTCAAACACTTCCAAGGATGGGGATTCCACCACTTGGCTTGGCATCCTGTTTCGATGTCCAATTATCCTTTCAATTAGAAAATTTTTTCTATTATCTAATCTAAACCTCCACATGCTGTAGAGATGCTCGTGTTCTTCCTGCTGGTCTGCTTCCTATGTAGCTGGACACTGAGCAGAGGACTGCCTAATACACTGCAGTGCAATGTGGGTTATGATACCTTTGCAGGGATGTAAGGAACAACCCATGATCCCTGCTTTCATCAGGAATAACCAGTATGGTAGACAACCGTAACTTTCAAACCACCGCGCCTTCTGAATGCACAACACCCTTGCCAAGTCCTACAGAGCGCTGATATTATTTATTGCAAACTATTCGGTCTTTGCTAAGTTGAGAGGCCCAAATAACAAAGTCATAGCTGAATGAACTTGATATACTTGGTGAACCCAAATCAAAGCTGTGACACACTTGTTCTCTGCCCAATATCCGTGATAAAGCAAAGGACTGTTTGTTATAAAATATAAGCTCTACTTTAGCAGATTGTGTCTTTCCAGTGAATTGCTATTCCTTTTTTAAATATACCCATTATAGGCGAGCAACAGCCAAAAAAATACTTATACATCATTACAGTGGAACTTATTCTCTTACTTCTTAGTTTAAAAGTGGTATTCAAGTGTGGATTGCATGTGAATTCTGTTGTAACTGAGTAAACAAAATGTGAATGACTGAAGTTCCTTTGGACTTGCAGCCTTCTCAAGACAGAGAAATAGGCTGTCATAGATATGCCTGTAGAATAATATGAAAACCTTCTCTAGTCAATGTGCATTCAGCAGGAATATTGTTTTCATGTTATTTTCATTTTATTAATTTTAATATGGAAATCAGAGCTTCATTACAGTGCAACAAGAAATACTTGATAATATAAAATTTCAAAGCACACAAATAAAATTATGCCTTACCAGCTTTCATTTCCCCACAGCACTCTGTGAATAATACAAACAGAAGTTTTGTTTCAGGATCGGTGTGGCATAACCAATTTTGCTCAGGCAGAGAGCCAAGAAAACAGAAGTTCTAATCCCTACCCTCAGGCTCTCAATTCAGCAAGGCACTTATGTCCCTGTGTAACTTTGAGAAAAAGCAGTGTAGTTGCAGTCAATGAGCCTATTTCACCGTTCATGCATTTTCCAAGTACTCAGCTGAGGTGCTAAGGTCCTTTCTGCCATTTTTTTTCACCTATAATGGGAGACACGCTCAGCTATGGCACAGTGTTGTTGTGAGGTTCCTCATCTGTATTTCTGATGTACTGATGCAGCCCTAATGCCATGGAACACCAATGTTTTGAGTTCTTTAATATGTTTCTTTTTTAAAACATAAATTCCATTTTACTAAGATACTGCCTCCTGATTTTAAGCAATGCTAAGCACCTCTCTTTTTATTAGTAGAAGAGTACAACTGAATTTCCCTGGCAGCCCACCAGTCTTTGGGGAACTCATCTGAACTCTGCTGTAGTCCTTCTGCTGCTTTGTACACATCACTGCTGCCCGCCTCCTCAGGTTTTGTTTGAGGGTTGCCTGTCTATGAAGATACAGCATCATTTTAAATTTGGACCAAGCTTGCTTTCTCTGTGTCTCTACAGCTTTACATCTGGTGACTATCTGCACCTTCAAGTCTCTATCTCCTGCTTTGCACTAGTTTTTGTTCTGGTTCCAGGAATTTCCTCCCTTTTGCACTTGATATCAGTCATCTCAGGCCTTTTTAAACCTGTTCACATCCCTGCTACTAGGACCAACCTTCAAATTCATCATCCCAACTGCTGTGATCCACTCCTCCAGCTCCCTTGCTGGAGTGATGGATCACCTCAGTAACAGGGTCCTACAATAAGACCAGCACCACATGGAGTACCCTTGCACATCTCTGATCATTGCCTTACCCCTAGCAGTTATGCCACAGTCAACATAGTTTTCTTGCTTTTTTCCGAAGTATTTCCCCACTTTTCCAAGCTGTCCTAAATGTGCTTTTTGGCTTTTAGTCTCTCATTCTCTCAAAAACCATCCTCTCCTTTCTGACATCAACAAGGCAAAATATGAGCTGAGATCTTTGCTTTTCTGTAAAGTTCATTATCCTTTGCTCTCCTGCACTCCAACTTAATTTTCCTGTTTCTTCTTGTCTTTCCCTTACATGCAGTTTACTTGTTTATTGAGGTAAGATCTGTCTTCTTGCTTGCTCATGACTACAGCAACATCCACAACTACATCCAAACAGCCACACCTCCAATGAGCCTTCCTAAAGGCCTGCGAAAAGTCAACCACCATATGTTGAGTCCAAATCACGTACTCATCCCTTCTGTTCTTTCCCAAGGGGACATCTTCAATTGGACACTCCCAGGAAACCAGCAGCTACCCATGCCGTGCTTTGCTACTGTCCCATCACCTCATGGTTCAATATTTTACACACACTGAGGAGTATCAGCAGGTTATTCCTCAGTGTCTTTAGAACATTCTTTTGTGTACGCGGCTGCTGTGTACATTTTATTTTGATAAAACATGAAGCTTTTCAAAAACCTTCAGATCTTTAACAAGATGTAAAAGCCTGTCATGTTTGAGAAGCAAGGCTGAAGCTAACACATTCTAATGATGACTTGTTTTCAAAATATTGCTTTTCACCATATGACTGTAAATTATATAGCTGCGTATTCCAGTTTTGCACCAGAAGTGGCAAAACACCATTGATAGAGTCAAGACCTGTTTCCCCTATAAATACTGGACTTGTTTCACAGTTTCCCAGCAGGGTAGTCTTAGGGAACATCTGCTTGGAGGTCAGTTTCTTCCAGACATCTGGCCTCATTATTGCAGCTAGATTGCTATGTATGTTCTGGTGAATCCAAAACTGGGTTTGATGCACCTCAGTTCGAGATAGCCTTACATTTAATTACAAGTGCTTAGACTTAATTTAGGAAATTTTGACTACAGCCCCTTAGTCCTATGATGCTGACAGCACTAGGTCTTGCAGGATGCTTTCAGTGGGGTTTAAGGGCCAACTGGGCATTCTGCTATACTGTGACATGTATCTATGTAACTCCATCAATTTCCTGGAAGGTTCACTAATATCAGCACAGGAAAGCAAAAATCAAAATTACTGGCTTCTCTATCACACAGAGGAGTCTAACACAGAAGATGCAACTGCTACACATTGACATGGCCTGCATTCATGCCTTACTATATATAAACAGAGAAAGATAACAAGCTTTCTACTTTTAGCACACTTTCCAGTATATACTCACTACATTCTCTTCACTAAAATACTTCCACCTAACACTAATAAGCATCTGTACACAAGCTTGTGTGGCCTATGCACCTGCAGCAGCAATAGAGCACAAGAGCTTTTAAAGCCTTATTTTCTGAAAACAATTCAGCCACTGGGAGATAGTGGACCAGGGGTTTGGGATCACTGTTTTTTCTAGAAATAAGAAAATACTCACATCCTGGCCTGCATTAGGGACTGCATGTTGTCTATGGGTAACAGAAGGGGATCCTTCCCCTCCAGCTCACCCTGGTGAGATACATGTGATGTGCTGGGTCCAGTGCTGGGCTCCTTGGTGCAAGGATGAAATAGTTTTACTCAGGTGAGTACAGAAAAGGGCCAGAAAGATAACAAAGGGCTTGAAACATCTGTTATATGAGGAGAGGCTGAGCACAGCACCACATCAGCCATTTCCTCAGATACAAGTCACAGCATTTCAGCTACAGAAAAATTTCTGTTTTCTTATCTCAGATCAACATTAGTACTGCATTGCTAAACAAACTTCTCTCAGAAAAACACAAACACCAGAAACTGGAAGGAGACAGGATCCTGATAAGCTCTACAGATCTAAAAACTCCTTGCAAACTTAATTTTTTCCACTGTGAAGCTGGGCATGGGACAGAAATGAGCCATAAATGTTTAAGCGTTACAATACCAAGTTGCCTTTCTACTGGTTCTCCATGAAGTTGAACTTTATTCCTAGTTTGATGGGCTCTCCTAGCCTATCTCAAAAATAGGTCTGCTGGCCTCATGCTCATACAGATCAGTCCAACACTCTCTCAGGTACAGAATTTTTAAGTAGCTACACAGAGTTACTGTGCTGGCCTTCTCACACCCTGGATCCCCATTGCACCACCCACCTGCCATCTGTCTGAGGACCCTGCACAGTGACTTGATAACCAGACTGGCTTTCAGGCAGTCCTCAACAGCAAACATTCAACTCAAAAGTTACTGAAGCACACACAGAGGGACTCATGTCAAGCCTTCAAAGCATATAGGATTTAGTGTATTAAATAACATAGCATCCAAGCTCTTCTGATTCTGGGAACAAGGATGGCTTCTCAGCATAACCCTTCATCTTTAGCTTCATATTTGATGCCTCAGAAACAGAGTAAAACTACTTGCATTTTACTTTTTTCCTGTCTTTCCATACATTCCACTCCTGTGCAATCAATAACCTCCAAAACTGAATTCTAGTCAATCACTCTCTCTCTGACAAGTCTACCAGGGAAGTGGAGAACAAAGCAGAAAATAAAAAGTGAGGTCATAGATACTTCTAAAAAGTTAAGCTTGAAAACTTCGGAGTGGAAAGGACTTTTCACACTTCCTGAAAGAATAGGGCAGACAATACGGTTGACCCTTACTTCAACCTAAAAGCAAGTGAAACATTCTTCCAACACTATAAAAAGCTGTGAAAAGCTAAAAGGAGCAGAATTTAATGGAGATTAACACCAGGGGAACACTTTTACATTAAAATACACTCCATCAAACCTAATTCTTCATCACTACTCAGGGGTTTCAAGCTTCTTTTCTTACTGAAACCATCCTATATGACCCTTCACGAGCCCTAGAACCAGTTGTCTAACCACAGACAAATACAGTGCCTGCCTTGGTACAAGCAGTTGGAGACAGCAGAGGGGCCTGCAGAGCTCTGTCTTCTCAGATACATCAGCACCTGACTGGATGGCCTCAGCAGCACAGTGGTACTGGTTTTACCAAATTCTTACGTAAATGCTATTAAAACTTTAATTCATAATGTTGCACAAAGTTCTGTACTGGATGCACAAGTTCCTTTTCATCAACTTTCAAACTTGATCTGTTAAACATAAAATGAAGAATATAAGAATATGGTCATAATTCATAAAATGAGAAGTCCTGAATAAAATTGTGATTTTTATCATAGTAATTTTAAACATTTCAGTTAACATCTACCATATTTCACTGAAATATTTACGATAATTTACATTCATCAGTTTTAGTCCCAATTTTCAAGGTTTGAAATTGTTGAGATACTACTGCCCAATATCCATTTCCAGAATGTGTTCATATTGCATTCATGAAAATATCTGCTGGAACACTCAGGCATAAGAAATTCCATGCCAGTTTTTATTTTGAAATTATAGGTCCTGCTGTAATCAAATAGAGGAGTTTATAAAGGTAGACCAAAAGAAACTAAGAGAGTTTCCCGTATTTCTTATTTTTTTTTATAGTATCATCTTTCAGATGATGTGGATTTTATCTTTCTCCAAGAATTACAACATAGTATGGGATACCAATATTTCCCACAGCAGTATCTTTGCAACTAATGTATTGCAATTACTAAGTATTTTAATATATTGGCTACTATTAATTAGATTATAATAATAATTATATTATTAAACTATCATTGTTGGATCATGTGGCTTATGTTGTTTAATTTTACACTGATTTGATGAAAATCTGACTATATCAGGAATATTCCTATTGTCACTTGCAACACCTTCAGTCACATGCCACAGGTATTTTTTTCTAATTGCTGCTGGGTTTCATCATGCATACTTCGTTGAGAAATGCTTGGAAAGTTAGTCCCCTCAGACTAATATATGTGAAAACATGGCAATACTACTTAGCTTCAATGTACAGAGGAAAACAATAGGTAGTTACACCTTGTTAAGATATCCTCAGAATAAAGATAATACAAGTCATTTGCCCAAATCTACTTTTCTCCTGAGTAGAGGATCAGCACAACATTCAGTCTCAATCAAGAGCAAGCAAGGAGATACATATGTTTATGCTCTTTATCTGTTTATGTCAAGTATTTTTGATTACAGAAATATACAAGGTCATTGGGAAAATGCATTTTTTACTGACAAATGCACATTAATCAGTTAAGGGAGATGAGCAGGTTTTATTCCTCAGTGAAGCAAAATGAAGTTATTGGCATAACATGAAACATCTCCAACAATGTGAGTTCATCCTCATCTGTATTTAATTCTTCACAGTGTTTAGGGAATAAAAATAGTAAAAAGTGAAACTAAGCATATAGGGAAAACATAACTTTCCCATTGCTTTTATGGGCCATGTATTTTGCCTGCTGGGCAGCTTGACAGAAATTCAAAGATGTTTCTGATGCTTAGACACATGTTTTTTGAAAAACATGATTACAGAAAGTTTCGACGGCAAGTGATTTAGAGATTTTCCCCAATTGGTCAATTTCTGATAGACATCACATTACGAAGTTTTCTACAGATAATCCATTCAGTTGCTTTGTTCACTGAAAGCTGATTTAAAGATCATGTTCCTTATCTGAACTTACTTCTGTGTGCCAGCAGATCTAGCAGATGCCTCTGCTGAAACATGCTTAAAGCTTACTTAAAGTACTAAATTGAACTTCAGCTCTAACAGTGTCTTAATGTGAACCCAAGGCAGGCACACTTTAACTGTAACTGCAATGAAACAAGGGCCTTTCTATCAGGTCAGCAAGCAAAACATCCTGCACCTAGTACCTAACAGACTCACAGCTCTGTACAAGTCAGGAGCCAGCCTTTGCAGAGCTCCATCCTTCATCAGAGTATGAGTCAGTAGCATGGAAAAGCTCTCTTCTTGCTATCAATGAACAGCTGAAGGCACTCCAGAAACTCATGCCCACAAATATATCAAAGAAGCTCAAGATGCTCTGCCAGTGCGACTGCAGAGCCCCAAATCACAGCATCTTCCTAGCAGGTTAGAGATGACAGCATGAATTCAGACTGGCACTAGATTGTCAACAGCTTAAGGGCCAAGAAAGACCTAGCAGGATTTAAAGGAAATTAAAACAATGCAGAGATTTGTCTCTTTCTCTGCTAAAAGCAGAGAAGGTAGATCAAAAGAAAGATAATCTCTGTGGAGCTTAAAGGATCCCAGCACTTCGTTGCCAGCAGATAACATAGAGCCAGCAACAGAAGAGAGAGCAAGGAAAAGGGAGAAGATTGTCCTGATTAAGAGACATGATTGTTTCCTTTTCCACCAAGTCCTGTGTGCTTGCTGGCTTTCCCTTTCATCACAGTGGAAGTCGGGCAGAAAACAGAGACACTCGTTGCTTTCCCTTCTTCCTCCTCAATATTAAAATGAGGTAAGCCTTGACAGCGTTTTCTTCTCTTCATTTAAGGATCCAGCACAAACTAAAACAAGGAAAGCCCTGAGTGAGGAGGGTGCCCGTGAGGAGGGGAGCCCACTGTAGTGTTCTGCAAGGCTATGTTTGCATCAGCCTCCCAGGGAGTGCTAATTCCTGTGCAGCCTGCCGGTATCCCGTACCCAGATGATGCAATGCCACTGCTGCGCAAGGTCAGCGTCCACGTGACAAGCTACCAAAAAAAACTGGCAAGCCCTCATTGCTGCTTGGGACAATCAGCTTCAATGGAGCATAAGACATTAGCCCGTCCTCTACTGAAAGAAGCAGTATTGTATAAAGCGAGTAGATATTTCACTCTCTTGAAGAATGAAAATCATGGGAAGCATTATGTGCCCTGGACATTCAGAACAGAAATGTAGTTGTCAGATAACAAAATCGCTACAGCATGTGACTGCTGCTAGAGCTTAGTCACTGAACAAAAATCTTTCTATCTTTAGGTTTCTATGCCATATCCAGTCTGGAATGAGAGCAGTTGTAAGTTATTGCCACCTATGATTGTGCCATGGGCTATCCCTTAGGAACAGTTAGTCTCAAATCATTTCTGTTTGTCAACATTACCTAGGAAAACAGTCGCTTGTGACTTTCTCAAGTTGAAAAAGGAAAAGAGCTCATAGGCTTTAGATTCACACGTATTTTTATAACACAAAATACACAGTTGGATCCACCTTTCCAAGTAAGTCTAATGTTCTCTTCAGAGGATTTTTTACTGTGTCAGTTTTGCACAGCAACAGCCACCCTCTCCCAGCTACATGGAAAATGAATACAATTACTTGATCACAGAGTTGACACATCCCCTTCCTGTGTTATAAAGCCCAAACAGTCTGTCATGCTCTATTCAGTGGTATTTTGAAAGTTCCTTATCCCTTTCAGTGCTGAATCCAAGCCACAAACTGTGCAGTGATGTTACTGACTACCTGCTCAAGCCTGCACTACCCAGCATGTCTTGTTCATATGATGAATTACATAACAAAGAGTACTCTGCTTGAACATATCGGACCAGGTAGAGACAGCCTTTAAAAACATACAGCATAGCCACAGAATGTGTGTAATGCCCATGAAAAGACATGTCCCCAAAAGTGTGACAGGACGTTTGCAGAAGTTCCCAGAGTGTATAGCTTTGCCAGTTTCTACAGGGGCTTTTGGGTGGGACTGTAAACAGCCTTTCATATGTGTCCTTTGGTTCAGGTTCTCTGCACACAGCTACACCCCTACTTTCAGACAGGCCATTATTTTGAAAACATGGACTCTTGCATCTTGAAGACTCTTTGCTTCTTTGAACAGGATTCTTTCTTTTTGCTGTGCTGCCATCCAAGGCAACATTTACACACACAAAAGCTTGATCTCTAGGGACAACAGGAATTCAGTGTTCCAAAAAATGAGCTCCCTTATTACATTAAAAACTTTGGTCTTATCTTTATAAATAACTAAACGTTCGTTTTTCTAAGCTGTCATTCAGTGTTGAGAGGAATACTGAAATGCCCTCTTTCCCCTACTCACGCAAATTTGAGGTACAAATACCTAACTGGACAGAATTTCTATAAGAGGATGTAGTGGTGTTATTCTAGAGTTGGTTGATATCAAAAAGTTGACTCCCAAACAGTTTTTCAGGAGGATAAAAATTCAGACACATACCAAGTTGAATGTTTATCTACTTAGTGCCACAAAACGCTGGTCTGTTCAGGATTAGATTAGTGTTGGGACACTGAGGAAGCATGTTCAGCAAAATGTGCTTTCACTGTCAATAGAAGACAAAAATTGGTCACCCAGAATTGAACCTTAAATGGCAAAGTTCCCACTAGATTAGAGACCTATATCAACTGGACCTTTGTCTATATCCATTCAACACAGCGCTTTTATACTCCAGCTTCAAGACTGATGAGGATGCTAGCCATCAATGTCAAAGTCTCTGATGCACATCTCAAACTTGAGTAACTCAAGTTCCACATTCTTATTCTGTTAGACTAACCAGATTATTACCTGATTTTAAGTGCTGAAATGCTTTATTAAATTAACAGGTGGTGGAGTCTCATTCAAAATGCTATTCTGGTTTGCAGACCTATTGAAACTATTCAATTAACTTTAAAAACTCATCACAGTAAAGATTCTTATAAGCTGACAAATTATTTTAATGGTTTCTGTACAGTTATGTCAGCTTATGAAGTCAAGTGTTAATCAGTAGTCCATTATTCATCTTATATATTTGCAGTTCGGCCTAATAAAACAACTGGAGAGTCCAATGTCATTTTATCCTTTAACGTTTATGAGCATGTTTGCATTGATTTTGTAAAAAATTGTCAGTTAAAGCAACATAATGCCACATTTCCAATATGGTTTAAATGCAACATTTTTACAATTCCAATATGGTTAAAAACTTACATGAAAGACCTTGATGAAAGATTAAGACCAGCTCCAAAGAGACACTGGAGCTCTCAAACAGATAAATCAAGACACATTTTGCTAGCTGCTATGAGATATGAAGTATTTGATGTACTTTATAAATGCTTTGCAGCTGGATGTTCCATTTCCTAGGGAGACTGTAATGACATTTTTGTAACTCTCTGTAAGTTTTGTATCTTTGCTGATTGGTAGAAGTATAAACTGTGCTCTTTCTCCAGTGTAAGCAGTGTTTGGGAAAAGGCTGTTCAAGTGTCTGAGGATGGTTGTTTAATGCTTCAGATGTGCTACAAACCTAGACCATGAAAATGAGTACCCGAAACAGTTATAATAATTATTACCCTTAAATTTTTCCTTTTTCTATGGTACGGTGTAGTGGACACCAATTACTTCTTGCTCCAGTTATTCTGAAATGGCTGTTATCTCTTTGGCTTCAGTGTGGAAGTGGGAACATAATTTTTTATAGACAACCTTAACACTAGCAAACAGGGATGGCTTAAGGAGCAAAAGAGAAAGGCTGTTCAATTGCAGTGCTTTTACCTTTGACAAAAAAGAGACCTGAAAAAACGTTTGCAAAGCTAGCATTTTACTCTGAGTGCACACCTGATTTCCCAGTGTTTCCCATCACTTTCACATCTGATTTCAAATTAGTTACAGATATTTAAGTGATGGAATGCTCTGGGGAAATCAGGACCAGTGCTTTGAGCAATGATAAGCTAAAATTAAGGGAAGATTAAATTGTTTTGCAGAGAGGTAAGAAAACCAGTGAAAAAAAATCCATGTATGGATAAAGAAAAAAATACAGTCATCACGAAGGCATAACTAAATTTTAAAAAAATTCGATTGTTTCATGCTTTGTGGTAGTCTTCTCCAGGTTCCTAGGAACTGCCAATTTATATTTCCTCCTCTGTGTATGTACTCAATATACCCAATATGCATTGGTCTGATTTTGCAACATATATTCTCTCTGGCCGGTGGCATCAGAGATGACGCTAGAAATATTCTGAGAGATCATTTCATCAAGAATTTACTTCCTAAACGTCTGATTCTTCACAGCTGTGCAGAGTGACTTTAAACTCCCTACAGTTGCAGCGGGCGCTTTTTGTACATTTATACCACTATTACTGTGGGGTTGCCTGTGGTCCCAGAAACCTGTGCCCAGCCACCATTTCCTCCTTCTCCTATTTCATAATCTAACTTGGAGGAGGATGCCCAGGCCTTTGAATTGTAACGCAGCTGCCATGCCAGCCTCCACTTTTCACCTACTTTCTGAAATCACCAGAGAAACAGCAAAGTACTAGACAGTGGAGAGTTAGGATCCTGCTTTCCCATTTGTGACAGCAAATCGGAGGACTTTTGCTTCAGCTCACTCTTTAGTTGATTTTCCTCTGCTTATTTCCAGCCCGTTTTGAACCACTAAAAGCTATTAAAGTGGAATCCCGCCTTTCTTTCAACTGCTGAAGCCCCTTAAGTAGCCCAACTGCCAGCAAAATATTTCACATTTATTGACTTATTTGTACTGTGTTTGAGAGCCTTAAAGCAGAAATATGCTGCTCCAACCATCTTTAAGAACAGTTTAGATAAAATGAACTGAATTACACTGTAAAATAACATTACCCTCAGGCCATCACACTGAGAAAAGTTGAGGAACCAGCTCTCATTTCAAAGCAGAACATTGGTATTTAATTAGCTACATTAAGAAGGCACCACACACATTAGAGATCTGCTCTTTTTTTTTCTGGCCACATTTCATAACAAGGAAGTAAGAGTGTGTTTACAACAGGTGACGGTGCAAAGTCTGAGCACCAGAAGGCAAAGCCTTGTTTACAGAGCTCTTCATGGATGTCTTAATAAAAATACTCAAAGCTTTTCATTTTGTATGCACCACGTGGATTCAAGTACACCGATAAGATAGAGTGCGTTGAAAGCTGAAAACACAATAAACATTGAAGTCTGCTAACCTTACATCTAACTTGAAAATAAAAAGACACCCATAAACAAGGTCTCAGTTTTCAAGGATTGAAGTAGACAGACATGAAAGTATTGAAGTTTCAGGCTGCTCTCAACTTTTATCTCTGTAATTTACAAAAAGAAGTACATCATTTTACTAAAATCTACAAACTTTAAGCAAACATAACAATCAGAAGAGCAAAAGCAGGAAGGTCTATGAAACAGCACTCTACAGACATTCATCCATACAATATGGGTCACACTTCATTATCATAATTATTGATAAAAATCCTTTAATGTATTTTTTGCCTTAAGTATTATTTTTACACATTTTAAAGCCTATCAGATAAGCCTGGTGTCAGAGCTATTCTAGCACCAGATTTCTAATATGAATAAATTATCCAGATATGCCTTTACGGAATACTCTTTTTTTAAAAAACAACTACATGCAAATCCAGCCAAGGTGACCACAAACTACTTGAAAAACAAGGCTGAAAAATTTAAATACAGTTAGCATAGAGACAGCAAATGTGTAAAAGTACGTTTATAACTTAATTCACTTAGTTTACCTTCTTATGTAAAAGGTCAGGGCTTTTTTTTCCCAGTGGCAGGATGCATTCATTAGGTGAGATATGCCAAACCTGAATATATTAATTTTTATTTTACTACAGGATTTGATGGCCTTCGATTACACTATTGTCTGCAATGGTTGGAACTGGCTTTTTATTGCAAAATAATTGCTATCATTTGCCTTGTATATGTAGGGGAAACCATACTCGGTAAAGAATTTATGTTCCAGCATCAGCAGAAACTTAAAATTTCAAGGCATATGTACAGAGCATCATCCAACCAACTATGTCAACAGGGGACAACTTTGTGTGTTGTAATACGTAGCCTGTAACTTATGGCTGCATAGCCTGCAAATGTGTTACTTTATAAACTTAGAAACGCTAGTTGCAATTGAAAAGAACTGCTTTTGTGAGTTACAGCAGTACATAAAGTTGACATTGATAAACATAGTATTTTTTTATGTTGAAGTCTAAAATAGGCATCATGAAATTAGTTTGGAGGTGTAACAGTGTTTCACTGTTAGGTAATTATTCCTAGTTCATAACACTGCTAAATAACAGAATAGTACTTGGGCATGAGATACATTGGCAGTTCTCTCATGGGAAGCTTGTACTTTCTTTAGTGTACAGCTGTGCCACTCTGGTGCTATCAGTGTGGGAAATGTCTAATTCTGGTGAAATTTAAAGATGTCGTTTGTTTTCATGGACTTCTGTGCACATACCAGAGCTTCATTAGAGCACCTCATACCTAAATGAAGCATCCTTTCTGCATGAAACCCAGAACAAAGCATGCATTTCCATGACAAAGCTGACTCCAACATCGGAAACATTAGGAAACATACTCCACTTCAAACACATTCACTAAATCTTATTCAAATATAGCAAGAGAAGGGAAATTCTTTCTAAAGCTGTGAACAAAGTGGATTCCTTGGCAAACTTGCTATACCTATTGTATGTACTTGGTACTAGGACAACAGCCCTGTCCAACTACAACTGAAATGTTTCCTCCTAAAGAACTCTGATAATGCAATGCACCAGAACTCTGCTAAGCTTGTAATTAAAAAGCTAATATCACCACCACATGCCAGTTCACCAGTTTCCCAATGAAACAAATGCCAAAACCACATTGCCAGATAGTTTATTTTTCACCAAAATGAAAAGGTTGGTTCTGTTGAATAGACTCTCTGTTCTCACATTAGTAAGGGCCAACAGATGCTCTTTTATATGCTAACATACATTCCATTCAAATACATTTGAAAATTTAGTTATATTATCATTCTTTTAAACACAAGCAATATTATTTATCTCAATTCAACTTTAAATGTAATGTAAAGCAAATTTTCCCATTGTGAAGAAAACTGGAATTGAGTGCGTGCTACATTTTGTCTAACCAGCATTTACCCACAGTTTTTGATTTTAAAGATTTTTCTCTAGACAGAGTTAACCCAATGAGCAACAACAATATAAACATTTGTAATGTGCACAAATATTATTCTGTGTCAATGAAACATATACCAGTCTTAAAACACTTTGAGAAATAAAACACTGGGAGCCAAACACAGAGGTATGTTAAGTGAATAATAAAAACACATTTGTGTGTACTAATTGGATAATGACATATATTGCTTTGACTGTCAGTTACCACTGTGCCTTTAAAAGTTCCTTTTGTTAAGCATGTAATTTCACTGTTAAAAATGAATGAAAACCTCTGCAACTACTTCAAGACAGCCTTGCATACGGTACAGATCTAATGTCAATGTTACTTTGAAAATAATCTCCATTGTAAGACTTTGCACTTTACATTCTCATTTACTTTTATCTGCCTTGAATATGTTCTGGTTTGGTGGGGGAGGTGGAGGGGAATGGGGGCGTTAAACTTTTCTAAAGCTTTGGGTAAGTTTATAAGGAGAACAATACACCTGGTATTAATCCATTCCTTATTTCAATTAAAAAGAGTGTGGCTTGTAAGAAAGCCCTTTGCAAAGCTGCTTCCGACTTGTCACCAAGACACGCTCAGTCCTTCAGTTCTCCCTGCCACTGAAATCCACAAGTAATGGCACAGTTTTGACCAGCTATCGTGTCTCACCCTGCATCTCCCTGGGCCCTCTGACGAGTGGCTTTAGTATTAGTTTTGTAATCCAGGCAGGAAGACGAGTCAAAATTCAGCTAAATCTTTAAGCAATCTCTCACCTCAGCGTTGGTGAGGCTGATCAAGTCTGCATCTTACACGTAAACAGACTCCGAATCAGCATTTTTGCATGTCTGTGTCTGCATGCAAATTTGTCACCACTCAGAGCTCAACACTATCAAAGCTATCAACAATTTAAAAGCATAAACTGATGGAGAGGAACGGGAAGGAGGTAATTTCAGGTACTCAGACTGAAGTTTACCCTCCACTCCCCCCGAGCTGAGGCAAAGAAAGAGTCACTACAGGCAAGACATGCTCCCGGAGTTTTCTGCCAGCCTCTTGCCTTTGCTCACACAGGCTATCTGGGGAGCAACCTCCATCCATACCAAGACCTTTAGCATCGAGTCACAAAACACAGACGTGACAACGAGGTACGCCAATTCAACAAGAACCAGTGCTGAATCAAACCTCCAAAGTCTCGCCCGGCTAATTAGAAAAAACCACCGAACCCCAAACCAACATTTCCAAGAGCACCTCACAGAGCACTTGGAAACCCTCACTCTTTGCCCCTCATGTCCTCCTCCAGCCCCCACTCGGCTCCAAAGTGACTAAGCCCTCGCCATCCTCCCAGGGGCTGGGAGCCTGTTTCCCCACCAGCGCTTGGAAAATTCCCAGCCAAGTTCGCCCGCCGCGCCGTCGGCAGCCCCGGCGCACGCCTTTCCCTTACCCTGAGGAGAGGGCAGGCAGGCTGCCTCCCCGCGCTCCGCAGTCCGGCTGCGTGCAGGGCGCAGAGTGATGGAGAGCAGGGAACTCTTCAGTGATAATCAGCGCTGAGAGGCTGCTCCTGTGAATAGTGTACATCCTGTAGCAGCAGGCTCTGTTTCTAGCAGCTGGCAGCAGCTTTCGCAGGAGCAGTGATGAGCACAGCTTGAGATCTTCCACAATTAACCAAATATTGTATAGCGGCAACAAATCAACAACTAAAACCCGGCTCGCAAATAAAAGCAAAGTACAATTTCAGATGGGAGCTGAAAGCTTAAGTCACCGAATGCTACATCTCTTCTTCAAGATTATTCCAGCAAGCTCCTTCTGCTATTTTTACTGTACCATAATGCACTAGGTCTGGCTTTTACCCTATTGAAAGAACATGAATATATTATTATCCACACAAAAGAGCAGGTTATTGTTTATGAATTACCAGCCTTCCCAGCAACAAAGGCTATTTTCATAAGAAAACTCAATTTCATTTTAGCTCCAATTTGATTACCAGCTGAAGAAAAGCAGCCCTGCGCCTAAACCTCAAAGGATTTTTATTCATACCATTGAATGGGCTTTATTGCTTCCTTTTCAAAACTGATGTAGAAAGCTTTTAGAGTAAAACATTGACAAAAAATTATTGCGCTGCTATTTTGTGCAATAACAGAGCTGAAGAGGGGCAATGATTTCTCAGTCATCCTTCACTGTACTTCAGAACAGTAAAGGCTGGAATTAATGACAGACCATAGAGAGGAGCTAAGCCAAGGTCTCACAATGCATGTCAAATCTAAATGATCACTATACATTGAAAAGACCCAAAAAAGCCTGCAGCTGATTGATTCATGGCTTTCACAAGAAAGACAGGCTTGAAGAGTTTATTGCACCACAATTTACTCTGAATTATCATAAAAATGAATGTAGAGGCTGAATGTCACCCCGGCACACTCCAAAAACACACATCCAGGGACAAAGTTCACCCAGGAATTATAGCAGTGCTGTTCATGCTACTATAGTTAAGAGTCTGTCACTTTTCTCCTATTATAGGGGGTTTTAGCTCAGCTGTAAAGCTGTGCTCCAGAATAAAACTTGGCACAAAGGTCTCATTTTGAGGGAATATAATTTTTTTAAACAAATGTAAAAAAACCCAAACCTTCCTGGCTGTTTTTAAGTTAAACATTTCTAAAAGCTGCTTGCTAATTTCTGAGGCTTTTAAACAAATTGTATAACTCCAAATTGGGTTTAGGAATTGAAAGATTTTTTTCTTCAAGAAATAAAAATTAAGCTGTTAGACCATAAAGGGCACAAATTTGTTTTGCTGTATTGGACAGAGAGGTTTTTAAATTATTTATTTTTAAAATGTTTTGTAGAACATGTATGATAGAAGAGTAGAATTGAACTGCTAGTGCATGGACTTTGCCAAAGACACCTGGATGCTGCATTAGGAAAGCAGTCTCTGTACTACTACAATTTGAATTGGCTCAGTCACTATATTAAGAAGTCTCCACAAAAATTCACATACAGCAGATTGGAATGACTCAAATGCAGCAAATTTAAGGCTACTAATTCTGAGACAATTTCTCTCTCTTTTCATAACTACAGTAAAAATGCAATTAATTAATTTTCATCTTTTGGTGGTTTGACATCAACTTTTGAAAAGCTAAAGTGGAAAATAAACTGTAGTTGCTACCGTAAGTCTCATTTGGGGCTCTTTGTCTAACACAGAAACTTTGAAATTTGTATTAGTTTTACAAGTAAACCAACAAATCTTGGCTTATGCTGTGTTCATAACTTTTACTTCATTGTGCATTTTTTAACATTACCTGTCCTGAGCAAAAATTCACATTTCAGGCATTCCTCTTAATCTCATATAGATATTAGGGGGGAAAAAAAAAGGTTATCTTTGGGTTTTGATGGAGCCCACACCTGGAATTTCAAAATAATCTGAACTTCTTTTCTGAGTCTCTTTCAGAATGGGCACAGCTCACACCGAAAAGCTGAAAGGGTTAAGCTCTTGTTAAAGGCAGATACTACTCCTGAGATTCATCTCTAGGTCCAAAAGGGCTTTGGTTATATATGTTCACTTCTGTGAGTCAGTTTCTCTGCTGGGATGGTCTGACTGCAAAAGTCCTTTGTGAGTTGCAATTAAGATGAAAAAAGAACCTGTTCTTGTACATTTTAGTATGGAGTATTCTCACTGAAAAATATCTGGAGAGTTTATAAAAGCAAAAGAAGCCTGAAAACCCCTCCTTCAGTGCCAGAAAGAAAGAGCATGTATATAAAAAGGACTGATTTTTAGTGAAATACTGCAGTTCGGTTTTTTCACAGCTATTTCTGACAGTCGGGTAGCTCCCTACAAAATTCAGTGTACACACAGACCACTGTCAGCTCGCAAGAAGCTGAGTACAAAGAAGTGTTTCAAAATTCCAACATACAGCTTGCTACACAGTCTCGTCTCACTCACATCTTCAAGTGTTTCCATTATTTCATTTTATTTTTTACTGTGTTTGAAACTTTTCTAAAGATTTGGTGGCAATGGCTATGCATTCCCTTGAGACACAACCAAATTCTGGCACACTGATAGAGAAACCGGAAAATTTTGCATCCAAACCAAGAAAAGAAACAAAAAAAAAGAAGGAAAAAGAGAATGGCATAGACCATAGACCATGAACAATTACTCAAACAGTTTTCAAATTCAAGAAGTTCTAATTCTATAGTAATTTAATACCCATAAAACATCGAGAATGTTGTATACTTGTGTAGGTATGTCTGAGTAGAGACAGGATGGCTACAACCACTTACATTCTGGAAAATAGTATTTTTTTAGGGAAGTATACTGTAACTGGTAAAAAATATTTGTCCACATAGAGCAATTCCAGTTCCTACTCACAGGGCTTGTTGGCGCATGAAGGCAGTAAAAGCACCTGGTACAATAACCACTGCCCAGGGACACAATTTTTAACCACAAATTCACTTATTCCTGGCAGCATTTCTGAGTGAAAAAACTGCTGAAGATCAGAAGAGTACTGAGCACTAAAAGAGTGTTTTGGTGTGTTCATACTGCTGTGTATTTAAATGTGTGCACACATATGCAGACTATAAAAGTGGTCTCCATATATATCTGCACACAGAATGTAGCTGGTTTTGCAGCACTCTCATAAATTGTGTGTATCCATTATATGCAGTCACGCACACATTTCTGTTTACAGCAGATGCTTTCTGAAAATATCTATTGTCTCACGTCCCACATTTTTTAAACATAGAGGATCTGACAGACTAGGAAAGTCTTACAAATAGACAGTATTTTAATATATTGCTGCTCCCTGAAAGGCTGAGCTGACAGTGAGTTTGGACCCTTCTGATAATCAGTGGCTGCACCCTGTCCCTTTTCCCACTCGTTAACACTTACTATCTTCCTTTGGGACAGGTAGTGCTCAGGGCAGGTGTAAAAAGTCCTTCACACAAGGCACCACACAAACCAGCAGCAAAGAGCCTGCTGTCTCCTTGGTAAACCCCCACTGCAGGAATGCAGGAATGGCTGGCATGGTGCTACACTAGTGGACAGTTCCTGTGTGTAAGAGACGAGGGGTGGAAACCCATGATGGTTTTCAATCCCTCAGCACACACAAGAGGCCGATGTTGTGGAGCCGGGAGATGTCTTTGAATGCTACAGTCATGAATGTGCATTAAACGCTCTGCCAGGACAACAGTAACTAGGGAAATAGTCACAGGATTTGTCCACACTATTTTGTTAGATCATTGCACAGGAAAACAAGGGAAACTGCCAAGCTACCAGTTAAGTACAAGAGTTTATTTAAAGCAAATAGACTTGTCTGTACCAGGTCTTCATCATTAATCTTTCCACAAGAATGATGATACAGAGTTATCTCTCCCATGCCTTCACCCTTGGACAAAATTTGATCAGGATGCCCTTGGGCACACAGCAGAGCAATACCAACACAGGTTTCTAGCCGACACTACCCTGCTCCACGTGTCTTCCTGCTCTTCTTTAATCTTTCCACAAGCCTTTGCCATAGACGCTTTCAGTGTTTCATGGAATCACAGAATTGGTTGTGCTGGAAAGGACCTTAAATATCATCTAATTCCAACCCCCCTGCCATGGTCAGGACTACCCTTCACCAGACCAGTGTGCTTCTCATCAGATCTAGCTTCAGCAGCAGCCTTAAACTTTGTCCCATCACATCCTCCCCTGCAAGTAAAGGCTGTGTTTTGACTCTCCCTGCAGATCTTGACCCTCCTGTTCCCTTCACTTTCACTGACTTAAGTGACTGCAGTGACAGTGGAGTGTGCTGGCACAGGAGAGACAGGGAATAAGTATCTCTGGGTGCAAAGCTAAAATGTAAAAGCTGCCCTTACCTTGAAATAAAAAAGCTAAAGAGTCTGCCCTGTCAGAACCTGAGTAGTAAATTCACTACTTGGCCAATACTGAGAAACTGTTGCTTTGCAAAAGGAGGTGACACAGTCCGTTTTGAACTGGTTGAACCAGCTAGTACTAGGCAATCCCTGACATTCTAGAGACAGGCTCACTGTTTCATCATTGCCTTACAAGTGTGGGTCAAAGCACTGTCAGTCATCCATCTGCTCTCCCAGATCCCAGTGCACCCTGCACTTCAGCACTTGGATGCTAAGTTACACACAGGAGACCACAGAGGCTTTCTACAGGTAAAGGGGGAGGGATAGGCGCTCCAGAACTTCAAACTGCAAATTAAGTTATTCTTTGGTATTATCTCAAATTCAACTAGGATCAGGTAAATGTAAGTCAGATTAATTAATTTATTGAATTTTTATTATTCACATGATTTTCTTTTTGTCTGCTCTCTAGAAGATGCCTTACACTTGCTACTAAATTAAAAGTAAACATCCTCTCAATTTTCTTAATTCTACCATAGGCAAAACTTCCAGCAGCCTTTCAGCCAGCACAGCTGCTCCCTTTTTCACCAGTCTGGGAATCTCAAGAAGAGCTCATGCCTCTATCCAGTCTTAAGTCCATGAAGGAGAGAAGAAGGTGGTACAAACTTACTAAAAGCATTACTACTGTGCATGTGAGGAGGCAAATAAGGGTTCCCCAGCATGGGTTTTTTTAACCTGTCTCCCAAACGGAGGAGCATTTTGATGGGATCTTTGGAAAAAGAGCCAAGAGGTACCTTGTCATTGCTGTTTGCGTTATTGCAGGAGGTGGGAAAACTGCTGATGGACTCAGAGCCCATAATATCAAACAGAATCTGCTCTCTGGTCTGGGGAGTGAACAGCCCAAAACAATACCATAGAAGTGGGAGCAAGAGAAGATGAGACTGTATTGTCAGTCAGTGCTATTGGCTGTGGTCTCCCTGGACATCAGGTCTTTAATCATGTCCATGTTTTCGTAAGTATTCCTAGAGACTCTGATTTTCCGGTGGAAACCAGATCAGAGTTTGTTCCTGGTGGAAGGTAACCAGTTTTTTCAATTAGAGTGGGACAGGGAAGGGTTGAGCCACTATGAAATTTATTAACACAGAGGTGGTCAGACCATGAGAACTTAAACCCCAGTTTAAGTATTTGTAAGGGTACAGGCAATTGTCTGCTCTGTGGCAGAAATCCTTTCTCCCTCACCAGAAAAGTATTTACTTTAGAAAAGTAAATAGTATTTATTAGAAATGGTATTTAAAATCAGAAAGCAAAACTCTCTTGTAAGAGGTAGCTGGCAGAAAAACCCACGCAAAGTAATGTAAAAAGAATGTAAAGAAAGAGTAGCTGTCAGTGGGAGGAATATTCAAAGACAGCAAAGGAAAAAAGCGAGCTCAGTTCAAAGGGAGGTTGTGATAAATAACTGCCTGAAGTACATTTAAATGGAAGAAGACAACTTAAGACACTAAAGAGACAAACAATGAGGACAACAATCCCTAAGCTATAGCCAGGAATCGCAGCTAGGTAGTTGAGAATAGTTCCAAACAGAAGCAGATGGTTTGGGGCAGTCCTGCATTTCTGACAGAAAAGGACTGCCAAAGAAAATAATTCTCAATAAATAGTCTTATTTGTGACAGAAGGAAATTACATCTTGCTTATCTGGTTCTTCTCTTCACTGTGTATAAACATACTGAGAAAAAATGCACTCATTGTGGCAGTAGCCCACTCTTTTATCTTTCTTTTTTCTTTCTTACCTCGGAAAGAACAGAACCAGGAATATATTTTCTACCAGTATTTCAAAATAAAACATAGTTCTCTAAAGATCACAGAGATGGTTTGTGACAGGATGCAGTGGTATCTGGTGCAGTGCCACTGGAAAGGATTAAATTTGTTTGCAGTGGAGGGGTCTTTTTTGAAAATGAACAAGAATTAAAAAGAAATGGAGAAGGAGACTGATAGCAAAGGTTGAGGAAAACACAAAGGGTCTATTGGACAGCGCTTCTATTCTTCTTTGTATGGTGCATTAAGTGCGTTATGATAAAAATGAAGGAAATTTCTTTCCTCCTCTTTAAAGCCCAACATTATTGAACTTGAAACCTTTAACTGTGAGCAAAGCTGTGGCTTTTCTTTAATACAATTCTGCTATTGATTTCTTCATGAATTTCATTGGAATGATTCTGACAGTTTAAAAAAAATACATTACCTTGATGAAAGATACAATTTTTCTCATGGAGAAAGGCATTCAAGTAGGTATGTGTGATGTACCAGACATGTGAATCTTAAATGATGCTCTAAAGCACAAAAAAAAAAAAAAAAAAAAAAAAAATTTCAAAAAATGGTGATCCAGTTCTCATTGAATGGGACTCTGAACACACAGGTATCACAGCAGCATCTTTGGCAAATGCAATCACTTCTTCCTTTCCACTGCTTTTCACTATCCTAAATCTCCTTCTGGTCGTTGACCTCTCTTCTATTGTGTTTCTCTCTTTCACTCAGCATTTGGTCATTGCCACATTGCATTAGCTTCCTCTTTATGCAAATTGTGTAGTTTTATCTTTGATAATGGAGAAAGGTGTATTTTTAATGTGTCTTAATATCCTAGCACAGAAACCACCAGCTGCTGTTTTACCACCCTATAACCAGTCTCCCCATTTCCCATCCCATCCTTCTTCTGCATGTGCTCATTTTAAAAACACTACACCTTTAGCATGTACTAACAAGGCTTCTCTTTCTTGCAGACAGGAACTACATGAAACTCACAGATCTGAAGGACAAAAAGAAATCCTCTAGTCCAACCTTGTGCATTATGGCACTATAAGATTGTCTTTCTACATGTTATTTCAAGCTCAAAAGCCTTTCTTGCACTGGAATGTATGCCTGAATAGATCTTGAGCTAAAATTTGTTCAATGGAGGGCATTGCTGCCCTTGATAAATTATGACAATGGTTAATTTTCTATACTGTTAGAGTTTCCTTCATCATACTCTTCCTTTTAGGCTGAATTTGTCTTTCAGCCACTGTAAAAAGAAAGACTCTATTCAAGCCTCTGCAGTAAGAACGTGTCCTGATTTTGTTCTTATTCTGAGGACAAATGCATTTGAACTAGCAGTGCTGCTCACTCTTTTTTCTGTACTACACACATCCCCAGCACGCTTTAATAAGTCACTTGTCCTCCCAGCCTCCGGCAGCTGGCCAGACGTAGGCCTCAAGCAGTCTGGTAAAAAATGTGGTGTGGTATCGGCAAGACCCAACTTTGCAAAGAGGTAACTGGAATTTTCACTTTTGCAAAGGTGCCTCCATGAAAATGACACAGTAAAGGATTCCCTTTGTAACCTTGGCCAGCTCATTAATCTTCTTCTGTGGAGCAATTTAAGAAATCCTACATGTCCAAATTCCAAGAACTCTAAACTGACCATGACGCTCCTAAGAAAAATAAATTTTTTTCTAAAATTATTAAATCAAGTTATCAATCTCCTTGTCTATATTTGGGGAAGAGAGCAGCTGTTTGGATGAATATCACTCTGCTGGGGGCCTGGAGCAAAAATTTCCACTTCTGTTCTGAGATGTTCATATATTCTGGTGTCAATGTTCTGCATAATCATATTTCTAGAAAAAATGTCTTGGTCCTGTCCCACTATGCATACAAAGCATGGCCTATGGTACCTAGAGCCTGTGCAAATATTTAGGAGCAAGAAAGAAAAAGAACCAAAATCTTCAGTTCATACCTTGGAATGTCCAGAACAAGATGTGGGTGACGTCGCTCCCTTTCAACACTTCCTATTCCAAGGTGAGAAACCAAGGACTGTGCAGAGAAGATACCCCTCTTGAAGGTTTTTCTGGTAAACTCTGTAACAGTTTTCCCGACTCACCTCCATATCTTGTTCAAGAATCAACACTCTGAGTGGAAACATTGTCATCTCTCAGTCAGGCAAACTGAAGTTACAATCAGATGCTCAATGCAGAATTACATATTTCTCTGTATTGGGTTTGTGTGGCCAGGTTTTGGTAGCAGAGGGCTACAGGTGTGGTTTCTCTGAGAAGGTGCCAGAAGCTTCCCCCATGTCCAGTGTAGGCAGAGCCAACTGGCTCCAAGACAGACCTGCCACTGACTAAGGCTGAGTTCATCAGTGATGGTGGTAGCACCTTGGGAGTAACAGATTTAAGGACAGAAAAATGTTACCGCACAATAGCAATTGCAGACAGAGCAAGCAGTGAGAATATGTGGGAGCAACAGCCCTTCAGACACCCAGGTCAGTGAAGGAGGGGGTGGAGGTGCTCCAGACAGAGCAGAGGTTCCCCTGCAGCCCATGGTGCAGACCATGGTGAGGCAGCTGTGCCCTGCAGCCCATGGAGGGCCAGTGGGGCAGGACACCCTGTAAGGAACTGACTGCAGCCCCCATTTCCCATCTACCTGTGCCACTGGGGGAGTATGAGGCAGAGAATCAGGAGTAAATTTAAGTCCAGGAAGGAGGGAGGGATGGAGTAAGATTTTTTTTTTTAAGATTTAGGTTTACTTTTCGTTACCCTACTCTGATTTGATTGGTAATAAATTAAATTAATTTTTTATCCAAGTCTTGTCTGTTTTGCCCACGACAGTGACTGGTAAGTGATCTCTCCCTGTCCTTACCTCAACCCATGAACCTTTCATTTTACTTTCTCCTCCCTGTCCAGCCTAGGAAGGAGTGAGAGAGAGGCTTTGATGGGAACTTGGCATCAAAACCCACCATATAGGCTCACTTCTTAAGTCCAGGGTCACTCTGTTTGAGGAAGTCAGCTTTTGCTCTTGCTGTCGTGAGCTCCCTTGGAAAAACAAACTCAGAACTGTCTTTAGAAATATTACAATAAATTATTCTTGCAACATAATGCTTACAAAAATTTTGACAGTGCTGAGAGTACTCAGTATTACTGCAGTGTTACTTCAGTGATGCTCTTTAGACCTAAGGAGACAAAGGAACATAAAACCCCAAAACTGATCAGGGCAAAAATCAATTCAGAATAATATCCTGTTTCTGATGCTAGCCAGCAGCTGGAAATCCATCTCCTTGAGAAGCACAGGGGTTTCCCAAGGCAAGTGTCACAGTCAAATAAGTACATGCAATAATTCTGCAGTGGACCTATTCTTGAATTTCTCTACATCTTTTTAAATAATTTTTTTATTATTTCACTGCATCCTGTGACAGATGATTTAATTACACAGCATGTTCATTTTAAAGACAGGATGTTGGCTTAGCTATGTGTTCCATAGCCCTTCTCTTGTGAAAAATAATGAGTAATAATTGCCTTGTCATCTTTCTAGATCATCTGCAAATTTATAGTCTTCCATTCCAATTCAGTTGGAGATGACTGTCTCTAAACACTTCCTACAGAAAACCTAGAAGACTTGGAGAAGTCTTGAAGTTGGACTTGGACATCTAATTTAAACTTACTAAAATTAAGGAGGATGAATCCTATCTTTTACTGTCCTGAAAAATATTTTCTGAATATGGCTACTATTTGAACACTCATTAATTTTTCTGGTTTTGTTGAATTGCATCCAACCAATGAACCCCCTTGGTTTTTTGAGAGCATTGGAAATCAACAGGAAGTCTAATACCTACGAGCTCCTATGCATTGTATTCACCACGTAATTAATATACTGGATGTAAAAACTTATGTATTCAGTACAGATTTGTAAGCTTTTTCAAAAGTATGACCTTTTTTCATACCTATAATAGCAGAAAATACTGTAGAAAAAACCCTAACACACCCACACACACCCACACACCCCCACACACACACACCCACACACACCCACACACACAACCCTCTATTCTGCGTTATGGAAACAGAATCATGGAATGGATCAGGTTGGAAGGGACCACAGGGGGTCATCTGGTCCAACCTCCCTGCTCAAGCAGGGTCATCTAAGAGCACATTACACAGGATGATGTCCAGATGGTTCTTGAATATCTCCAGTGAGGGAGATTCCACAACCTCTCTGGACAATCTTTTCCCAGTAAAGAAGTTCTTCCCATGTTCAGGTGGAGCTCCCTGTGCATCAGTTTCTGCCCATTGCCTCTTGTCCTATTGCTTGGCATCTCTGAGCAGAACCTGGTCCATCCTCTGACACCCTCCCTTCAGATACTTACAGACATTGAAACCTCATTGCTAGCTTACAATGTAAGTTATCCCGATGGAAACTCAAATTAAAGATTAAATTTCCTTTGTCATGCATTTAAAAATATAGAAAATACCATGCTAGAGCTACTGCTGATGGGGACTACTGTGACTATTTAAGTAAGAGGAATGTGTAAGCTCCGTGTCGTCTCTGTTTGGTGTAAGTGTTCCTACAGTCAACAACAATTCATAAATAGATGGACTTCACTGCAGAGCAGTGGCACATGGTTTTAGTGGAAGCTTTGGACATGTCATTTCTGCTTCATTAGAATGCCCAGTGTAGGGTACCTGGCCTCTGAAGTGTCAGCCAGAATGCCTTGTTCAGCACCACAGTTGCTTTCAGAGCCACGGGCTGAGCTGGGAGCCCCCAGGCAGTGACCTAAACAACTCCAAACCAGCCCCTCGAGGCAGAATTCCTGTGGGTTTTCACAGGGAGCTGAGCTGTCCAAGCATATGTTGCACTTGTTCATATGTGTTCAAGGAACACATATGTTCCTTGAAGAGCAAGTTCTTCAGGGGCAGGTACAGGTGCTGATAGACCTTCAGCCATATTAGGTGTCATCTAATCACCTATCTGCTCAAACCAGGAACCTTCAAAGAAACTTGGAACTCAAGCTGGGAGCACCATATAAGCCTCCAGGTTGAATGGGCTACTAGAAGGAGGGAACTGGGGGTGCAATATTATTCTTCAGTGCCTTAAAGCTTCCTGCACTTCAGTTTGTCCCTATGTGCTCTTCTTAATCTGGCCCTTAGCTACATGGGTACCCCAGAAAATTCAGGATTTTGGGGTATATTTGCTCCACAGAAGAAATAGGCCATCACTAACAGTCTATAAGGAATGAGGAGACATTCTCCTGGGTGCAGAAAACCAAACTGATTAAACTCATCTGTGAAAACCAAGATTTGTAATAAAAGTGTTAAGATTGGTAGGAATGAAGAGTGAATGGGCATGTCTGGGTGTGGAAGGAAAGGCAGGAAAAGAAAGGAAAACCAGAAGCAGGGCTATAAGAGTGGCAGGTGTCAATAGTACCCAGATATGCAAGCTCCCAGCATCCAGACACACATCTTCACAGAACACCCAGGCAGAGGAAGCACCTAAACTTAAACAGAGGAGATGACAGACAGATAATGGACAGGACTGGAATGTTAAGACATAAACAAAATGAGCTAAAAGGGAACAAATATTAATGACTTACACAAATAGGTCAGGATGTCTCAAAAGACCACAGTTGCTGTCAGTTCCTTACAGGCACATCTTGGTGACCTCAGCTTATTGGCCACACGCTGAAGAACCCAGGAGATCCAGAGAGTGGAAGATAACTGCACCCATCATCCTCCTGCTCTAGCCAGGCCCTCAGGACACATAGCTCAGGACTTGTGAATAAGGAGGCATGAGTAGAATTAGCTATTTTTAAAATATGTATTTTAAAAAATGTTTGTGTTGAGCTTTGCTATGGTATCTCCTGGATTCTGGAGACACCAACATAATCTTTGGATTGGACTTCAGTTGCTTTCTCCCCTGCTAGCTCTGAAAGTACTGAAGGCCCTTTAGTACCTTTGCCTCTGCACTTCAGCCCACAGTCTTCCTAGGCAAATGGTGAAGTGAGGGGTGAAACCACTCACAAGCCAGTCTGTCTCATGAGGGGAAGCATATATCTCATGGAGGCACAAATCACGGAAATTATTCTTGGCTGAAAAATACACAGCTATCAAGTCTCCCATTTTGGAGATCGATTGCTGAGTGTCTGGTAGTTATTCAGAGTACTCACAGTTGATCTGCCAGCTGTTAATGAATTTAAGGGGGCTGGATACTTTATATTTGGGAGGAGATGAAATTATTCTTGGTCATTGGGTTGACTTCCTTCAAAGTTAAACTCAGTCACTGCTGCTCTAATAGAGACGAAGCACTGGGATAGTTGGGAGCAGTGCCACTGCTCTATAGCTGCTGACAGCCTTACATTCACAATTCCTTCTCTGCAATTCCCCATGAGCAAGTGAACTGCATTTGTGTACCTAGGCTGTATTTCAGCTGAGAAATGCTGCGTGCACAGGCTAATGGGAAAATAGTCCCTGAACCTTCAAGTATATTACCTGTGGTAAATTAATCATTTAATGTAGGTATACATTTATGTAATATTTGCCCAAGAGTTGCTGTGGAATTCTCTTTGAATAATACACAATTAGATTTAAATGTTTTCCTCAATTTTCCTTTCATGAGCACATTTTCCAAATTTTCTCTGATAATTCATTCCATAGCTGCATTTTAACTGGTTTGTAAAATTTTACTAACTCACAAAGATATAATTTACATAGAAATGAAATACAGACAGAAATGCTGAAGAAAAAAGGAGATTTAAACTAAGTATAGCATCGCAAACAATTTCTTTCATAGGTGCTTTCCAGTGCAGTTGGAAACAGTCATTTAAAAGAATACTATCAAAGAACATGCTGTACCAAGAAATGGTATATTATAAACCCAATTCAAACAGCCACATCTAAATTCCACATTCATATGAATTGAATGATTGACTGATTATTACTGGCATTTATTTCACAGAAAGAGGGCAGCTTAATAAAAGTGTATTATTCAGTCAATGGTATGCTATGATGGATAAAGAGGTGAAAATCACAAACATTTAAATCCAAAAAAAGGCAGAAGGCAAAGCAAGTACTGAAAAGGAGGGAAGAGAATTCATTGCTAAGTGATCATCTTTTAGGCTACCCTATTGACAGTCTACTCTAGCAGCCAGGCTTAGAAAACACGGAAAACTGTGCCTGGGACAGAATTTACAGATGACTCTTGGGTAAAAAAGGAGTAACTGCTCATTATTTTTCTTTCTGCTTATTGCATATCTGCTCCCATTGCTCTTTACTTACTGGCAAGATAGGTCTTTGTTGATTAAATCTCACATGGGCTTCCTAAAAGCAAATCAAATTAGAACAAATGTTGGTCTTACAGGGAGCCAACATGTGCATTAGTATTTGTACCACATCAGCCAAAGGCAACATTTAAACAGAGCCTTAAAACCACTTCACATGTGAAGTTCTCTCTCGCTTAACAGGTTGAATCCAGAACTTGAGCTGTGCTCCTCCAGCAGCCTCAGAGCAGGATCGCTCATGGCTGGTCCTGATGATTCACAAAGCCTGTAGGGAGATAAACTGTCCCTCACTCAGACTACACCTTAATGTCACCTGGCATTCACACAAGAAGGGCCTGACCGTCACAGCCATTCTCTTTCTCTCAGAAAATGAGCTGAAGCCCTTTGCAATCACCTTTCCCATCAATTCCTTCTTTCCCACAATTTCAAAAGCAGCCCAAGTGCTGAAATCAAGCCCCTGCAAAGACCCATCTTCCCTCTTCAGGGGAGATGTCCTCCTGCCCATGCCCCTGTGAGGCCCAGAAGTGAAGCACAGAAGAAAATGAGGGGACAAGACTGTAAGAAAATAAGTGCCCTCTCAGCCACTCTTTGCTACCCTGTCTCCTCACAGTGCTGTTTCACAGCAGCCAAAGCTGTGTTCTGCAATGGCATTGCAGGAGCTCCTTCCTGGGGGCCTGCTATCCTGACGTATATGTACATTACCTCTCCTGCTTTAAAAAAAAATTAATTAATTAAATATTTATCACAAGTCAGTCACAGGGATAAATAGAAGAGACAAAGCATCGTATTGACTTTTAAAACACTCTAGTTAAAGTTGAGGATAGGGGAAATAAAAGATTTGGGCCACAAGTGTGTGGTGTTCCATCATGCACCAAGGAAGAGACCTAGCTCAATTGCTGAGAAACATCTCTGTGTAGCATTCATCACACACTGCTTTACTTCAGCATATCCTTAAAGCACAAAGAAAACAACCCACTTCCATCTAGGAAAAAAACATACATTGAATTCTTATTTTGAGCTGAGTTAATTTTTATTTTTAATCTGAGTTTTCCAGTTATAAAGAAATCTTACACACACAAGACAGTTTCTGAACAGAAATCACTGATCTCTTCCCAGACCACAAATTATACCTAAACTGTGCTGACAGGTCAGAGTAATTGAATAACCTGAAAAAGGCAGTTCACGTAAGTCCAGGAGTTTGCATGGTTCTCAGAACTTTTCTTAAAGAAGGATGGAGAAAATTTGCTCTGCTTTCTGCTTGATACACCAGAGGTTTCTCACATGATGCTTACACAAAGGAGGTTTGGAGAGCCATTTACCTGAACAGTGCTTTATAAATCCTTCCTAGAAATGGCATCTTGCAAGTATAACATCACTTTCTACTCAGGAGACTTGGTTTAATATCAAAACAAAAAGAGATCCTAGAATTACAGAAGTGAGTAAAAACCAGTATTCATCTTTCTATTTCCAGTTTCCTTAGTCTTTGTTTTTGAAATATAAACCACCTTATCAAATGTTTGGTTGTTTTGGGGCTTTTTTTAAGCACCTTACAGGACATTTCTTATGGTGAATGAATGGAGCTGGGAGAGGTGAGGATGGCAGAAACTGATGCAATTGGCAAAACTCCATTGCTCAGATTTGGGCTCTTAGCACTAATAGTCCCCAGTACTAAAAGAGATCCTTTTGTGTACATTCTTGTGAAAACAAACCTAGCAAAGATGTGCTGAAGTGCATTGCTAGGTGTGTGAATCTTTGAAATAGTCCATTATTTCAACATTTTCTGGATACATGTCAAGTATATGGAGTTAAGAAAGAATTCTAATTATGCTATTTTTCCTATCAGCCGTTGCACTAGACCAAAAGGTTGGACCAGGTGATCTTTTGAGGTCCATTCCAGCATAAGCTAGTCCATGATTCTGTGAAATGGTCACTGTATACTGATTTCTCTTGCTTAATGGATATTGATTTGGAAATAATTTTGCTCTGTAAGTCTCCTTTTGGGTGAAAATGAAAATTTGGTGTCCATTTGGTCCTCACTGGAGTAGCAGGTGTATGTCTCATCTGCCCATTCTCCCTCTGCAGAGGAGTAGTGTTCAAACTATGTGTATTAGTCTGCTATCAGATTATGCTATCAGTTAAGTCCAGGATAATATTTTACATTTGCTTTTCATGATAGCAAGTAGCCAATAGAAAGAGTGAAGATCAATCCCATGGGGGATGAACACAGACACGCTATTTCAATCTATTACAAGTTTTGTATGAAGAGTCTGATGCTTTTCTTATACAGAAAACACACCTCACTTCCCTGTCTCACGGCCATATTGTGAAGCTGGAGTTACCCAAAAATATCAGTGAAAAAGATTTATCTTATCTCTTCGTTCAGGATGAACATAAGATCTCGGATGGACCTGGAACACAACCAGAGGAAGCAGGATTTGAGCAGAAGCTGGCCCATGCAGCCCATGCAGCCTTATTGGGAGAATGATGTAGCATCTGCTGTAGATAAAGCACTGATTGACTCTGCCCAGGGTCCAAGAGGAATGTTATTGCATGCTGTGTTTTCCAATCTACCTTCACTGCCCCTTGTAGCTCACCACGCTTACTCATACAACAGCCTCCTTTTGCAAGTAAAGCCTCTGTAACTCTACTGTTATCACAGGACCTAAGGAAATCATAAAGCAGTTTGTTTCCACAGAGCCAGAAGTACAGCAGCTTCTCTGTCATTTAAATCTGTAGCAGTAACTTGGAGCAAAAAGGCACAGCCAAGGCTATGATATTCCATACAGCACGGGTAAATGGAAGCACACATTGGATGCATTTTTGCCCAATAAAGGTTTTTAAGCCATATGTAGCTTAAAATCATTCAGAATTTCTAAAAGTAACATGCAATGTTCATGTTCTTCTCATATGCTTCTTTCTTTATTGCATAACTTCATCCTATTCAATGGTAGATGAGTGAAACCAAAGAAAGAAACACGCCTGGCAGCTTCAGAATGATAAATCCCTATCGGTATATTTTTTTCAGATTATATCATAAGAAATTAGATTTTCTTTTCTAACAGTGATCCTCTGCAAAAGTCTTTTAACATAACTTTAAAACTACTCAGCTCTAGGAATTAAAAGCCATGTCAGAAACAGGTACTACAGGAATCACCAGCCAACAATATTTTAGAAAAAGCAGGAAACACTAGAAAAACAGGGAACACCTGAAGCTTTCACAGGCCACCTGCCAAAACACAAACTCCTTCAGAAAACAGTCAAGTAGCGAGAAACCTGTGATAGAGATTCTGAAAGGCATCCACAGGAACTCTTAACAGCAAGGGAAAAAACAGTCCCTCTCAACATCTGGCTTGAAACTCCAGGATGGAGTTGAAGAACTCTGCTCCTGGGCTAGTACTGGCCATTGCCATCATCCCATGAGGAGATAAACAAGCAGCACACTGCTAGTGGGTAAGACAGGAGCACCTTTTTTTGAGCTGCTGGTTTTTGTTGGGCTTTTAGAACAAATGGGCAGGAAAGAGGGTGAAATAGCTCCTTCCCACTTTGCATTGCAACATATCCCATGTGAGAAATTGCAAATATCCAAAGTGAGAAATGCAACAGGAAAAAAGAAATGGGAGCATATATACATGGAAAGCAAGGATAGTTCTGAAGATTATTGATTTGGGACAAGCGATAAAAAGGAGAATATTTGTACCCACTGAACAAGGAAAAGTGTGGAAGAATGAGAATATGAGATCAGGAGAGCCTGGAGAGGGATGGACAAGGTACGATCAAAGTTGCCACAGAAGAGAGTAAGAGAAGAGTACATGCTGCCCCTGGAAAAGGCTGAGGAATCTTACCACACTCTTGTGGTCACCACCATCTTTCTCGTCATCTTAAGACATTGAGGAATTAAATAAAGACAAAGAAAGCTTTCTAAAGGAAAAAGAACAACAGATCAGGTTTAGGCACAGTGTTGACAGAATTACTTTAGATAAACTGGAACCTGTATGTTTGTGCAGATGGAGGCAAGCCTTGCTGCTCACGGTATAGGAATCACATGATGAAGAATATTCAGTATATTTTTTCATCTTTTTTTCTTCAAAGATTTTTCAGCTTTTTTACTGAGGTGTCGACAACTTTGCCAGCTATAAACATTTGACTCAGCAGGTTTTTAAGATCTATTCCTCTCAGACTAAAGACAGGTCCTGAGAAATGATGAGTAGCCTTCTCTGACCACTCAAACTATCAGGAATAAATGAAGCAATATCTGTTTCTAGAAATGAGACCAGTGCATCCTGCCAATGACAAAGCAAGAAGCAACAGCCACAGATCCCTGAGAGAATGGATGTTTCAGTACATGAAATGGTCCAATTTTAAACATGTGATCCTCTGCATTGCTAAGGGTCTCTTCACTCCCTCACCCACATTTTCCAGATAGACAAGTTTGGCATGTTCCACACTGGGAGTTTCTCTCTGGCATCCATTCTATAACACTCCACACCTGGGCTGCCCCTTAATTGATAATGTAATTATCAGCATAGTCATCTTACTTCATACTAAGCATTTTCAACCATTTATCACAATGTTGATCTTTATTTTAAATATAAATCAGGCAATCATTTATGTCTTTTATGTTCTTTGTATTTATTCAAGAATATTTAACTGTAGACAAAAGGTGACTTATTCATTATTCATCCTGAACAAGGCAAGTATGGCAATTTGAAAAGCCTGACATTTGAGCTTTTTGCCAACACTAGCAAAATTATATCCTTCCCATTGTAAATCAATGAAGTAGAATCATTGTGCACAAAAGAATTAAATTGCCTTGTCACTTTAATAAGGCCACCTTATATACAACCTTCAGCCAATGCCATTGTGCAGAAAAAGGGTGCATCCTTTGCCTCAGCTGTCTCAGATCTCAGTAGGCTTTCCAATTAAATGAACATCCTCTTAGTCTTTCACTCCACTCCACTCTTTCTCTTTTTTGAGAGGCAATGTCAGAATGTCACAGGCATAACTTGCTATCAGTGGCATGCACACATCAATGTGAATTAACTTCCTCCAACTCCTGCTTTCTTTTGGCAGCCTTTTTAACTTGTTTGTCAATTCCAAAATGATGGAAGTCCAAGAAAGGGGATTTTTTTGTTGTTGTTGTTGTTGTTTACTGAGCTTGGATAAAAGCTGCAAATAGCTGTCTGCAAACCAAAAAAACTATACAAATGTGAAGATCCTTTGCAGGCAATGTAGATAATGTAAAATGGCAAAGAAACAACGTGTCCAATCAGGCAGAACACAAGTGGCATACGCCAGAAAGAGAACAACTTTGTGTGTTCTCACTTCACAGGCTAGGACCCTATTATTACAATCAGACCTGATTTTTCCCATCCAACACCCCTTGGATGCATTTTTCCCTGAGAGTAGAAACCTTTAACCAGCCATTTCCAGGCTTTTAAATTACTATCCAGAACAGCTATTTCGTAATTCAACAACAGACGGCTGCCCATAATAGTCATATGCCTGCCTGCCCTTCCTTTCCATCGTAACACGCAGAGGTTGAAAGAGTAACTTCAGCCTGGATTTTTCTCAGAATCAGAGAACTGAAAACAGTTGAACAAAGCCGTGCACGCCAGCAGCCGAAACACAGCAACGTGAGTGAATCTTGGTATTTCAAAACATACCTAAAAGTCTGCAGCTTTGCAATTGTTTTGGAGTCTCAATATTTTGTCCTGTTTTGATAGTTAACTGATAGATGCATGGTAAAGAAAAAAACCCATGTAAGTATAGAAACAGTGACAATATTCTTGATGTTAACATTTTGGATTTAGTCAGAAAATGTTAATAACAAATGACCTTTTTCTGAAGGGTATTTTAAGGAGAACAAGCAATTTTCTGTAATGTGGTTACCATAGTGATTTGCCCTCTAAAAAGACCAGAAAAAAAAAAAAAGATGTATATCTGTAATCAACCAGCTACAGCAACAACAAACGGTCTGACAAAGCAACACTTTAATTCAAGCTGGAAAGGTAGTTGGTTTGAAGTTAAGTATAAAAGAAACTATTTACGGATGCAAAATAGGTCCTCTGATAACTTTATTACAGAACATTTGTGATGATTCAGAAGGGATTTTCCTTGAAAACTACATTAGTGCACAATAGATAATTTTTTTCTTAGAAACTACTTCATCATCTGTACCATATTGAGTCATTCAGTAGAAAAGATCAGCAAGCAACTGGGCATGGTAAATAGAGACCTCTGCCTCCTTCACTCTCTGTCTCTTGCCTTTCCTGGAGCATATCTGGAAAATAAGCAGTTAAAAGAAGTGCTAAGGTTTTAAACTTTTCTGCAACTAGACTTACAAACTAACACCACAAACATCTTCAGCCTAGCTGTCCTGGTAATGTTGATCTATTTAAGGACAGGAACTTCAAATTGCCCATTAAAAAATATATAACTTGACATTCAGAGTATTAAATTAGAGTTTTAAAACTTCAACCATCTTTCTAATTCTCTTCACTGCTTCTTGACACTGGGCACAGACCACAAACATGTCCTTTCCATGCTAAAGTTCTCTGGAAGCCTAGTTTGACAAGCCTGCCCTTACTCAGAAAAGACCTTGCCATGGCAAGATGCTGCAGCCTGAAATCATGTAATGCCCAGAACAATCCCTCTCTTTGTAACCTTCAAGGTTTGGAACATGTCTAACAAACCCCAGCACAGCAGTGCCAAATATCAAGTGACTTTTTCCTTTGTTTTAAGGCATTTTAAACCGAATTATAAAAGCAGAAAAGCAATCCTCTTCTAATAGTTAACAATACAGCACAGAATAATGCAGCATAGTGCAGCATAGCAGTTCACCTTTATGGATAGAAGTTGGCTAGCTCTCAGCTGGGATGTCCCAAAGCAAGGAGGTAGGGCCAGGTCTCACCTCAGGAAGTGAATTCAGCTCTTTCCTTTGATGTTGTAGGCATTTCTTGGTACTCTTCAGTCTGAATGCTTCTCCACCATCAGCCTAGAGGCAGGTTCTTCTAACTCGGTCCAGAACACCTACAAGTACCATGCCCAAATCTCTGTTGGCCACCTCCAGCTTTCTCTATAACCAAGGAAGACAGGCATGTGCACAGAGCACTTTCATCTAACTAAAATTAGTCAGATATACAGAAATACAATCAGTTAGGTTATAAAGCTTCCCTATGCACCCACAAAGGAGCAAAGCACAGTGAAATAACAGCGTTTGGAGGCTGGACTGGACACAGCAGGTGTGGTGAGGCTTAACCAGTGCTGAGTAGAAGGGAAGGATCATTTCTGCTCACCTGGTGGGGGTACATTCATTGTAATGCAGCCCAAGATGCCATTGAGCCTCCTTGAGCCGAGGGCATTTTCCCAGCTCAAGGCCCCAGGTCCTTTGCTGCAGAGCTGCTCTCCAGCTGGGCAGCCTCGGCACTGCTACCAGGGCTCCTCCTCCCCAGGAGTAGCACTTTGCACTTCTCTTTGTTGAACTTCATGAGGTTTTTGTCAATCCATTTCTCCAGCCTCTCAAGGTCCCTTTGGCCTATCAGACACTCTTCTCAGTTGGATGTCATCTGCAAATTTGCTGGCGGTGCACTCTGTCCCATTATTATGATGCTAAGCAGGGTCAGACCCAGAACTAATTCCTGGGATACACTACTGGCTACTGGTCTTCAAGTAAACTTCTTACCACTGACCGCCACCTTCTGAGCCCAGACACTCACTTGGTTGTCAATCTGCTTTACTGTCTGCACGTCCAGCCTACATCTTATCAGCACTTCAATGAAGACAGTATCAAAAGCCTTACTGAAGTCTAGGGAGACAATATTTGCTGCTTTCCACTCAGTTACCAATCCAGTCATTTCACCATTTATCATGTTGGCAAGTCCATGCTCATGGCTCCAAATTATTTTCTGGTCCTACATGCACCTGAAAATGGCTTCCAAGATCTTTCCATTACCTTCACAGAGATCAAGGTGAGGCTGATAATCTTGTAGTTTCCTAGGCCCCCCTCCTTGCCCTTCTTGAAGATAGGAGGGATATTAGCTTTCCTCCAGTCCTCAGGCACCTCTGCCATCACCATTCTCATTCGAAGATAATAGAGAGACAGTGACATCTGGAAGCTTCCCCAGCACTCATGGGTGTATCCTCTTAGGCCCCATGGATTTACGTAGGTCTGGTTTGCTTAGGTATTCTCTAACCTGTTTTTTTCTACCAAAGGTAAGTCTTTCTTGTTCCAAACTTTCCCACTGTTCTCTGGGTCCCCAGATTTCTGAAGGAGGATCTTACTATTAGAAAGTATGCACTCAGTGCCAGTGGAAGAGACCATTCTTGAACTAGAAGGAGGCAATCCTCCAATATCAACCAAGTTTCCTGAACCCCTTTTATCTCCAGGGCCATATCCCACAGGACTATTCTAAGCATATCTCTGAAGAAGCCAAATTCTGCCCTTCTGAAGTCTTGGCTTATTGTCCAGTTTTTTGACTTGTTCCCTCTTCTAAGGATCCTGAAGTCCACTTCTTTCCATGTTCTGAAAAAGCTGCGTCATCTACTTCTTCCTGATCAGGCGGTGTACAGCAGACACCCACTGCACCACTACCCACTAACCATGATCCTATAAGCGCTAATTTGGTTCATCATCCTCTCCTAGGCAGAGCTCCATGCAGTCCCACTGTCCTCTCTCACAAATTCTGTCTCTTTGCTTGTCTTCCTACCCTGTCCCTCTACAGAGCCCGTATCCACCCATTGCAGCACTCCAGGAACATGAGCTATCCCACCACGTCTCTGTGAAACTGCACACAGACCTCTAAACCCTTCCATTTGTTCCCGTGCTGCATGCATGACTGTACAGGCACCCAAGTGCACTGACAGCCCAGAAAAAGCAAGAGTTTTGCCCACCATGCTGTCCTGTAGGCATTTCTTCATTTGTGTATTTCCACTTGGAGGTCCTTTCAGTCCTGTTTTGCTGTTTGCAGGGTCTGTCTTGACAATATCACCCTGCATCTCTCGCTTGCCAACCCAGTCTACCACTTCCTCACTTGAACGTGGTCATCACCTCCCACTCCTGTTATTCCCTCATAAAGCTCTTCATACCAGGTTAGCCAACTTGTTGGCTATGATGCATTTTCCCTCCTTGGTCAGGTGAATCATCTCTCTTCTTCGAAGTTCTTGATCCTTAAATAGGTCCCAGTTTGTCATAAAAGCCAAATCTCTGTTGCAGGTACCAGCTGTAGAACCAGAGTTTCAAAATGGCTAGGTCTGAGCTGGTCCCTGCCTTTAGGGAAACAAGGACAATCAGGTAACTCCTAATCTTTATTTCAAACCTGTAACTAGTAAAGCCCCTCCTTTTATGGATTCTCTCTATATTAGGGAAATTAAATATGCTCTTTCTTTCCTTACTGCTGCTGATTCCATGCTTACAATCTTGAAGAGGTCTGCTTAGGCTTATTCATCTAGGTAACAAATTACATCATCCAGCTGTGACAGGACTCTGCAGATAAGCATTCTGTGCAAATAATGGGCAACATCTATTCTAGGAACATAAGAAATTGAAAACCCTCTCTGATTTCTAGTGATAATAAATATTTGTTTCTTCGGACCTACCAACAAGAGTTTCTATGTTGATATATCATCAGGTCTTAAAGGCACGTGAGTTTTCTAAATATATAAAACAAAAAAACCCTGAAATTCACCAGGCAGGCAGGCAGTGTGAATGACATGGCCATTATCTCATGAATACAAGCCAATGTTTTAACAGCAATCACATTGTTTTCTTTTCCAGCTATCATTTAATTGACTTCAAAAACAACAATTTATTTGGATAAATGTTCTAAGTCTCTCTATATCATTTAACCAGGCATTAATGACCAGTTTATAATGAGGGTATATCATGCTGCCAATGATCCCATATTAGTTTGACTTTGATCTGACACTGCTCTAAATTTCTCTGGATAATTTGATTATTTCAACATCAAAATACGTTTGATTAAAATGTATCACTGGAATGATTGCTGAAGTCTACCTCTATTAAATAAATATTGATTATGGATTTATGATGAGCCACAAAACAAGTCCCAGGTGAATTTTTTAAATTCCTGGAGGAAGTATTTTAACCAAAATGCCACGTTTTTCATTTTCCATAGGAGCTCTTCATACATGATGGCAAACAACACTTTATAGGCATCTTTGGGCAGAAACTGGAAAGGAAGATGACTTTAAAAACTAAAACCTCTGTCAGGAAGGACAAAGTTGAATTCAGTCAATCAATTCAGGTGAAGTGACTTCTTTAGACTCCTACTGGAGGGCCAAGAAACCCTCTCTAGAAATGCTGGAACTTAAAACATTTGCAACATCTTGACTTGCACCCAGTCATTGTAAAAGAAATTGTTACTACCCATGAAGCAGAGGGAGGCTGTTACCAATGAGTGGAAGCCTAAGGCATATGGGGGGAAACAGTGGTAAATATTGCCTGTGGAAGGTGGAGACATTAATCACCGTACAATGCAGCAAAAATTACAGTGTGGAGAAGCTCAGTATTGTTGCCATTGGTTTAAGTTACGTAACAGGAAGAATGACTTCAGCCACTGTTGACCCACAAGCAAACATCACAACAGCCTCTCCACAGCCCCACACCTCACAACCCCCAGTATTTCTAAGACCAATAGAAGATATTATAACCAAGTTCACAACCTCTTTCCCCATCTAGGAATTCTCAAAAACCTTTGCTGAAATAAGTATCCATCTGGCTTCATATTTGCATAAATAATAATAATAAAAATCTCTGCATTTATGAGTACGAAAGGTCCATAAAGAAGTTATGTCTTACCACAGGACCAAAATCACTAACATAAGTCCCTCACAAATCCCAGAGAACATACTGAAACAGGATCACTTTGAAGTGGTGACCAGTACCTTACAGACAAATGACTTTTATGAATTAATAAGGAAAACATAAGAATCTTTTCAGTAGGTTTTATTGGTGTCAGGAATATTTTAGGAGCTATGCTGATGGCAGTCAGTGTCACAGTCAAAAGAAGGTTTGAAATACTGATGTATGCATTTGTGCTATATGGAGAAGCAGGATTTAATCACCAGTGGAATTCTCAATATACTTTTTTATTCTTCCCACATCATCTTTTGGCCTTCTGAAAAAAAAAGGCAGCATTCTTAGAGGAGCAAGAGCCTCCTCAGTAACCTTTGCTTCTAATACTTTTGTGTATAAGGAGACCAAAGTGGATTAGGATGGCTGTCCTCAGGCAAGAACATGGCCTGAAGATTATTTGAAGCCAACCCTGCACCAGCTACAAGCAAAGGCCAGATCTAGATAGAGAAATTGTCTCCATATCCACATGGGAGGAAATGGTAGGCCAGGAGATAGATCTTTTGCCATGCAAGGCTGGTAATGAGAGCTGGTAACACTGTGCCCACCTATGGTCCTGCAAGGCCCTACTGGACTGCCCTTGTCCACCGTAACTCTGAAATCTAACTCATCACTTATGTAAACACGGACAAATTTAGCCTGCACAAATAGCAGCAAGGCAAACTGCTGCATTGCTACATTACCAGGGAGCAAGAAGGAGGCACTAAGAAAGAGAAGTCATGGAGGGGTTCAGTTTGAGATTCAGAGACCTGAATCCACGTGCTGACATGAGCTGGGTGCCTAAGCTCCCATGATGGGCAACAGAGAGAGGGCTGGCTTCAGCTGCTTTAATGTGGGTACCTACTATCATTGAGATGAGCTGGGTTATCTGAGTGGCCTCCAGCAGGGCAGAGATTTCCGACAGGTCCTGTGAGACATCTGCATGAGGCTGAAGATGTCTTACTACCCTGGCACCCCAGATTTGTCAAGACATGCTTATATTTAGGTAGCTGGAATGAGTTCCACTAATCAGCAGAGTAATGGGATCCCAGAGCAAGGTTCAGCTCACATCCTAAAGCAAACATCAGATGAACGGTTCTCTAGGCTCCACAGACTATAGTGACTTGCTGTCAGGAGAGTTTAGACACCTAGCACACAAAAAGGTGCCCACATTTAGATGTCTTCATTGCAGCTGAATTGCACAGTCAGGGCAGGATCCAGCTGCTTAAGCAGCTCAGGCCTATCCAAAATGGCACAAATCATTTTTCTCAAACTCTCCCTATAGTGGGATAAAGTCATAACCAGTCCATCATCCTTTTTCTGTGGCTGAAGGGAGTGAATGGCATCAAATCATCATCCAAGTTTATAGGACAGGATACTCAAAACAGCCTGGTTGTGCCTCACCACACAGCTTATTCACATATCCTATCTTCATTCTGTATTCTCTGGGCCATCAGCACAGACATTTCTGGGGATAAAAAAAAAAAAATTCAATATCTGTGAAAGCTCCTATAAGCTTGAAATCAAGTTATATATGGTACTAATTCAATTTTGGCAAAGTCAGTAGAATTACATTTTCTTTATGGAGTAAAAGCACTTGCCTGCTGTATACATAAATACAATGAAGATGCCCAGGACAAGTATTATCAAGCTGGCGAGCACTTTCACGTAGGCTGAAAAACAATTACACTTCATCATCTACAACTCCTCAACATTATTTCTTCCTCCTCCTTTAGATAATGATGGTGGCAGCAGCCTGCAGATTACATACAGGAGTGGCATGGACAGCACACGCTTACTGGCACGATTAATATTAGGTATCACTGGAACAGTTTTTCTCTTCCAACTTGTGACACTTGTTCACAAGTTTGAGACACTTGTAGGGTACTATTGGAACAGATATGGGTAGTTTAGACCCTTAACTGAGACTTCCTTTTAATTCTCCTTAAATGAAGAGTCTGGTCTCCACCGTTGACTTACAACAAGGGAATTATCTTATTTAGAAAATTAAGTGACTGATTCCTTTGAGATAGACACAGAAAAGGAATGTGCAGAAAAATCATGATTTAGGATCTTACAAGATTTTTCATTTTTTTTCCTGCAATCTGAGAGGTAATTCTACCTTTGGAACCCTCCACAAAATCATACTTTTTAGTCTTGCTCATTGAGGAAAAAAATAATGACAAATATAAGCCTAATAAAAGAGCCCCCAAATGTATCACTAGAAGTAATGTTAATATTGTTTTCTTCACTGCCATGACATTTCAAAAAACCCAGTTTTTCAAAGGCCGGAGTTTGACTGCTGAAACACTGGCAAGGTCACAAAGGCACCTTAAGACACATCTCCTTTTCCATTAAGAAATCAACTCCCTGAATATCTTTTAAATGCTTCCTATTTTATATAAGTTTATTTATGTGCCAGTACAGTGTTCTATGTAGCCAGCCAAGGCAAAGGGTCAAGGGATTTCTATCCCTGCTTTACAGACTCACTGGCATCAGGACAACGAAGGCTTGAACCCTGTGTCCCCACCGGCCAGCAGAACCCTGCTGGGGTTATCACTCAGTAAGGGAGAAAAGCAGCACTGCATCCTCCCTGCACAGACCTGCACTTCTCTACAAAGCCACCCTGAAGCACTGTGATGTTTTTTTATGGGTCATTTGAATCAAGCATTGCAAAATGTCATGTATTTTCCCCTCTTTTGGCCAAAACTATTCATCCAATTCAATCAGGATGTGAAACTGAGCAGCCCCAATGAAGCAGGACTTTTTGGCAAAGCGATTTGTATGAAAAACAATACCCTTTTCTCTGCCCAACAGTTCTTTCAGCAAAGCCTCATACTGAGTCTGAGTTAAAGGTGCCCTATTGCCAGAAGAAACAATACCACACACCATCTTCCCTGCACTCAGCATGAACCTGCTATTTCGACAGTAAATTAAAATGAATGGGGAAATGCAGAGAAGTAAATGTTATAACATGTGAAATAACCCAGATCTCAGAAAAGAGTGCTGAAGGACATGCATACACTTATGTGTGTATTTCACATTTGTTTCACAAAGAGAAAGGAATTTGGAGGAGAAAAAATAAAACGAGGGGCACATTGGGTCTGGTAAGCTCACCATACTGTAATCATAGAACGGCCTCGGTTAGAAGGGAACATAAAGATCATTTATTTCCAATCCCTCTGCTGTGGTCAGGAACATCTTTCTGAAGATGAAAACATGACTGTGCAGGTCATTTTGGTGTTCCTTGAATACCCTAAATTGTATGTCAGAAACCTTTTTCTTCACTCAGAAATTAAAATCTGTTGAGCAAAGACGAGTTCCTCACTTGCACGACTCTCCAGGCTGAAAAGTTATAAGTCAGTAATTTTCCCCTTTTTGAGTTTCATTTTACCCATCACCCACTTTCCCACTTTCACACAGATACTGTCTTCATTTTAATATCTATTTTTTTAAAAAATTCCTTTCCTATCTATGGCTTTATACCTTTTGTATTTTATTCTTCATTACTATTTGTCCAAGCTTCTCACAGAATATGCTGAGTTGGAAGGGACACGTCCAGATCATTAAGTCCAACTCCCAGCCCTGCACAGCACCATCCCTGAGAATCACACCATGTGCCTGAGAGCATTGCCCAAATGCTTCTTGAACTCTGTCGGGCTGGTGCTGTGACCACTTCCCTGGGGAGCCTGTTCCAGCACCCAACCACCCTCTAGGTGAAAAACCTTTTCCTGATATCCAGCCTAAACCTCTCCTGACACAACTCCAGGCCATTCCCTCAAGTCCTGTCACTAGTCACCAGAAGAGATTGGTACCTGCTTCTCTGCTTCCTGTCACAAGGAAGTTGTAGACCCCAATGAGGTCTCCCCTCAGCCTCCTCTTCTCCAGTCTGAACAGACCAAGTGACCTCAGCTGCTCCTCACACGGCTTCCCCTCAAGGCCCTTCACCATCTTCATTGCTCTCCTTTGGATGGTCTCCGATCATTCAATATCTTTTTTATGTTGTGGCACCCAAAACTGCCCCCCAGCACTCGAGGTGAGGCCGCCCCAGTGCAGAGCAGAGCGGGACAATCCCCTCCCTTGCCTGGCTGGCGATGCTGTGCCTGATGCCCCCCAGGACAGGGTTGGCCCTCCTGGCTGCCAGGGCACTGCTGGCTCATGTTGAACTTGCTGCCATCGACCAGGACCCCCAGGTCCCTTTCTGTGGCACTGCTCGGCAGCCTCTCATTCCCCAGTCTGTACATCCAAGATTGCCCCATCCCAGGTGCAGAATCCAGCACTTTCCCTTGTTGAATGTCATACAGTTGGTGATTGCCCAGTCCTCTAATTTGTCAAGGTCTCTCTGCAGGGCCTCGCTGCCTTCCAGGGAGTCAGCAGTTCCTCTCAGTTTTTTATCATCTGTGAACTTGCAGGACAAGTTCACAGATGATAAAAAACTGAGAGGACATCCCCTGTCCAATTTTTGCACTGATCTAGTTCACATTTTCCTTTTCAGTCAGTCCAGGTAGACTTTTTATATGAAAACCAGACATTTTCAACTACGAGTTTTTTAACAAAACAGTATGTAAAGAATCACAGAATTACATAAATACAGATCTAACTTATATGTGCACAACCCATATAGGAAAAGGTAAAGGAAAATTGCCTATCCCACTTCTCTCTGAAGGTGCTCTTTTGCAGATTTCTCTTTACCTCATGCAAAAAACATGCCTGCTCTACATTTTTGCAAACCTCTTCAATAATTTTTCTGAGTAGACTTATTTCTGCCCCTTTACTCATAAAGATTTTGTTCTCTTCTCTAACATGTCTCCTTCCTGTCCTGTGGATCTATGAGAGGAAGCTGAAACCAGCGCTCTGAAATGCAAGTACAAGTCAAATTAGGGAAACCAGCTTACATTTTGGACAAAACTGAAACACTAATCAGTCCTTAGCTGTCTCCAAACAGGCTGATTTCTCAACAATTAACATACATAGCCTGTCCTGAACATTTTTATAATGAACCTTTAAATAATTTTTAATTGGAATCTGGGTATTATTCCTGCAAATTCTCCTCCCACATTAGCCACATGGTTGATGAAGTTCTCTTGGTTCATTTAGTATGAACAATGCGATGCCAGTCACCAGAGGAGGATGCAGGGGCACAAGGGCATCAATAACTCGAAATGAGAACAGAAAGACTGTGGGGAGCTTCATGGGCACAGGTCCATCTCTTTCTGCTTGAGACATGAGCACCACAAGGCTGGTCTATGAAAAGATATCAATCTCAAAATTAGAAGCAAAGTCTGACATCTGAACAATGTTAGTTTTCAGGTAACTATCTCACCTGCAGAAGGAGCAGTCTGTGGTTACATACACCTCTCCTGTAACTTTTTTGTGATGTATTTCATAAGCATGAAGTTCAAAAACTATGAAATAGGAAAAAAAAATAAAAAAGAAGAGAGGAAAAAAAGGCAAGGAGTTTAACATTATCTTTTCATTTAACTTCACTGCAAGTGGCTGCATTATCTTCATAATCACTGAAAGTGAAATCCGTAATGCATATGTAGAATAAATTAAAGTTTGAAGCAAACAAAATAAAGGTAGAATTGACTACTCATAACAACACGGTCTTCAAGTCATAATACACTTCAGTGGGAGACTCTTGCTGATGCCAGTCTGAATAGTCCAGCAGAACACAAGACAGACTGAATACAATAGAAATGTTGAGATTCCATTTGTAATATATAATTATTCCATATTTTACTGTATTATAAGTTTAAATTATCCACATCAGAGGTTTTAGTATTTCAAGTCTGTCTAATAGAATAGAATTTTTACTCCCATTCTGACAGGAAAGGAGGACGATAATGAATATGTACTGCAGAAGAAGATTAAAGAAAAGTACAGCTCTGTGACTGACCAATTTCAATATATTTACAAGTAGTTCAACATTTTAATCGAGAAATCTTTTTATAAAATAAAGTGGAAATAGAATTGGAAAATGACTACAGCTAGGAAAAAAACTAAAACTGGGGGAAAGCTATATGCTGACACATTGAGGGACTCAGAGGACAGTGCCTGCAACAGGAAAGAACACACTGAACCCACATCAGGGGACACCTCCCAGATGCAGAGCTAATATTAATGGAACACAAACATTAATAGATCAAAACTCTAAAAGGATTTTGTTTCAACAGAAGCCCTTTGGAGCTGCACCTTTGGAGGTGTCTGGTCAAGAACCATAGGCATGACCTGCAAACCTGCCTCACCATAACCACCGAGAAGAAGGGGAAAGCCCATTCCCAATTAGCTGTGTCCCATTTTAAAAATTATATATATATATTATGGAAGTAGAGGCATTGTAGTGCACCATCTCAGGGTATTTTATGCTGCAGTACACAACGTGGCTGTGGTATAGGGGTACATACCCTGATGCTCAACAAGAGGCAGTGAAGAGAGTACCACATTGTTATTTGAGCTAGGACCAATGCCAGCTACACTGCAGCCTTAGAGATGAGCACAGCCTATCTGTAATCCAGATGTTTTGAGTAAAGTTCCTTCAGCAGCATGAGCGGTTCAAGCCCACTGGGTTCTCTGCTGAGTTTTTCATCCTTGAGGGTTTTTGAGACCTAACTGGACAAAGCTTTGAGCAATCTGGTCTGACCTCAGAGTTGTCCCTGCTCTGAGCAGAAGGCTGGACTAAAGACTTCCAAGGTGCCTTCCAGCCTGAATGTTTCTAGTAACGTACCTAGCCCATAACAAAGCCTGTACTGCTTTAGCTGATCCTACCATCAGTGCTCAGGTGGAGATGGTGATGTAGTCAAGTTCAGGCTTGTTCTTCTCTGCTACAGTCAAATTTCTAATTCCAATATAGGCCTATGAGCCCTGAAATATAGTAATTATGGCAAATGCAAGCAAAGGCCCACCTCTTTTTTTTTTTTTAAAGCAAGCACCTGGGAACCCAGCCTAGCTGTGGAGCATATTTGGTATGGGTTTAATGCCTGTCTTCCCAGAGTCAAATATTGATTAAGCAAGAAAGCTAAGTCAAAAAGAAAAAAAAAAAAAAGGACTAAAAGACCAGCCTGACCAGCTTGCTCAATCTTTCTCTTGGCCAATGGGGAAATTTTCTGAAGGACTAACAGTACATAGATACTTAAAGATCCTTGAGCCGAAACAGGAGCCATAGTCTCGAAGGACATTTTTCTTTTTCAATATGGGTTCAGGTTTTCTGCCCCTCACTACTAACACTAGATAGTGGTTCCAAATCCCAGTTCCAGCCAGGAATAAAACTTCCCAGTAGTTTTCAATACCACTCACTTGTTGTACTGCAGCTATCCTTTTTGATAGCTGCAGGAAGTAATTAGGGTCATCTTTTTTGGGAAAATGACAGATATGGTGATAGAAACTACCACACAATACCACAGATCTGCCAAGTAATGAGGACCAGCAAAAGAATTTTCCACTGAAAATGGACAGTGAACATGCAGAAGACTGGATCCAGCCAGATGCAGTCTCTAGAAGCCTGTGAAGTATCTGAAAACTGTACTTGGTTTGACCAGAATCTAGCTCATTTTCTTCAGAGTAGTTCATATGGTGGTGCTATGTTTAGATTTGTGATGAAAATAGTGTTAATACACTGTTATTGCTGAGCAGGGCTTGCACAGCGTTAGGGCCTCTTCTGCTTCTCAGCCCACCCCACCAGCAAAGGGGCTGGGGCTGCACAAGGAGTTAGGAGAGGATACAGCCCAGACAGCTGACCCCAAGTGACCAGAGGCATATCCCACACCATATGGCCTCATGCTCAGCATATAAAACCGGGGGAAGAAGGAGGAAGGGGAGAGACATTTGGAGAGACGGTGTTTGTCTTCTGAAGTCACCATTAGGGGTTGTGCAGCCTGGCTTTCCTGGAGATGGCTGAACACCTGCCTGCTCACAGGAAGAGGGGAATGAATTCCTTGTTCTGCTTTGCTGATGTGTGCGGCTTTTGCTTTGCCTGTTAAACTATCTCCATCTCAAGCCACGAGTTTCTCACTTTTACCCTTCTGATTCTCTCCCCAATCCCAGCGATGGAGAGCGAGTGAGCGGCTGCCTGGGGCTGGGCTGCCGGCTGGGGTTCAGCCACAGGAAGGCAGACAGAGAGCAGTGAAGAGAATGCCAGAGCAACAGGAAGAGGTCCTGAGAGGAAGGATTATTTGGGAGGATTTTAGGCACGGTCCTGTTTACACCCCGCCTTTTCCCTGATTGCCGCTGCATTCCGGAGCACGACCCCGAGGGTGCCGCGCTGCCCGGCCCGGCGCTGCCAGCAGGAGGAGCCCCTCCACCGCGGATGCTCCTCCGCCGGGGGAAACCCACCCGGGGCAAGCCCCTCAGCACAGGGCAGGCTGTCCTCTCCCTTCAAGGAGGGGTAAAAATATTCATGTAGGAAACCCCAGTGACCAAAGCAGAGCGCGTTGTTTCCTCAGCCCAGCGTGTTAAAGAAACTCCGTTGTAGCACAGCAGGTGGGATTTTGCCAGATTTGCAGGAAGACGATGTATGGGAAGGGGTCTCCCTGGAATTCGGAGTTTCTTAGTGCCTTCTGCATTTAATTTGAAGGCAGTAGTAGATTATAGCACATGATGCTGCTTTGCTGCTCCTGACTGACGTGATTCCTCCAAGTCCTACTGCCCTCACGTCAAGTACAGAAACCTTGCTAACAGCAGCTTGTTCTCCATCCCTTGGGGACTCATATTGAGTTCCCAAGATATTTCTTTGTTCTGCTTGTAGTCTGTAAGCTGTCCTTAATTTACACCTTCTTCGTGGGCTTCTTCTCTTCCCACCACTGCTCCTATGTGCCACTGCTCCCAAAAGTTGTGTAGTGAAACAAACTGCTACACTGGTTGGTGAACAGCCACGCTTGGAGTCACCTCTTCACTGCAGGCATTCACAGAGCTCTAGGTATGTTGCACTTTAGAGGACATGCTCTACCAAGAGCAGGTAGCCAGGTAGCCAAGAGCATTATCCAGGAGCTCTAGGGAGTTCATCCAGGCTCAGTGCTCCCAAGCATCACAATAAAACACACATTTCATAGTCTACTTCAGACACAAATAGCATGACACCAGGATAAATATACATGAGATAAGAGGGGCTAGCAGACGTCCAACTCCCCCAGCCTGTATGCCTACATCATGGCTTTTGTTAAGATTGTGCTTGTTCCAAACATAATACGATATTTATGACAAGCTCCTCTGGACCTGGTTTTCTTTTTCTACAAACTTGTCCACACTGAAAATGCATTATATAGGATTATCCACCCAACCACACAATCTTCGCACATTGCAATGTCCCATATACTGAACAAAGATAAATTAGACTTTGCTGAAGTATTCTGTGAACCTTCTTTGTCCATCATGTTTCAAAATCTTGTCAATTGCACCACATTTCAGGAGCACTCAGCTTTTGCCAAACTCTCCCTCTTTGCTGTTTTTCTGATGAGTACAGGACTGAACTGCACCATTGCACTTCTGGATCCTGTTTACTGCTTTACCACAGTTTAAAGTAGTGGCATGACTCATTTACAATAAGTACCGTTTTGTGGTGAAGTGCTATAATACTGACTGTTAACATTTCAGAATTATCTCTCATCCAGTGTGTTTTTTTCTAGGCCTGAAGACAGGTTGTGTATTCCCCTGGGGCCTCACATAATGAAAGTACAGCATTTGCTTTTCGCATGTAAACCCAATGTAAACATTTTCATCCAAAGCAGTTTGCTTCCTATACCACAACTTATGAAGCAACAACTTGTCCCATCTATCACTATTTCAAAGCCAAATGCTCTGAAATAACTTGCTTTGAGCCATTTCCAGAGCCTGGCAGGAAGTGAAAGTCACAGGATTGTCAGTCATTGTATTCCAGCTATGTTTTAATACCCCGAATTTGGCAGAGGAGAGGCAAATACCTGCCCAACAGTATCGGCTACAGCAAATGGCTGGGTTCAGTCCCTCAAATATTCCCTTTTTGCAGTTTTCACCTGTACATGTATCACCTCCAGAAAACAGTACCTCACAAAACAGGGGCTGAGGAAGAGATCTGTCACCCAGGAGGGTTTTTATTTTTTGTTTTACACAACTTTTCATTTACTTCTCAGCTTAATGTGGACAGTCATGTTGGTTTCATATCCATTTAATCAAATTCATTTAAAATCTTTTTCTTTGAACAGCTGTAGAACATCGTCCTGGGGTGATGTTATAAGGCTTCTTTATTCCTTATCCATCTGTTTAATGCCCAAGGACGCTCTATCTTTAGGATGGACCCGGGGGGCGGTGCCGGGGCCGCGGGCCCGGGTCGGTTCAGCGGATGGGCTGCAAGGGGTCTGGGCCCAAGGGGCTGGGCCGTGCTCTGGGGGAGTGCGCCGGGGACGCTGCACTGCTCTTCTGCTGGTTTTTTTTTTTTTCCTTTTTGTTCCCACTAGCCGGAAAAAAGGTTTTGTTTTGTTTCCCTTCCCTCCCCCTGGTCTCTCTACCTCCCTTCCCTTCTCTCCGGTCCTGGGAGCCTGCGGGGTGGCCCCGGCTGGTCCGAACCCCGCAGGCCAAACCCTTTCGCCCACTCTGAGGAGGAGGAGGAGGAGCGGCGCCCGAGGATCAAAAGGTTTCTTTTCCATCTGCCCTGCTCCAGGCTGCTGTGTGGACTCCTCTTCCCCTTCCTGGAGACTGGGGGGACCAGTTGTCAGCCCGTGTGTTTTTTTCTTCTCCGGGCATTTGTTATATTTTGAGGTTTTTCTTCTGTTCTTCCCTGTTTGTGTTCTGCGTTAGTAAACAGTTCGGGTTTTTTCCACTTTTCACCTACTGTTACCAATTTGTCTCATTGGCAGAGGAAAGGGGGAGGCCCTTTCCCTTTGGAGGAGGCGCTCATCCCAGAGAGTTTCCTCCTAAAATTTTGTCTCCAAAACCGGGACAAGCATATCACACAATGCCCTACAGTTTCGGCTCCAGGACAGCATCTAAGCAGCCAGTTGTGAGTGTTTGGTTCAGGCCAGGGGCTTTCATGGAGAGATGAAAAAGAGGCAGGTTCAGAAAGAGATGTGATCAGGCTGCCTGAAGAACAGCCCCTGCAGAGGCATTGAGCTGGATAAGAGAGTTTGTCCAGGACCACATCAGCCAGCACAAAATGCATGGACCTGTGCAGTCAAGAGCCAGCAATCAAAGGGAGAAAGAGTTTGATTAAAGCAACAGACCCTGAGCCATGAGCAGGAGGGACAATGCACCAAAGAGACAAGAGAGTGCAAGTCTGTGACAAGTTCATGGAGTGGGGTTTACAAGTTTAGTTTTGCTCTAATCACTTTTGTTCAAGTTGCAGATGGTTTCTCTAAGTCAGTGGATTTCCCTCAATCAATATTCCTCAACTGTTTATATATTTCTTTTTCCTTCAAATATCCATGGCATTACTTCATTCTGAATAGGGGGACAAAAGTCCAGCAACAACATTCCAAAATTATTGAGCAGCTGTTCTTAAAACAGACCTTGACCAATGAACAAGCAAAGCATTACTGGCTTTATAAAGGGGATTTTAGCAAAACTGCAAACATTCACATTATCTTATGGCTGTTCACAGGCACAGCCTCCAGCAGCTGGCAGACCTCAGCTGTGCTGGGCAGCAGCCACTGGAACACAGGCACCCACATCCCAGTGCCCCATAAAATCATGGAGAGGCTTAGGTTAGAAGGGATCCTAGGGATCATCTTGTTCCAAGCCCTTGCCATGGAGAGGGACACTTTCTGCAAGACCAGGTTGCTCAGAGCCCCATCCAACCTGGCCTTGAACACTTCCAGGGATGGGGTATCCGCAGCTTCTCTGGGCAACCTGCTCCAGGGTCTCATAGGGATGTCTGAGGGAGACCAGCTCCATTGTGTTATTTTCAGTTGTTTCAAGACTGACAAGTAATTACTTGATTCATTACAAGCCTGTACACAGTTTTTACTTCACTTTCCTAAAGTACTTGCAAAAGCCACAAAATCAGTCAGCCGACTCCTCTGCTTTCCATACTCCCTCCAAATCTGAATCATTTCTGAATCTCCTGATGGAGGTTTAGACTTCAACCACGTTTGACAAAGGGAATGAGTTAATTTTCCATTAACCAAAACTCATTAGACCCAAAAAACACTGTAAATGATTCTCCTTAAATCAAGATTAGAAAAAGATTCTACCTTATTAAGGCTGATCACAGAGTACTTCCAAATGCTCCAAGACACAGTCAAGGCAAGAGGCAGAACAGCCTCACAGCAGCATGTTTTTGCCCAGGAACCAAGTAATAGCTCACTGAGTAGTTTAATATATTGTAGTGTGCACAGTCACTGCCTGCACAATGCATGAATGCACAGAGTAAACTACATCTCTGCTTTCTAATCTTACTGGAAAAGCTTCCCTGTACACAGTTTGGAGATCTTGCCTGACCACAGACAGTGACTTTATGGTCAATGATGATGTGTGACTGTCATGGGAAAGGCCAAGCTGAAAGGCCAAGCCTGGAAGCTGAAGGAAAGCTGTGAGGAATCACACTAACAAAAAATGTTTCTTCATGGTACAAGTCTGCTGACTTTGTTTGCAGTGCTATGAAGAGGAGTTTCTGGAAAGCCATGGTTTCAGTTGGAAATGAAGCAGAAAAAAGAGACAAGGGATTCTAATGTGGTTGAGCCAAAACCAAAGCGTTCAGTGCAGCCAAGATCAGTAGCTTAATGTTTAGGTGTAGAAGCTTTTCCAGCTGTTCAGGACCTGCATCCCATCCTTCTTTTCCCATAATGTGGGCTGATGCTCAGTGAGGTCACACAGTGTTCCACATAGCATCATAGTTGTCAGCATATGGACATGGGATAATACAGAGGAGAAAATGAGCAGAAAAGAGCAGAATAAGGAGCTCATGTTCTGTGGACAAAAGCACCCCAAAATTTCCACCTCATCTGGGACAATGCCTGTGGGTTACACAGTGTTTTCAGTCCTGCTTCCCCATCAAAGAAAGCCTGTCACTCCACCCTCTTCCAAGAGCCAGGGTTCTCAGTAATGCCAAGCTACAACTTGTCTGCCACTTCCCACTCAAGTTTTCACACTCCTGTTCTTTGCAGCGTGCACAGCACACAGGACGTGCTGCCTTGCTGAAGGAGCACATCACTACTTCTCCCATAAGGATCATGAGACAAGGGCATTTTCACCGTGGTTTTCTTACATCAGAGGTCAGCCCTATGTCACAGCTCCCTGTTTCCTTTGTCATGTCCCCCCCATAGTGCACCTTTGCACAAGGCCGCCTACTTCACGTGTGTGCAAACCCACTGCTGCCATGCTTTTGGTTTGGAGCGCAGCACAAAGCATGACTGTTGTTTCCACAGGGTGGTTGAATAGCCTTTAAAAATCTCTGCCAAGAGGAATCCTCCTGGCACACACCGCATCAGACTGCGCATGAATCCAGCCTTACAGACATGTATAATAATTAAGGTAGAAATTACTTTTCCTCCTGCTGTACACCAGTGCCTCTCAACTTACACAGATGCATCTAAGCTCTTTATCTACAGACTTGCAGGACACAGAACCCTTCACATGAAATATTTCATGATGGATGTTGATAAAATCTGATGCTCTTAATGAGCAGGAAGTCATTCAGAATAGCCAGAGAATTATATGCTTTTTCTTTTAAGCAAGTGCTTCTCTACTAGTGGTAAATATATTGAAATGCATTGAAATATTACATTATTTCTTGTATTGAAATGTTATTTCATTTCCCAATAGAACCCAGTTCATCTGAATTGTTTTAAAGCCACATCGAAACAGATTCCAAAAAACCAGCACCCTAAATGGGAAGAGGGAGTTGGGGAGCAGAATGAAGCTCCCATAATCCAAGGAGACCTGCTACACCACTTAGTCACACAAGCTATGGGGCTGAATGGAATTCACCCAAGGGTACTGGGGGAGCTGGTGGAAGTCCTCATTGAGACACTTTCTATCATTTCACAGTCACAGACTGGTCAAGGTTTAAAAGTACCACCAGTGGGCCATCTAGTCCAACATCCCTGCTGTGGGTGTTGTTTACCCAGACTTCAGTAAAGCCTTCAAAACTGTCTCCTGCAGCATTCTGGAGGAACTGGCTAGTCATGGCTTGGATGGGTGCACTGCTCAAGGGGTAAAAGACAGTCTGGATGGCCAGGCCCAGAGAATGGTGGTGAATGGAGTGACATCCAGCTGCTGCATGGTCACAAGCAGTGTTCCCCAGGGGTCAGCACTGGGGCCAGTTGTGTTTAATGTCTTCAACAATCTGGATGAGAGGATCAAGTGCACCCTCAGTCACTGTGCAGATAACACCAAGCTGGGCAGGATGTTGATCTGCTGGAGGGCAGGAAGGCTCTGCAGAGGGATCTGGACAGGCTGGATTGATGGGTCAAGGCCAGGGGTATGAGGTTCAACAAGGCCAAGTGGCAGGTCCTGCACTTGGGTCCCAACAACTCCAGGCAGTGCTACAGGCTGCAGCAGAGTGGCTGGAAAGCTACCTGGCAGAAAAGGACCGGGAGGGGCTGCTTAACAGCAGCTGAATATGAGCCAGCAGTGCCCAGGTGGCCAAGAAGGCCAAGGGCATCCTGGCCTGTATCAGCAATAATGTGGCCAGCAGGACCAGGGCAGTGATTGTCCCCTTGTACTCAGTACTGGTGAGGCCACACCTCAAATCCTGTGTTTAGTTCCAAGAAGGACATTGAGGTGCTGGAGAGTGTCCAGAGAAGGCCAACAGAGCTGGTGAAGGGTCTGGAGAATGAATCATGAGGAGTGGCTGAGGGAGCTGGAACTGCTTAGCCTGGAGAAAGACGGCTCAGCGGGGACCTGACAAGTAAAGATGAGACAGCGGAACATGGAGCCAGGTCTGGATGCTGCAGCAGCAATCCTGCTGAAAATCTGGTGGCCACGCAGGGCAGGGGCACTTTCTTGAACCTGTATTTTCAAATGCTTATCATCAAGCCCAAGGTAGTTACCATGCTCCCTCAATGCACTGCTCTTTCCCCTTCCCAGCACAGTTAATAGCCCTATATCATAAATTCCCAGCACTGATGAAATTGAGTGCAGTGGATGGAGCATGCATTGCATCATCCCAGTGTTTTCTCAGTTCAGTCTCAGAATGGAGATTTCATGTGTTAGAACTGGTAAAATGAGTCTTGTAGCAATAGATTTTTCTCAGTTCCTCTGAAATTCTGCCTGTTGTAGAGCAAGGTCAGAGATTAAATGAATTAGTGATTACAGCCAAATTCCTCACTTAGTTCTGCCTGACAATAAACCTGATCCTGTGTTACCTCCACAGTGCATTATGCTGAAAGAGCCCTTGTGATGCTGAATGTACAGATGCTATAATAAGTCACGTGTGCCGTGGGGAAGTGCAAAAAACCCCACACAAATCCCATGGGCACAGCTAGGTCAAATGCTACACGAACATTTTCAACTGTGACTGTCTACACCTTTGTACTACAGGCCAAAAGGTATTTAATAGACTGTACTTCCTGGAGCTTGAAAAACTGCTCCAAAATATACAAAAAGCTAACTCCATTTGGTTATAAAAGCATACAAAAGTATAAATATTACCAAATTCAGGGAAACCGAGTAGTTTCTGACAAAGCAGAAGCTAACACAGTCCCCTGCTGGAAAGATATTGCAAAAACATGCTATTTCTGTATTGTTCATGTATGTCTACTGCAAACACACAGCTATCATAGGCTGCTTGACTGACAAGAGGTGGCTAGCAAAGCCTGAGCAATACACTAAGAAAAAAACTAATTGTTTGGGGAATCTCACCAGGCCGACATATGACAGGAGAATAGACATTAGGAAAAGGTTTGTCCAGGTTTCAACTGGGACAGAGTTCATTTCCTTCTTAGTAGCTGGTACAGTGCTTAGTTTTGGATTCGGCGAAATGTGCATGGGGCCTTCCTCGCCCAGGCTGGTTAGCACTGCCATGTTATTGGGAAGCCAGCAGATATGCCGGAAGGTGTACATGGCACACCCACACAAATGGGGGATGGGACAGATTAATGGCTGCTCAAGACAGTTCTTGGGAAAAGAGTATCACAGAAGTGAGCTCTGCCATGCATAAAGGAGAGCCTGTTCAACAGAGAAAGGGAATGAGATCAGCGAGAATCTGCAGGAACTAATGGGAGCATCTGAGCAAGTTTTGGACTGTGAAGACCTGCACTAAGTAATTGACACCACAGTTGTAACTATTCATAGTAACTTGCTGAACAGTAGCTCTCATTTCCTCCTAAGGACACAAGAATTAGATTTAGGCCTGGACAGTGGTTTTAAGGCATCCACTCAAATTAATGGAGAGCTCAGGAGGTTGATTTAGTTCCAAATCCAGGCTCAGCTCCCCTTCCAAGATAGTATTTGATTCACGTGTATTAAAGAGAAAGCTCAAGTGCCGAGCACACAAGATAAAATACGGCAAGCCTACATCCCTTTTCCAGATGATGAAGCATGCCTTGCAGAGCAAATTCATCTCAAATTTCATCTCAGCCTATTTCTAAAGGGCCAACTCCCCTTTTCTGGGACCCTTCAGCATCAGCACTGTGGGACTTATGGAGCATCTACAGACACACACACATTAACCCACACCGCCCCTGATCATTGCAGGCCTCTCACTCCCATTATCAAGTGTTACATACTCCTTCTCTTCCCTTCTCACGACCTATCATACCAAGTGCAGGTGTCCAATGAAAGTGGGTAACAGCAAGTTCTGCACCTGAATTTCTGAGCCTGGTAGGTATAACAGCTCCAGCAGGATGCAACTGAGATGTAACCCCTTGAACAAGCAGGACACAGCTAAGGCTCAGACAAAGTGGTAGTGCCTTGAGGAACACGCATTTTAGAGTTAGAGTGCAGCAGTGAGGGGAAAGTGCAACAGAAAGTCCTGTGAACACCTGGGTTGGAGAAGGAGGGGAACAAAGTGCCACAGGTGCTGGAGAAGCCTCTGGAGACCACCATGGTGAAGCAGGTTTTCCCCTACAGCCCATGGAGGGCTCCACACCGCAGCAGATGCACTGACGAAATCTGCAGTCTACAGTGAGTCACACTGGGGCAGGCTCATTGGCAGGAACTAAGTCCAGTATGAACCCAGCTTGGAGCATATCTATCCTTGAAGGACTGCCAGCCATGGAGAAGACCAATACTGGAGCAGGGAAAACCATGAAATGGGAGCAGGAAAGGAGTTGTTATAGACAGATCAAAACCCCCATTTCCACACCCCTGCACTGCTTAGTGGGGGGAGAGGGGAAGAGGGGGGCAACAGAAATTGAAGGGTCAAGTTCAGTCTAAGAAGTGGAGTAAGGGAAAGGTGGCTTAGTTTTTCTGTTTGTTAATGATAAGAAATCAGTGGTTTTTATCTCAATGCATGAGCTTTTCCACCTTATTCCTTCTCCTGTGTCCTGCTGAGGGAGAGGAGTAAGAGAGCAGCTGTGTGAGGGTCTGGCAGCCAGCCATGGTCAACCCACCACAATAAAAAACATTCAAAAAGAAAAATCCCCAAAACACTCCAGGTGACAAGGAAATGACAATTCCAAATTGTGTAAAATATCCACCTTTACAGTGATGAACCCAGAGAAAAGTGGGAAAATGAGACTTCTGAGAATAGTTATAAACCTCTACAATTAAAGTCCTCTGTTCTAAGTATATCTCCTTGCTAAACTAAGCTGGAATAAATATATCATTTCACACACCCAAGATGTTACTAATACCTTCAAATGCCTTGTCCAAAGGCTGAAACCATCTTTTCAAACAAATGACTCCCTGCACTTTCCTTAACCCATCCCACCAGCTGGCATAAAGCCATACTGACGATTCTGCTACCATAAAAATCATCCCTCTCCTGTATTTCAGGCAGCACCCAGCACAAAAAGTCTCTGTGACACACATCACAAATTTCTGTCTGTTCAGATAAATCATGCATGTAGACATATTTCACTCAATTGATGCAGTTTCTAGTGTTTCTTGCTTTCTTTCCTTTCACTATTTTCTGTCTTTGATCTCCTCCATTTCTTACATTACCTGAGCAGGTCATGTTGCCAAAGAAAGTGAACATTTCTCCATGCAAGACAGTTAAGATCCCCCTTCTCACCCCTTTAAATAACCCTTGCTTTGTTTTCCAGGCATCAATTTACTATTATAAAAGACCGTGAAAAAGTTCTTTCAAGATAGTATAGCAGCTACTAAATTGAAGAGGTGGTTATTTATATGAAAGGCAAAAAAACTAAAGCAATTTCCCTTCTTTATCTCATAGCCCACATATTAGATGAAATGTACCACTCCATAGGGTGGGGGAAAAAATTCATGGTTTAATTACAATGTAGCATAAATGCTTTTAGTAGTGGATACTGGGATATTATTGTGACATCTAAACTAGAGTTCTCCACAGACACTGTAAACAGATACTCTAAATTCCCTAAATCATTTGCATTAAGAAGGTTTATACAAAAGCAGTCAGTTATTCAATCTTTAAGATGTCATGACATGGTGAGACAAACACACATACATCAGTAAGTACAGAGAAATGTTATGCTACATTTTGGACAGTTCAGAACTGAAAGTGCTTCACATCTATAGGATAAGAAATGGCTTCATCTCCTCATCCCTAAATGATGAGAGCAAACAAACAACCCTTTAATAGGTTAAATAAACAGTGCCCCATTTATCCATGCTTATATAAAATTTCCAACAATTCAGAAGGACCATGGTGACATTTACAATCTATATACACTGTAACAAATTGTCAATGAAAAAAAGTTCAGGTACTCCTTGGTTCCCAAAAGCTGGAAGCTGCTCTCTGCACTAGAGACAAAAGCTACCTACAACATTAGGTCAGATTTCTTTTTTGCCTTTTTTTTTGTGTGTGTTTGTGTAAAAATTAGTCCTCCCAATCCACCTTGAATAAAATCAGTCCCTAAGTCCTGGTCATATTTAACAACTGCTTCATCCCAGTGTTTAAGGCATGTTCATTAGATGTCAGTATAGGGGTACTGTCAGAAATTATAATATCACAGATACTAAGAGTCGGCAGATTTACATAGCAACACCACTCTTTACAATATAATGAAAAACAAGTTGTTGGGATGGAAGTTGTTCCTGAGTTAAAATTTGCTAAATACTGCTAAAGTTAATGTTTTCCTTTTATACTTCTTCCTCTGGAATGTCCTTTTGCATATGCTCAATTGTAAACTAAAAATCACTCCGAAAATACCCCAGATGCCAGAAAGTGAAAATGTTAGCAAAATTCTAATTATATTGGCATTCCCAAGTCTAAACTTGGCCATGATAGTATGCTTTTGCAGGGGTTAGTATCATTTAGCTTTCAGCAAGAATATTTTCTAAATGCGAAGATAAATATAGTGTCAGTCCACATTTTTGGGCAACCGCAAACATCAAGGAAAGATTTTGGTATCAAGAATTAACAAATTTAAAGTTCTGTGAATATATATAACTCTGGTAATGTAGACTTTTTCATTTTCTCCTCCTTTAGAAATAAAGGAAAACATTTTAAAATTGCAGGAACACGAAACATCTACCAATATATTCAAGCTTTCTAAAACAACTTGTCTACTCAGATTATGAAGCATCCATTCCCACAGAATTGTTTCTCAAGTATGTAATCATTGACAGAATTTCCTACTTTAAAAAAGCTGTTCTTGACTGAAAAACGTGGATAGCTTTAAAAATAGATTTGTCATTAGATTCAAAATGTGCGTAACAATTCTTACAACCCAAATCATCCTGGCTCCAACTCACTAAAGTTTGTACAAACATTTGCTCAAGTCTGAGCATTACATTTAGCTGGAGTTGAAGAGCAGACGAAAATCAGAATGACAAAAGGTGTGACTCAAGTCTGTGCTATACCTGCACTTCTGACTCGGTTGAACACAAACCCCTCAGATAGCTGTACTGTCTGGAGTTGAATCCAAAGTTTGATGAAATCCACGAAAACAATGAGCTTTAATGGGATTAGTATTTTAAGTGCTCCATCTGAAGCTCACTGTTTGCAGCGATGTATCATCTCCTATTTTAAATACAAGAAACTGCAGTAATTGCACCTATCAGACTAGGGAATTAATGTTCCTTTATGTATTTTAAAATCTGTCAGCAGTGCAAATTATGAATTACAGTACGATTAAAAAAAAAAAAATCTTACTTCCACATTTCTTTCCATTTAAATCCCAGTAGAACAGAAATCAGCAACATGCAAAGAAAACAGAGTGGGAAAGAAATGACTGCTTCCACAGTATGGGAACTCCAAACAAAGAGTCTTACATAGTGGTATAGAAACAAAGCTCTGAATGAAGTTTGGCCTAGCCCATGTGTCTAATGGACAAAGGTTAGCTAAAATTTAATTGCTGTGACCATAAAATATAAATAGCAACAATTTATTCACAAAGTTCTGGATTAGATTGATTTCTTCCTTTAAGAAACTGTATGATCTATTATCAGCCAGCTGTATGTTTAAGCACAACAGTAGAAAATGTAGTACATAAACACCTAAAAATCACAGTCATAAAAAGCAGGCAAGTACATCAGTCTTCTGGTGGCCAAAGCACAATAGATTAGTCTGCCAAACAAGTGTATGTGAATGTAAATTGTGGACATTCAATTTGTTAAAAATTCTTTCTACAATAAACAATTTCCTGTATTTTAATACTGTTCTTAAGGAACTGTAAACTGTTTAAAGTAACAGGTAACAGTAAAGGATTTAAATATAGTGGTAAATAGGAAAAATAGGTTTTAAATTTGCATGTGTGGTGAGTGGGTAATTTGGAACTAATTCATAATTATCCACAAAGAACTCTGACCTTTCTTAGGTAAGACAGTACTGCCATCATTTCTAACACTTGTGACCATTATAATAACACAAGAAAAAAACCCCAACACATCAGCCCTGATACATCAATCACATATGCATTCTAAATTACAGCTATTTACATGAAAAATATATATTTAATTAAAAAGCCACTGAGAAACATGGACTTTTAGTCAGGTGCTGCACTTTCTGCAAAATGAGGTAATTTGGATGCAAACAAATTAAGTTTAGTAGAGTTCAGGATCCATGGTCTCCATGCTTAAAGTACAGATTGCTTCAGTAAATGGCTTGACTCTTTCTGTATGTTCAGAGCAAGAAATCACTAGATCCAGTTAAATCCTGTTTTATAGTGCTCTTGATGCAACACTGACTAAGGTCAGAAGGCTTCCAAGCTCAGTTTTACAACTGGTCTTTCAATAGAAAGAAGAAGGGGGAAAAAAAAGTGGTTATAAGTTGGTTTCATCCCAAGATGGATCATTCATATTCTTTAGAACTTTTCTAACAAGCTTCTCCAAGTCCTTGCGAGCTCTTTGTTCCTCTTCTAATGATTTCTTCATCTTTTTGTTATCCTGTTTAACAGAGACAGAGATATTATTGGTTTGTTTTGGGAACTTTTAACAGATCTGATTACACATACACTGTCAATTACGAATTCTGAAGGCTCTTCTCAGTAAAACTGATATTAGCTGTTCAAAAGCAAAGCTGCTATTACATCTTCACAAGTTACACACAGTTATTTCATACAATGCAACAAAAGCCACCAAATGGAAACTGAGCTTGTACTTGGGGGGCCTTTATAGAGAAAGTGCTAGTAACACATGGCCACTAATCTTGAATTCTTCTGCTCAAATCTGATCAATGAGGAGTAAAATTTATTTGTTGCTAATGGAGAAGGGAAATGGAGCAATAAGCAGACGAAATATCCCCTGTAAGAACCTCCTGTAATTTTAACTGGTTTCAATCTTCAAAAAGCTTCTTAAAACTTAATGCAAATTAACTTGCTTCATTAGGAATGTAAACAGTTGAAAAGAGTATCCTGAAAACCGTTATGTTTTCTGAAAAGTGTTTTGTGACTAAATTTTAAGCTAGACTGATGACTACCAGCAGTGTAAGAGAAGTCTGAATTTCAAGGAACACCATCTCTCCACATGTATATTAACAAGTGAGTTCTCACTGTTTTGTGCCATCAGGCAATATTGAAATAAATGAACAACAGGACCATAAGGATGACAGGGACCAATCCACAGGAATGTTTACACTATTTAATCCTGTACAGGTCAAAGTGATGCTGGGAACAGTAGGGAAGCAACCAGAAAATAAAATAACATTGAAGTAAGGCCCCAAGGCAAGTGTAATGGTGTTTAACAAACACAGGCCTGAAATCCAAGGGTCCAACTGGACTCCCATTAGCTGTCATTTACAGACATTTCTAGAAACAGGATAGGATCATAATATCAGAGAATATGAGTTGAGTTGGAAGGGACTCATCAAGATCATTAAGTCCAACTCCCAGCCCTGCACAGCACCATCCCTGAGAATCACACCATGTGCCTGAGAGCATTGTCCAAATGCTTCCTGAATTCAGACAGGCTTGGTGCTGTGACCACTTCCCTGGGGAGCCTGTTCCAGCACCCAACCACCCTCTAGGTGAAAAACCTTTTCCTGATATCCAACCTAAACCTTCCCTGATTCAGCTTCATGCTGTTTCCTCAAGTCCTGTCACTGGTCACCAGAAGAGATTGGTACCTGCTTCTCTGCATCCCGTCACAAGGAAGTTGTAGACCCCAATGAGGTCTTCCCTCAGCCTCCTCTTCTGCAGGCTGAACAGACCAGGTGACCTCAGCCAGCTTCCCCTCAAGGCCCTTCACCATCTTAGTGGCCCTCCTTTGGATGCTCTCTAATAGTTCAATGTCTTTTTTTTTATTGTGGCACCCAAAACTGCCCCCCAGCACTCGAGTTGAGGCTGCCCCAGTGCAGAGCAGAGCGGGACAATCCCCTCCCTTGCCCGGCTGGCGATGCTGTGCCTGATGCCCCCAGGACAGGGGTGGCTCTCCTGGCTGCCAGGGCACTGCTGGCTCATGTTCAACTTGACATGGCCCAGGACCCCCAGGTCCCCTTTCCACAGCACTGCTTTCCAGCTTCTTGTTCTCTTGTCTACACACACAACCATAATCTGTCACCTCATTAACTCAATTCCCTCCTCAAGTCTGCTGAGAAACTCAGAAAGTTCATTATTTTATGTAGGTACAGATTTAAGTTACTAAGTCTGTTAATTCAGGACCATACTATTCAAGTGTATTGCCTGTGGAACAACAGCTATGAATAACCTATGGAAGCTGCTATGGGAAGGATCCCACTTTGCAATCTGGTGTCTACACCGCCAGGACACTACACACTCGCAGAGAGCTTTTAACCATAAAGCCCATGCCAGCTCGGACATTATTTCTGCCGCTTCTCTGGTTGGCAGCATCACAGCAGTGGACCAATAACTGCTTTTAAGATGAGATTCCTGAATTCTTGATATATAAGAAAATTAAATCAGGCTTTAATATGTCTTGGCTTTGGAAGATGTAAGATTCTGGAGAACATCTATTTGGAAAGGCTCCAGAAAAGAGAGCTGTTGCATGAAGCTCAGGAGAAGGTGACTTTCTGTTTAAGGGTCATGGAGCTGTGCAGAGCCTCAGTGAGGCTGCACAATTATTCTCTGTACAAAAGCTGGAGGCCACAGGAGTATTAGTGGGCTATTACTGCTGCTTTTATTATGTGAATTGTATTGTTAAAAAGACTGTCAAATTCACATCTAACCTGGGATACTCATTCTTTATACGCTGAACACAGCAGAATTTAAGTATGCAACACATCAATTGTCCTATTTCAAGGAATATGCATTACAGCCTTAGAAATACTGGGCATGCTTACAGATGGCAAAGAATTCATATTTATAGCACCAAATTTATAGCCCCAAACCTGAAGAAATTTGAATACAAATCCTTTTTACATTAACACAAGTAATTTTATCCAACTTCTGGAGTCAGACTGGTAAGCCAATTTACACCTTGCAGAGTGAGGAAAATCCAGTGCTTTTTTTCACATTAAGCAAAGACTACATGCAGCACCATTAACATGGTTAAAACAAGCTATGTCCTGATAAGAAGATATTTTTATTTATTCATGGTGGATATTTAGAACAAATGACAAAAAAGTACCCAGAGCTAATGTGAAGCCCTCATTTAAAAAAAGCCATGTGATAGGCACTGAAAAGGACTCTTGTCTCTGGAAATGAACAGTTTTAAAAACTAATTCATAAGAGATGTTCAGGTTACTGTAAGATTGTATCATTTTAGAACTATAAATATCTGGTTCTATTTAGGCTTTTATTAGCATTCTCGAGCAACTACAATTTCTTAATCACTGTACGTTTACTTTGCTGGTGACACAGCACAACTGAATTTGCTTAACATTTCCACCATTTCAGAAGCTGCAACATCTAAAAACAGCTTAGTCCACTTAGTTTCGCTTCAGAGAAACAATACTCAATGTTATTCTCAAAAGACTGATGACAACAACAGAGAGTGCTTTTTGGCAAATAATATTTTACTTCTAAAAGTAAATCTAGTCCAAAATTCAAGTTCATGACTGTCAAAGTGAACTTGCAAGCCATATTTAGTTTTATAACAAGCCTTCCATCTTTTCCTTCTCTGGGTTGCTATAAATGTAGCAAGTTACCAACCTGTCTTAACTCCTGTACTTCATCCTTTAATGCATATACTGTGTCAACAAGGCTTCTAAAATGAAAAAAGAAGATGATCTGTAACAACGGTTTTCAGAAATACACATCTAAATCTATTATTAGACAAAACTGTTAAATGAAATGCAATTAAATAAAAAACACCCCATACCCCATAGCTAAGAGCTAATTTCAAACCTGTGTTAAAAAAACAGTCTCTAATCCTGATTTATATCCAGTAAGACAAGGACTTGTTAGCAGCTTCTGTGACAAGAAACACCTCTCAAGCACTTAAGAGACCTCTACTGGTTTCTGTATTACAGCTTTCTACAACAGAACTGTAGTTTCCATTTCCAACATACACTTTACCAAAAAAGTAGAATGATGCCACATGCTAACAAGAAGGATAACACCAATTTAATACTGAAATCTGACAGCACTTGGAAAAATTATTTTTAAGTGAAGCACATCACTTCTTGGCAGAGGTAGGATAAGTTGCACAGCATACACAAAGAAACCAGACATTTTAATGAAGGCCAACTGCACGTAGAGTACTGGCAGCATACTCCAAACAGCTCTGTTCCAACTACAAACATACCATACACACCCTACTATAATGGGAGACAGGAAGAGGAAGAAGAGTGCAAAGTTTACTACTTTAATTCATCATTCATTAAACATTTTCTTACTTCTCTTCTATAACAGTCTGACCATTACTTTTAGTTTCTTCTACAATAATTTTTTCTTCTTCTGGAAGCAGGACTTGAGGAGCTGATTCTTTACGGGAACCTGTTGTAAAAATACATTACAAAATGAGCAACTCACAAATACCACTGAGGCATTTTAAAGATTATTGTTTCATTCACTGCATGATACACCCCCATGACCAAGGTATACCACTTTCCATTTCCCCCTTCCCTCTACACGAGTTATTGACACATTTTTTACTTTTGAAACCACAGCCTTACAACAACAAAAGGTTGTCTGACACTCCTATCCCGATGCTGACATAATGCCTGAGTCATTGATGGGGATGTTACACTGTTCAAGGAATAGTGCACTATTCAACCATCAGTAAAAGCTGTGCAAATTCCCCATAGCAGACTGAGAAAGAAAGACATAGCTGTGATTAGGTAACAGCAATTTAAGCCTCAAGGACAGATTCTGATCTCACATTGATACAAACCCAAGAAATAATTCTGCACTAAACCCATTACTCTGTCAGTAAGGAGCAGAATAGTGGTATCAAATGACACAGCAATTAAAAAAAAGAAGTGAAAACCCTTTTCCCCGAAACACTGTAAGCACCACACTTGTGTTTATGTGCACACATATACATGCAAATACTCTTACACATAGCCTTTTAGTCCTATAATACATTCCTACCAAATGAAATACACTCCTTGTATTTAATAGATGTTTTTAAAAGCACTTCATGGTTTGATGATAAAAACTCAAAACATTCCAATATCTTCAGAACTTTTTCCACACATTACAATTTATAACATCAAGTTAAAACATACAGATTATAAAAAAGTAGTTCTGACTAGAAAAATCTACAGCCCAGAAATGTGCATCCACCCATAAGTACATAAAGTATGTATTCTATAAACATTACTTAATTAGGCTGCAACAAATTACAAGGTTTTTTTTTTTAAGAAGGTCTGTAAATAAATTGGTGTCTAAGCATTTGTTCAGAATTCAAACACTGCAGATAAAGCATTAAAGTTCTTACTTTTTTTAACTAAGACATTGGTTTTAACAAACAAGGTACACCTGCCAACCAATTCACTGTAATGAACTTTCATTAACCAGGAATTTCTTAAGTTTCATACAGTTCTAACTGATAACTTGGTACTACAGAGCACATGCCTGTCCAGAGAAATTAGTTGCTGAACAGCTGCTTTGTGATAACAGTGCTTTTCTCTTTTATGGTTCATGGTAAAATACATAATATAAACAAATAAAAAAGTTGAATAAATCACACTCGTTAAAAAATACTAACTTCCCAAACAGTTGAAGTCTTGAGTTCTGAACAGTGAGCTTGTAGGGACTCTACCTTAGCTGTACATGTTTAGCTATTTAAACTATTTCAGCAAACAATAACAAATGTTTTTAATGAAGAAAACAGTTTCCTTAAGCTTACAGTAAAGATCTAATGTATCAGTACGTGGTTGTCAAAATTATATAGAATAAAGATAATGGCAGATCTGAGAAACAATCTTATCCTTGAAAGCTGTAAGTTCTTCTTACGGAGTGAAGAGATCTTTTAAGGGTTAATACACTTCCACTCCCACTTATTTTCCAGGAGGAACAACCGATAAAACAAACATATCCAAAACTCTGTAGGGAGCTCAAGGACACTTCTCTGTTTGTGCTGTCAATCTCTAACTGTAAAAAGCTCTCTTATGTTTATTTCAGTCAATTGCTTACTGCTCTGCTTTATTAGCCTTGCAGGTAACAGAACTGAATTAAATGTTGCATTAGGAATTAGTTGGCAGCAGCTGCTACCAGACCACTGCATTTTGGGTCTCTGTACTGATGTGGAGCACACCTCAGCCCAGCACAGGCCAAGGGAGACACTGACCAAGGGGGAGAGAACTGCCACACGTTTCTCACCGTGACTCCCTCCACCCACGTGGAGCACACATTATCTTTCTCTTTGTACGGAGCTGCATCCAACTGTCTGCCTGGGCAGGGTAACGTGGGCCCTTGCAAAGCACAAACAGCGTGGAGGAGACAGCTTGACAACAGATGTAAGCTGTTCAGTTACACACACACGTGTGTGAAGCAGATGTCTACAGCAGCATACCCTGATGAATGCACAGCAGAGCACAGCACACAACACTGCTGAGACACACACAAAGCAACTCACCAACATTATACACACAAGGAGACCTCACGCTACACAAAGACACACAATGCAAAACTGCTGCCGTGAACACTGACCTTCCTGTGCCACAGGACAGTAACTACTGTGGAACTCAAGTTTCACTCTCACCTTCATTGCTCCAATACCCTTGGTAATACAAACTCTTATTTGTATGTCAGAACTCTTGCTGCTCTGATGGTTTGTACTTACGCAAAACCCCCCACACTTTCTCCTTGATCGCGGTTTGGGTTTTGTGAGCTTTGGTAGTTTTTTCTTTATTGTAGATTTTTTTTCCTAAACCCCACAAGCACTTGCTACGTATCAAAAGTACAAACAAACATCACATCTACCCTCCCACAAAGGATCTGGTCATCAAATGAGTAGGTGCACAGTAATATCAGACATGAGGTGTCAAGTTCTAACGGCAAAAGGAAACTATTTCAAAATCCTGCTTTTCTGCACCATTTATGCCAGCAGCTACCCTTTTTTTTTTTTTAAGGTGCTTTTTTTTGCCATTACACATCTGGAAGTAACTTCAAGCAGAGTCATCTCATCACTGGCATTCAGCAATATCCCCTAAATTGCACCTTGTGCCTTCATCAGGTTCTTTGTGCCTATCCTCTGTGTCATCATTTCCCTCTGCAAAAGCTACAGCTTTAGGACACGAAGAAAGGGTTGTGTTACAGTACAGTGGGCACTTCCCACAGAATGAATACTGAAAGGACAGTCTAGGAGGTTCCTGCAGCTTAGATAATCCTAAACATCTTTGAGACATACTCCACATTTTCATGAAATAGGGTGGGAGAATCAAGTTACTTTCGTTTGCCATATCTACTATTCCTCAATCCTAAGCATCCAAGTTTCACACTGAATTTTATTACAAGACACTATTTCAAGTCAAAGAGGCCAAATGACTATATTTAAATTGACCTCAAACAACTGCCTAGTTCACCTTGAGACAACATAACCACAAGTACTAGTCAGTTAGTTTGCTGGGGATTTTTGTGTGGGGACCTGTTGCTGTTGTTTTTGGTTTAGTTTGGGTTTGGTTTTTTTAAAGATGGACACCCCGCATGCCAAGCTACACAAAACAGGGTTTCATTTGGTTTTGGGTTTTTTTTTTTTTGGTTGGGGAAGGGTATTGAGAGAAGGAAGGTGGATGGGACAAGAAAGCATGTTTGACAAACCCAAACAATTACTTCAAGATCGGCAAACAAATATTAAGGCCAAGTAAGTTGCTATAACTTCTTAACATGGAACTCTTAAATCTAGGGTCTTGGAAGAATGATCCCACTGTTCAGACATCTGTTGAATAATTAAGGCAAATAACTGACCACTATGCTCAAGATTCAACTAAGTTTCCATAAATTAAATTCCATCAAAAAAATAAAGGTATCTATTCAATACCAATATCTCTCAGCCCTAGAGTGGAGAATAAAGAATTCCAATGCTTTTTGACAATATCATACCCTAAATTATAGGTTTAGCAAATTTAGCCAGTTCTAACACCAAACCAGGAAGATACTATAGCAGAGAGTGAATTGCCACAGAGGTTCCCACTGATGTCTGTTTGCAATCCTAACTCAACAACCTCAGCCTTTTATTCACTCTCCCCCAAAAGGAGCTTGACATCTTACAAAATGGTCGACACAGTCAACCCCCCTGCCATGGGCAGAGACACCTTCCACTACACCAGGTTGCTCAAAGCCCCATCCAAACAGGCCTTGAGCACTTCCAGGGATGGGGCATCCACAATTTCTCTGGGCATCATGCTATTTTTAAATGGTACCATTCTGGTTCCTGACAGAAGCCAGGCTTCAGAAAGAGCTGTACTGGTAAACAGTCTGGTCCTTTATTTTGAATCACTTAGCAGACAAATATGAAGGAAATCCAGAAGCTTTGCAGGAGGGAAGTAAGAAAAGGAGGATGAAATTCAGAAACCTTTCCACTTTAACTGGATATTAAATTTATGCATGTGTTTGAAGACCTTGTCTGCCCAGGAACCATTGAAGCCAAGAGTAAAATGGAGGTAGGTATTCACATCACCTGCTTAAAGTAGCTAATTTCAGGGCATCAAGTTAAAAGCCAGCTCTCCCCAATCAACCAAGAACAGCTTCCTCCAGCTGGTGAATGGGAGAAGGCTCAGTCATAGAAAACTATGAGTGTCCTAATTTAAGATATGGAAGTCAGATGTGTGGGATGGTGGTTAATTTCCAGAAGTGCATAGCATAATCTAAGGCCATGAGCAAAGACTCTGTTGCACAGCTTTTAAGTACTGTTGTTTTCTTCACTTCTTCATACCTTTACTGTGATTAGGAAAGGTAAGAAGGGGAAAAAGGTCAAAATTTGAAACAGTACTTGTAAATACACAGTTCTGTTTTTCACCAACTTTACAAGCTAAGAAGCTCTCAGAAATTAAATTTACTTCCATTTCAAAGAAAGAAGTGTGACTTGCCAGTGAAAAACGAGTGTGTGTATACACAACTGTTTATATCTACCATTAACCACTGGCATGTACAGACAAGTACATTTCCTAGTGAAGCAAATGTTAGGCAAAAAAAAGTTACTTGTCATTTTAAATATTCAGTGTTTCACTGCATTTGTTACATTAAAGATATTAAAGTGGATAAGCAGACCTGCCAAATTAACCTTCTCTTTCTCAATACATTTTTCAGGATTCAAAGAATCCTAAAAATGGTGGCTCCCAGACTCTGCATGTGTTGAGATCTAAAAATTGGAAAAATCTGTGCTACAGATCTGCTAAAATCAAAAGGGCATCCTTTAAAATCTTTGTAAAGAAAATACAAATCAGAGTCCAAATATCAGCTAAACTTTAGTTCACTGTATAAGATACACCACTGTTTGCAAATTCTTGGGAATAATAAAAAAGGTTTGGCCATGAAGTTGTTTTGTCTTTTTTTTTAACTAATAGAGATACACAAACAGGAAAAAAAATCCACATGACTCAGATGACTGATTTAGGCATTTTACAGCTATATGCTTAGATGAGTAAAATGGAAACAATTAAAGTGGACCAAAACATAACTCCATATCTAAGTGTTAGTCATATAAGAACAAAATGAATAGTTTCAAAAGACAGATACACCATCTGAAGACATGGGAGATTTCTAAGACAACTTTTGGGAAGAGCTACCCCACTAAACTTCCTGTATTTCACTAACCAATACAAAAACTTCCAATCAGATGGCTGCAGAACTAGAGCTGCAACAATCATAGCAAAACAAAGTTATGACCTTTTATTAGAGAGGAGTGATTATTAAATTTATTCTGATGAAAACATTTTAGCACATATATTAGCTTATTGATTTGTTTAAATTCACTCATATGTGAGCATCTTTTAAGTAGAAACATCAAAGATAACTCTTGCTTTAAAAAGAAAAATGTTGTAATATTAAATCGTGAAGACATGTAAGGTTATATACACCCTTAATATATTCATAAAATTTCTCTCTGGCAACAGGACCTACAGAAGTAGGTTTTAGATTGTTCCAATAATTCAGCCCATGCTTTTACTGAGAATATACCGTTTAAAAAAAAAAACAAAAAACAAACTAACAGGAAGAAAATAAAATCAGTTTAACAGGAGAAGGAGGCAACAGAAAACCTATAGATGGCAATGTCTCTGAAACTATTTTTTAAAAGAAGAGGATATAGAAGAATACATACTTCACATTACATTGAATTTCCTGTAGATGTCAACTACATTAAACAAAGATTACACACATGTCGAAAAAGGTCTTTCACGTCAGCATTTGATTCCTCTGGGAAGAAGGGAGGAAGAGAAAGCAGGCATAGGGAGAAGAGGATGTGTTAAGTTACAAGTTCTGCTGTCCTTTCCCCCTGTGTAATAATTAAATATTAAAGTCACAGTCTAGCAAATGCAAAATTTATTTCAACTGTACATAACAGATGTCCTTTTTATATAAAACAAAACACTTAATTGATATATGCAACCACAAACAATATGCATACTGTACAGTACAATGAAACATTCAGATATACATCCATTTTGCATTTTCCAAAGGCAGTCACCTACTAAAGATGGCTTCTCCCATTCACAGATGAAGTGCACAATATATATTATTCTTTCTATGTTTTACTTCACTATATACACATGACTGTGTTTTGTTAACGTTACGCAAAACACCAAATTAATATTGGCTGGCTTCAGTTTATGGTAAGTACTAATTTAAGGAAACACTGCATAAGCCATGAGAAGAGGGCCTGACACGAACCTACCTTCCAATTCAGGTTCTCCATCCTTCCAGTGTATTTGTAACTGTACACATACAATTTACAGAGTTGCATAAACATAAGGTACTGTTATTACCATGACTAAAGTTCCACAAAAATAGAAACACTGAACCTTTGGACTGAATACCACCATTTCCACATTTGCCTTTTTTTTTGTTTGTTTCAAGCATTTTGCATTAATACTCCTGATCAGTTCACAATAGCTAACAGCCTGTAACACTGAAGACATAGAATGGTTTTAAATGTGCTGTGATGTTAATATGAGAATACACAATATGAGAGATCCTAATTATGATAGTACTTAATGACTTAAATGCTACAATAATTAATGGTGGTAAACTGTCAAAGCTTTGGTGCATAGAAAGCCAAAATCTTCGGATCTGGATAACAAAACTTTCTGTGTGATAAGGAAAGTTCAAGTGCAACAACTGTATTACAAATTCATATTTACACTATATAACATGAAACAGACATAAAGGAATTATCATTTATCCAGTGCAGAAAACATTATTCAACTAGAACACCACAGCATAAAAAACAGGGCAAAAAACAATCCATACTTTCAATATATGTTAAAAAAACAAAACAAGAAAACTGACTGAAAGGAAGAAGGGAGTGAAGTGGGTTACAAATGTGCTGTGAAATGATATGGAGCACATATACTTATTTCTCTAACCAAGACTCCTCCATTTGAAAAAGGTTCAACATACACAAGTTCCTAGTCATTACATTAATATATGACCAGCAGTAAAATGTACCCCTGAAAACCTTCCTTGGTAAGCAGTACTGCTTTTGTTAGTCACATTATAGAATGCCAGCAACAATGAGAGCGTATAAAGCAGGGGATCAAACAAGACTGAATGTAAATTGAAGACGTGAACTGCCTTGAAACATCTTCTCCACACTGACCACCTTCTGGAATCATGCACATCTAGCAATTACAACTTTCTGATCATCTAACCTGCAGAAAGGTATTGATTATCTTTTAAACAGTGTGATCAAGTTCCCAGGCTGCAGTTAAATTTCATCATGATTACTCTGAACTTGTTCATAGAGTAGTATCTGAACACTAGATGACATGCTTACATGAAAAGGAATAAGGGTGTCGCACTTGGGAACCCTGGCGAAACTGAGAACTGTTTTCTGTCCTTTCATCACTTTCATCATACTTTTCCCTAATGCTTACAAAGATTTGGAAAACATGCCATTTTTGTTTTGATGCCAATTACTTTAGCAACAAGACAGAGCACACACACACACTTCACCCCAGCAGTGCCCCAGGTGCAGGTCTGAGACCTTCAGCTGTGCACAGCATGTCACAGTTCTCTGAAAAAGCCAATGCGACTGTAAGTGAAGAGCTGCTGCTGAAAACAAACCTGCTTATGAGAGAAGCTACAAGACACAATAAAATCTGTCACAGACATGCTCCAAACAGTACAACCCAAAAGCCAAGCATTCTATTATTCAGAACTTCAAACAAGCCAATTTGATCACACTTGTACCTAGAGTTTCAGATGCTGAACACTGGAGCCTCCATCAGGGGAACCATTTTCATCTCGTCTTTTCAAGAAGAATCATCAATTGAGAGCTGACAGTTGTGTATTTTAACAGGCAAGTAAACATCTAAACCCTGCTTTCTGCCACACTACTGCATACAGCAAAGTGACAGTATGACCACAGGTAACATAAGAGTACCAAAACACTGCATGTAATGAGCATGGACTGCCAGGTTTTCATGACAATTGCCGGACTGGGGTGGGGAAAGAGCAGTGAGGTCCTTCATATAAACGTTTTAAGCAATGAGCAAAAGACAGCAGTATAAACCCAGAATCTTTTATGGATTAGCAAATGCTCTTCCAAAAAAATAGGCCAGATACATGAATATCTGAATGATTTTACAGCTCTTGTACTGCTTATTTTTAAGCTGCATTTTACTTAGTCTACCAGCTTTGTATTTTGTTAATAATATGTAGAAAATCCAACCACTACCACTAAGGTATTTCCATATAGCTGGCATTCAGCTCTCAAACCAGTATGGTTTCAGTACAAAATATAAAAATGTGCTTATCCAAAATTAAAAAAAAAAAAAAGAAAATAAAGGACCTGTTACTACACTGACCAAGTCAAAAGAAAAAAAAGACCATTCAGAGCTACAAATTAACATCTGTCAGTTAAAAAAACCCTCAAGAAGTATCATCCTTAACAGGATATACACTTTTTAGAATGACTTATTTGTACGTGTATTGAATTGACAATAGAGCCTTCCACCAGGTATAACTGAAGTTTCAGAAGCTCCCTCAGAAGTTGTTAAAATATCACATTAAAGAGACAAGGAACAGCAAGAAAACATCTAAGAAAAGCAGGCTGTGATACAACAAGCATTGGTTAAGAAAAAGCTCAGAAGTGCATTAGTTCTGGTGAGAGATATATGAGCAACAGCTCTTACGAGATGTAGACCCCATTCTGTAACTATGGGCTGTCCATATACTGTCATAGTCAGAGTCTTCTGAGAGGTCTGAAGGCTCCAAACGAGAAAGACTACTGCGACGACCCAAGGAGTCTAGACTTGATTGGTCATCATCAGCCAAGACGTGATTATGCATCAGGTCAGTGCCTTGCCATGCTAAGGATGTATAGGTGAAATGAAATGGTGGATGTGGATAGGCAGAGGTGGGATGAGGAGGAGAACGTAAGGAATAGCCACAACCAAACACATGAAATAAAAGCAAAAAGGTGATGGGAAGAGAAGGAAAAGAGAAAATATTGTTAAAAAGGCACCAAAGTTGGGTTTTTTCTTTTTTTTTTTCTTCAAATTTGTTTGGGGTTTAGATATAAATTACACTCAGCATATAATAATGTTTGAACGGTTACAATACAATTTTGAAGTGGTTTTTAAGTTTCTAGGCAGTCTCAGTTGAGAATTTTGAGTAACAAAATATTGTTTGAAAGTAGAATTTTTTGAAGAGGAAGTCAAGTTCTTTTGAAATACAGAGTCAGTTCCGGTCTGGGGAGGATTTGACTGGGCACAGAGCAGTAAACAAACACAGTAAGCCAGCATGATCCAGCACCAATGTGAAAAGCAACGGCCCCTTCCCCATCACATATCTGTACCTCATCCTTTCCCTCCCTTGCAATGACACAGTCTTTTGTACAGCTGCTTCATGAGCCAGGTCAGGAAACAGCTTCAGATGAAAAAATATTTTGTAGGTTAGTTTTTTCAAGCAGGTAATTTTTCCACCAGCTCACAACACAGCCAACAGAAGTGTTTGTGTCACCACCGTGAAGAGGAAAATGCAGGGGAAAAAAAAAGCAAAGGTTCTCATGCAGAGCAGGGCTGCTGATTTCTAAATCAGCAGCAACATCTTGCACTCATTGAAGAAGACTGTCAAAGTACATTTTTTTCTGTGCCCATACCCCTTGTTATTTGTTAAACCATGTGGTAAATTAACTCACAGAAAAACAGGGCCAAGAGGCTAACAGTGACACAGCCTAGCCCATTCTGACCCCTCACACACCTCTTCCTACACACCTGAGTCCATCCTCAGTCATCCTCATCCCAATTAAATGCATTTAGATCTCTAGGGTAGTTGGTCAAACACAGTAAGGACAGTTTTTTTAATTTTTAAAGGCCTGGCAATATCCAAGGACTGAAGCCATGTAAGTGGCCATGTTATGAGCCACCAGAGCCGTGATATTGAAGAAGATTAAGTCTTCATTTGAAGCAGAAATGCAAAATAAGCTCAGTGTTCAAGAAGCATGATAAAGTCAGACTCTGCTCTTTCATTTCCATCTATCTACTCAAATCCCACTTCTTTCTTACCCAAACAACTGAGAAAAAGCTGCTCTGCTACCTCTAATGCCACACCAAACTCACGCCAGCTTGCGCTGGTGCCATAGATCTGCTGTACTGACACTGTCAAAAGCAGCAGATTAAGGTGCAGGTAGGGGAATTGCCCAATGAGTGCTGTGAGGGACAGGCGAATATTAACAGGGAGGTAAGAATGGAGTATGTAAAAAACCCACACAGTTCACAGATGACAGGCAACTCTCTCATTCTATTATCCTACACTGACTACTGCTCCAACAGAAGCAATTCCAGCTTTATTGGTTCTTTCCTCATTTCCAATCCCAGTCTTCAAATGGACCTTCTGAAAACCAGTCTTAGGTCACAACACTATGCTTTCCAAACCAAGCAGCTGTGTGCCGAATCAATAAAAAAATACTCTTGCTGCAATTAAGAGCAAATAAAAGCTGCTGACTTCTGATGTATGCAATGATACCCACAGCACTATGTATATTCTTAAATATACATAGAAAGGAAAAATAGGCAAGCAAAAAAAAAAAATCCATTTCATATCTGCACACACACACACTACTGTGCAAGTGCAAATGTTTTCCCAACCATTTCTTGTCACGTTATCCTTGGAAATAACAGATCACAGTTGAGGTGTTTAAACGGCAATCATCTCATTTGATTTTGTTTGGAACAACAGTATATCTTCAGAACTTTGAACTCATTCATTCCCTTTATCCAATTAAACACACTATTGTAATGACTGTAGGGCTACAAAAAAGATTAGTATTAATAAAAAAATTATAGTAGTAGCTAATTTCATGATCTTGGAGATCTGCAGTTCATTAAGACAGAAAAATCAAAATTAAGGCTTTTGCTGTTACTTGAAAAGTTTTTACAGTATAATAAAACTGCCATATTCGCATTGTAAGGTACACAGGAACACAAAGTAGCTGTGTTTTTTTCAAGGTGACAATAGCAAGTGAACATGTATTAGGAAAATTCAAGAACTAAGTCTGCAATTGCATTTTAAGACTTCAGCTGTCAGCATGAAGTGCTTTTGCTTGGAAGCAGAACAGGCCCAGAGCACTGTAGACAGCAGTAACAGTAATTAATATTGCAAAATTTAAATAGCTTTAGCGGACAAGAAGTTATGATGTCCAGTCTTCTAGTTCCAGCAAAACCAGCCAAGTACTTCAAGATCATTATACTGTGTTCCAAGGATCTCCGAATTAGATCTGTATTCAACAGCGCAAAAAGGAACAAACGCAACAGCATTTTCTCCTTCCTTGTGTAAATGGAACACATGCTGGTGGACTCCCCTGCTTTGAGCAATGTTTTACTTACAATACAGAGGAACTCCACATGGCAACCTTGATTTGGATTAAATGAAGTAGGACCCCAGAGGCACGTTACAGGTTTTCAATATGCTAGGTATTGATCTGAGAAACTAAAAATGGCTTTAAGCAACACACATCTGAGAACAATTTCTCCTGAAATTATGAGACGGGGTTAAAATTTGTAATTAATACTTAAAACAACTAGTGGCAATAAAATTAAAGACATTTTTATACGTCTAGGTTACTTTTCCATAGAGAAAGTGTTTGTTGAACAGACCACAACAAAAATACAGCCCTCAAAATTATGATGACTCCTTCATTCCTCCTACTTACCAGCTTCTTGAAATTTATCCAAAAACATACTGATTAGCTGTTATATTCAGTTCAGACACCTCTTATGCATTGTTGAAACCTTAGTACAGTTTTCAACCATGACAAGTAGTCACTTTTGGGTTTTTGTTGTTTTGGATTGTTTCAAAATACTGAAAAAGTAATAGTCTCTAACCATAGCACTTGGCATCCAATACATAAACACCTGGCATTGATGTTAAACCAGAAACAGGTTATTATTATTTGCAGGTCCAACTCGCTATTTGCAAAGGCCTGAGAATATACAGCACTCTCTTTTGCAAACTATCTTATTTGTGTTTTAGTTAGCCATTTCTCCCATTTCAGTACTTTCTAACTTACTTGAATTTAGTGTTTGACGTGTTTTGGCACTTGTGCAATATGCTTCAATGACTTTAAGAATTTGAGCATCTTCTTCTAAAGCAGCTGTACCTAGAATCAATGAGAAAAACAGAATTTTAAACATGGGCATGCTTCTTAATATAGAAAAGCCTCTGCAAATCAGTACAGTTGAGTCCAAAGTTCAGCCTAATCAACCCTTTAAAATTCTTTTAATCATACCATTTTAAAAATCAAACTTCAATGAACAAAAGTAACAGTTTAATAAGACAAATACTATTTTGAAATGCTTAGAAAAAACTCAATTCAGAGTAACCACCCACACATTCAAGAAATTTTCTGAGCATCTGATGTTGTACAGAATGTGTTTTGAAGCGTGAGGACTCTCGTTCTAAAGCAGTCATTTTACTGAAAAACCCCTATATACTCAAGTTATTATATAAACATACAATTCAATATGCATACTGTTTCATTATTTAATCAAAGAAATCAAGAGACAGAATATTAATTCACAGAAAAATCTTGAAAACTTTTGGCATTTGTACATGTGTGTATGTGTGTGTGCGTATATATAAAAATATCAGATTTAGCCCTTTCAACAGCACACAATTGAAAATAAAACTCAGAATTAACAGCATAATTTCAGTACAATTTCAGTCCAGCATGCAGTAGGAAAGATGCCACTATCACGTACATATATCTGTGAAAAGTGACTACTTTAAACTAGTCAGACTTCAATGTAGTAACAGCACTACTGAAAAAATTTAACTTTTCAAGCTTAACATGGCAACATTTTCCAAAAAGTAAAGCTCCACAGCCAATCTTTTCCTCAGGTGACTCAGTAAAAATACTGTCAAACTGTTCACTTGCAACAGAGTGAAACTCCAATAAAAAATCTAGAGGTACCTCTACCATTAGTTTAGATGGAACCAGAAGTCTGTGTGCAAGGCAAGATGATTTGTTGTTTTAAAAGCATTTTTCCTCTTTTCCCCGGTGAAATAACTAGGTTTGAAGATTTCCTGCTATACGAATCTAAGCAGCCTTCAACATCAAAGTGTAGTTGTATTCTCTGCCAGCCAACGCATCCTGTTGGTTTTTGTAATTTATTATCAACATAACAAAGCCAACTTTCCAAACATTTGTCAGGACAAGCTAGCTACTGCAGAAATTATCTTTAGTCAATATAATTTTCTTACAGTTTAGGAGATGCAGGAATGCCAAAGTATGGGTTATTCCGCTTTCAAAGCGGAAAAATAATTGGATTTCAGAGTTAGAATGCAGCACCATATATACTACACTTCTGAAACAGCATTTTGAGGGCACTCAGTTGGAACATCTCAGTTTTGTCTGTTAAAATGCTAATTTGACACAGCAGTTCTCAAAATACAGCCCCTCTGGATTCCTGAGAAGGGAAGTAACAAAACCCAGACCTATCTATCAATATGCTTAAAGTTCAATAAAAGTTCCTCAGTGGGAAACTTTTATAGCTCTAGAAAAAAGTTGAGAAACTTGAAGGAACACTAACAGAAGCTTCTAATTACTGATTAGGGAAGATGAATACCAAGAATCTAAGAATTTCTGTAAGTAACACTCTTTGACTTAAAGCTACAAAAAATAGCTTTTATTGGAAGCTATTTAATAAGGAGTAGAACAATGTATTTGCAAGCTACAGACACATTCTTTCCCCCAGGTAAGAACCCTTAACTCCTCCCACTGTGTTCTTTAAAAATTGCTAAACCTGGAAGTTGACAGCTTTATCGCTATCATTACAACTACCGAATCTCCATTCTCCAACATCTGAAATGATACTGTATTACAGTACTTTCGTTTTCCTAAGCAGATACCTTCCTATAAGGATAAAACATCCTGAACTACAACATCCACCTGCACATCCATGGACAGAAAACCATTCTACTCACTACCTTAACCTTGGCCACACGAAATTGACACAACATTCAGCAGGACTAACACCTTAGACAAACCAACAGCACCCTGAGGAAAAGCTTTTTCTCTCCAGCTCTATATAAGCCTGTCAGGGACAGCTGCCACAATAACACACTCCATGCACTGAACACTCATGGCACAGACTATCTTAAAAAGCCTGTGAGCAAAGGACAGACACAGAGAAGCAAAAACTACAGCAAAAATCTGCCCAATAAAACATCCTGTCTTTTATTGATACAAGTAATCAGATTATTCATTCACACAAATTTCTAAGGAAGAATTACAGCGACACTGACAACTAAGTGAATATTGTGTTTGCTTGATAACATTAATGCTCCCTCCCCCTCAAATTAGCCCAACATCCAGATTTTGACCTTTCTCTTTCTGTACATTAATCAGTCTCTCCAGTGTTTTTCTTCAGACTTCAAGCAGCCTAAATATCTGCAGTTTATTTAAATACAGACATGAGCAAATGACTTTATTTATAGGAGATAAGAGAAGACTGTTGGATCCTAAAAGGAGTGATTGTGGAAGCAACTTATCTTCAAATCAGCAGCAATAACCAGCTTTCCAACACCAGGACAACAGAAGGTCTTACCAAGACCAATCTAAAAACAAAGCTACAAAGCATTCTGCAAGAGTAGGACAGTATCTTCACGTTGTTTACAGCACTAAAAGAAAGGTTCACCTTACTGAACTTTACATGACTCTCTAGTTAACCTCCCTTCCCTCTGTAACAAACAGAAATAGGCACTTCACAAGCAGATATCCACGTTAGCAATCAGTAAAGCTCTACAAAGCAACTAATGCCATTGTAGCATAAGCATCTGAGATGAATACAACAAACCATCCTATGGAGATACCAACCCTTCTCCCCTGACATGAGAGAGGAAACCAGACGACTTGCTTACACTGTACATCTAACTCTCACAGAATTTAAAACTATTTATTTTATCCAGCCTTTTTATTGCACAGATATTTGTTCAAGTCTCTCTTACTTTTTCTCAGTGCAAACTCTTCATCCGATGGCTTCCGTTCTGGCTTGCGTTTGGGAAGCAACTTTTTCATGGTTTTAGGGCTTTTACTGAGATCCTGTATAGGAAAAATAAAAAGAGTAGAGCTTCTCCACATTATTTCAAAAATTTAACTTCTAAGATGCATACAGGAATTACTCACTAAAAACCTTGTAACAGCACCAAAATACAGTTTACTAACATTTTTTGCCATGTTCAATCTGCCTGAATTGGCTGATTTCCTCTCTACCCTTCCTCCAGCTATACAAAAAGTCAAGTATTTTATCTGTTCTATTAACAGAAATATACATAAAACCTGGTGCAAAGGCATTCAGCCTATTTGGGAGCTAGAGTGGAGGGAAGAGGCAGGAATACATTAACACAGGTCTTTTTCCATTTCACTTGTCTACTGGGAAGCAGTTAAAAAAAGGACCTAACAAGGAAGCTTGGCAGGTAGTATACTCTTTAAAGCAAACAACAAAAAAAGTTTAGGTCTGTTTTACAGAACTCTACAGGGGTAAAAAAAAACAACAATCAAACAAAAACCCCAAACAAACAACAAACCCAGCAGCGTTTCTGCTCAAAATGTGGTCATGATAATTTACAGGAACAATACTAGGTTTTACTAACAATACTAAGAAACAAAAGGAATAGGCTGGTCTACCCTTTACCTCAAGGATACACTACATCATCTGTGAAAATACAGAACAAGAAAGTAAAAAGGTGACTTAGCAAGACCTACCAAAGATGATCAAGATACATTTTGAACGTTATTGTATGCTAAACACTATAAAGATGATTGAAATTTTAATATATTGGTGAATTTAGTGGCCTACAAATGAAAGCCTGAAAGGATTTTATGTTAAATTACAAAATTAGCATATAGTACAGCCAAACTAATACAGCCAAACAGAAGAACCTCTTGTAGCAACTAGTCTCAATACAAATCTTGCACTGCAGATCAACTCTCACTTTTTCCCTGTTGTTTAGGAGATTTAAAAAATTAAAGGAAAGTCACATACACATAGCCACCACAAAAAAATTTAGAACTCTCTATCCAAACACCTGCCACACTGTCCTTCTTGGCTGCTGCATCTCACCTCTTTATAGCAAAGAGCTGCTGAAGGCCGCAGTGGAGGTGCGGGCCGCAGGCAGCTCAGACTCCAAGGCTTGGGCGTTTTTGGAGGTTCCAGCGGTCCCCAGTTTATTGTGGTGTGTGGAGTCCCATGATGTGATGGATGAGGGAGAGTGTGGTAGGCAGGAGTCAGTGGTATTGGCTTGCTGTCTGAATGCTTGCTGGAGGGAGTCACTGGGTGGGAAGGAAGCTGTCAAACATGATGAGAAAGCAAAGAAAGCATATTATAATGGAGACAATGTCATCAAGGACTGGTGAAATAATCCCTCGTTATATAGCATTTCTGTTAATTACAGCTGGCCTTTGAAAAATTTCACACTAAACTATTTTTTGGAAAAAAGGAGCTTAAAATTGTTTTATTGTCTACCACAGACAGAGCACAAACTAAAGAACAGCTACGAGCAGCCCTGCTCCCATTTCTCCCACCACTAAGGTGGAGCTAAATTTAGATCCATTCATATCCAACAATTCAAATGCAGAACCCAAAAGAAATTACTGTTTCTCCACAGCCTGTCAAGTACATCACCAATTACAACCTATTGTTCTAAGTACACTTAAAAGATGGTGATGAATGCACTTGGTCAAAATAAAAAAAGGAATTATAATGAACTTTCTTTCACCCCATTAAACTATTACATTGAATTTTAAGCATTTTATTCTTTGTTCACTCAAGTAAAAACGGAATGATCTTTTTACCTATTAAACTACAGTGACAACATTCATTCTTGTTACTAATGGCTAAAAAAATAAGGCTTTCCATGCTGTTATGTTTGCCAGACAACCTAATTCTGCTCATTCACTTCAATCCAGAAGCTCTTTCTTACCGTGTGAGATGGCACAGAGTGAGGTTTAATGGTGGGATTCCCAACAGTTGTGACTTTGGTTTGCTTCTGCAGGTGATCCACCCATTCATGCAAATCTTGTTGGTTGTTACAAGATACTAGTATCCTTTCAATCATATTTCCTAGGTGATAGATACCAGAAAGACACAGGAAATGAAAAATGAACAACTTAGTCAATCTGACATGATTAAAAAAGACACTCATTTCCTAAAACATTATGTCCTCTCAGTACTAAGCAAAAATTTAAACCGTATTTTCAGTACAACATCCCACTTTTCCAGGTCGTAACACACATCGCCTCAATGTATTTATTCTTAGCCAAGCACAGGATTTTCTTCCCAGCTCTAGTAATTAAGTAATTAATCAAATGACAAGAGTAGGAGACAGGCTCATCTAGCAGCCTTACAATTCTCCATCTTCCCCAGTAAAGCCAGCACATAGCCTAAAATGTCATTCTTGAGTCTGTACACTACAACACAAGTAAAGTAATAAAATAAGACTTCATCTATCTTCTCTCAGAAGAAGGCATAAAATTAAAGCTAAGGCAAAAGTCACTTGGGAATGTAATCTCAACCCAAGACAATTTTCATTTCTGCACTTAACACCATTTAACCCATCACATTTCCCTTGAGGTTCAGGTATTATCTCAAAAACCATTTTTTTCTCAACTTTAAAAATTTTTTCCCCTGTGCCTCATGGCATTGATAACATACTTGAGACTGTGAAAACTGCTTTATTTAAATGCAATCTGCTTGGAGGTAGAACTGATCCAGGGAATGAATGAGCGTATGAAGCTCCACCATGGGGACCCTGCACTGTCCTGTATATAACCTAAGGACATACATGATGAAATGAATGACTGAACAGATAAACTTGACCCAATAGTGGCAACAATCACTAACATCAGACATGCTAAAGGTCTCTCAGGAAAGAGGCAGACAATTTCTAGAAGAAAACTCTTCCAGAGCCTCTTGAATTCTTACTCTTTCAGTAAACAGCGTACTTTGAACTGCTTCATTATAAAGGACCTTGTTCAAGGCTACTGCCTCCATTCATTAAGATACAGAAATTCCAGGATGAATCCCACACAAAGAGCTTCTTAACCGCTTAAGAGAAGCAGCAAAAAGCAGTCTTCAAGTGAGGCTCTGGGTGGTTGTGTTACAAAGTTTGTATAAACCCAGGATGGCTGAGCCTGTAAGGGACCTTTAAGTCCCACTCCTCACTGCTCAGGCACAGACACCTAGAGCTGGTTGCCTGGGATCATGGCCAGAGAGCTTTCCAGTAGCTCCAAGGACAGCAATCTCCCCAGGCACCCTGTGCCAGTGCTTGGTCACCCTCACCAACGAAAAAATTTTTTCCTCTGTCCAGGGTGAGCATCCAATGTTTGAAACCATATATCCTGGAATAACTAGTAAATAAAAATACTGATGGGCAATACCTGATATTTCAAATGCATTTTTATGGTTTTCACTGTCTTCTATCTTTGTAATAGTCATTCCTGTCATGGGCAGTTTTCCCTTAAAAAAAAAAGACAGTAACATTGATGTTAAATACAAAACACATAAAAACCTTACCAACTAAAGAAAATACTAACTTAAAGCTCTGAAAAAAGACCTTCATAGTAAATTGACACACACACCGCAATGGGTTTAAAAACATTTAAAAATCCATACAAACATCTCACAGTGGGAGTTTTTCATATGTCCAACTTCTGCAAATGACATCTGTGACATCAGTAAGTCTAGCTGATACCTATTCAGGCTACGAAATCCATACAAATGTAATAATGATCATTCCTCAGTCTCAGATTCTTGAAACTGAGACCTTAGGGTCATCCATATTACATGATTGCAGGTAACAGTGACTCTTCTTTAAGCACATTTGTTTGCAAACTGATCAGCTCCCAGAACAAGCTCTGTAGAACAAGTAAATTTACAAAGGAGTATTTCACTAAATAAATGCATCAATTATTTACTAAAGATTCATTTCTCTAAAAATGCGACTACTAAATTCCTTCATGGAAATATTTTGAGGGGGGGAAAAAAAACCCATGAACACCTTCAAATTTGTAAAGTTTCTTCAGAAGAACATACTAATTTTGCAGAAGATCCCATTTTAAAGTCTGTCAAGCAGGAAAAAAAAGTAAGTTTAGGATAACTTTTTGACCCTTTAGACACAGAAGGATAAATAAAATTGAGTATTTTTGGGATGAAAGGCTTTACCGAAAATGAAACTTCAATAAAAATTCTTTAAGACAGATCCTGTATTCTCCTGCACAGAAACACTATTGAGCAAATGCTGGCAAAAACACAAATACTATGTACTGTGGAATTTTGGCTCCAAAAGAGCAAAAAGAATAAAAACCAACTTTATGTTTCCCTCTTTCCTAATGACAGCAGAATGGACAAAGGTTTCTTAGAGGCTTGAAAACAAAAAATCACTTGCTATTCTGTAGGCACAGGCCCAAGACACCAAACAGAAAGGAGGAGTTTTCTTGTGGCAGCTTCCCCACTGAAGGAAACATGGTGGCCACGTGCACAACACAATGCAGCTAAAACTTGCTCTTTTCCCTTTTTTTCCATGTTTGCTGCTTCATGAATAATACAGCATACAACCACAACAAGAGAGATGTGCAAGAACTGATGACATAGGTGGGAAGGCAATATGGGGGTACACTAGGCTAGACTGGTGACAGAGATCACCTGAACCACATGGCAAGAAAAAGTACAAAGTCAGCAAAATGGAGAAAATTGAACTGAACTTGTGAATCATTTATATTCCCCTTCTTTTCACAAAAAATTGTGTAGCCCTCCTAAGAAGTATGGTCCTTGCTCCTTGTGACTTCAGTTTACCACTGCTAAAAGTTCTTCCCATTAGCTCACGGGGAAAATCAGAAGCCTGACAACAACTGGACTATTCAGAAACGCAAGGAAGATGTTATGTTGGATGATGCCTCCAGTGGCCAAATTTCCCTGAGAATGGCTGAAGAAACTGCATCATCTTCTGCCCATATTCATCCCAGTTCTGACATGTGAACCTCAGAAAAAATGGATGCCCGTGTTACAAACTCTAGACATGGGCTCTGAACAACTGTCTCAGACACAAACACTGATGAAATAATTTCACCTTGTTGTGAATATGTAGTCATTAAAATATGAGATGTTTTCAGTGATGGGACTATCACACATGAGGTAACGAGGAAATTAAGAGTTTTACTTTCAAGACATGTTTGGATAGTGAACACTAAGAAGGGGCTGTAGTCATTCTGAGTAGAAGCTGAAGACAAATCACAGAAAATGGCTTATTTATTTATTTAGTTATTGAACAATGCTGGTGCACCTAGGGGATAAGGCAGGAGGTCGGAAGAAGAAATGCAAGTGACATACAATAGGAGAGGCAAAATAAAGCTTGACAGATTGTTTCATTTCATACTCAAGATGCAAGTGCTTCTGTGAAACACAGCCTAGAGCTACAAGGGAGCAAAGACAAATGGCACTCCTGCGTTACAGCAGTTGTTCCACCTCTGGAACAGGCCTGTGGGGCAAAAGCCACAAGTATTCGGCTAGGAAACTTGGGAGAGAGCTCAAAGGCTGTGTCTATCGGCTGTGAGCAGAGATTTGTGAAGTGAAATACCTGGTGCTAAGGTCTGTAGGGCCACACTATGCATTTCAGGTGGTGTTACACTGGGGAGCCCAAGGCTGGTGCCAGGGCTGAATGTCAGTCCATGTACTTGATCTTTTCCTGTACTTAGAGCAGATCAAGCATACTTTTAGAGCATGCCTTCCACTTCAGCTTCATCCAGACGGAATCTAGTCTGCAAGACCCAAAACAACTTCTACTCTGTGACTCAGTGCTCATTAAACAGAAAAAACTAAAAGATTAATTTAAAAAATGTGCCACTGATTCAAAGATAAAAGCACTAATGTGGATGCATCTAAACAAACTGATGCTAACAGCCTAATTCACACTAACAAAAACTTAAGGGGGCTGTGCAATTTTGTTAACACTCGAGCAGCAGTCAATGAGGGAGCACTAACAAACCTAGGCAACAGCACTGGTCTCCTACACAGATCTAAAAATCTACCAATACTTCCTCCCATCAGCTACTACTTACAAGGTACAAAAAAAAGTCTCCTTGGTGACAGTCACAGCTACAAAGAAAATCAAACCCCGGGCTTCTAGGCTAGAATTTTATAAGACAGATGACCACTTCTTATTGCAGATATCACCTTTTATCTTAATAAACGCAAAAGTTTAATAATCCTTCCAAGTTTCCTATGAAATATCATTTGGAAAGAACACAAACCCCAGCACATTTTTACACAAATGTAAATGTATTACTTTACCTGATAGATAAAACCACTCATTCTTGGGCTGGCAGACAACATTAGCAAAATGTTAGGGAAGAGAAGAAGATATCTTTCATTCTTTTCCTTGTTAAAAGAAGAAAATGAAGAAGTAAATACACTATCACAAGTCCCCCCTCCCATTTTTTAATTTTATATTATTAAAAGCTATCAGCATTATAACTGCATGATTACTCCACAAATATTTGCTCATTGCAAAACTATCTCTCCATTGAATTTAGAAAAAGAAAAAAAGAAAAAAAAAGGAAAGAAGAAGAGAGAATTACTTATTTTCTATTTGAAAAGTGCTACTAACACATGCCTATACTTCTTCCTGGTGAGTACAGCCTAGTATTTCAAAACAGGAATTGTACAGTCTGGGTGAAATACTGACCTTTTTTAATATGATAACAACCGTTTGGCCAATTTCAGTAAAACCAAAATTACACACTGGATCTATTTCTTCATATAATTTAGATGGATACTGTTACAGTCGTATCAAGACTGTGGTCTCTCAAATTGGAGAGATCAGATTTTTAAATACAGGATTATGCCCCAAAGTAGAAAAAGCGAAGCAATAATTACTATAGTCACAACAAAAGCACTCATTACTTTGTTCTGGTTTTAATTTGCTGGTTTCATGTAAGAAGTTATCCATTGTGGTTTTGTTCGGGGGTATTTTCATGGAAGGAGAAATAAGTTTACTCTGAATCTACTGCTATAGATAAAAGGGAGAAGCATTAAAGTGTAGTATTTTAATAATAAAATAAGTATATCAATTGACAAAGCCACCGTCTTAATTTCAAGCATCTTTGCAAAATTACAAGTCCTTGGCAAGTTTTCATGTTTTTAAGTGAACATTTGCAAATGTCTATATCATTTTTAGAAAGACAAAACCAAAGAGAGTTGCTGTTACACAAATGAAGCTGTTCTGTATCTCGCCAAAAAGCTGTAATGCTACACAGAAACTTCTAGAACTCCATTACATTTGATATTTTACCTCATGATGAGAGTGGGGGATGGTGATTTGTTTTGTTTTGAAAGCTTCAAAAAGAAACATGACTGCAGAAGATTCATTATTTATTTAACACCTAACAAAATACCTGAGAGAAAAATATCAAGTAACTAACTTTTAAATATTCAGTTGCATAAACATTTTTCTTTTTCTTCACATTTATGGACCTCTTTGTTCTAAGGGAGGAAATGGACTGAATGAGGTTGCAACTCAAAAGCCTTCATCAGGTTCAAAGCCTCATTGATTTTTCAGGGGAACAAGCCATAAAAACATGTCAGTAACCTGTATAACATTGCCTTTCTGTTAGAACTTGCTTTTAAGATTATTTTAACATCATTTCTGGTAACACAAGCTTTTCTTAATGTTTTATTTGCTTCTTAGGTTAAAAAAAAAACCAAAACCCGACTTTGTCACTTCCAACTTTCTAACATATCTTCTTATTCTATTTTTCAAAGATCATTTGGTTCTTAAGCTTGTATTTCAACATTTACTACCTGAGCAATGTGCCCAAAACAGCAAAAGAAACGTTTGTCTCAGACATCTTACAACATAAAACTTTAAACCTTTTGCTATTTAAAACACACTGCAATAACTGCTATGCAAAATGATCCTGTAACATAACAACACATGGAAAATCTTGTTTAATAATGCACTTTGAAAAAAGTCCTGCAAAAATCACCTTACAATATTTTTAACTGCTGTGTTCAGTCATTTTTCAGTAAATTTTACAAATGAGACCATCCATCTTCGAGGAATTTTATTTCAGGTTTTGTAAAAAATGCCTTAAATCAACAGAGAAAGATTGTAGCTTAGATTACTATCTCTGAAGCATTCTCTTTATTTCTGTTGCATAATCACTGTCCCTGGTCGTGTTTAAAAGAAGACTAGACGTGGCACTCAGTGCCAATGTTTTAGCTGATGAGGAGGTGTTAGGTCATAGGTTGGACTAGAGGATCTTAAAGGTCTTTTCCAACCTAGCTCATTCTGTGATTCTGTGTGTGATAATGATTATAATGACTTTTATTCAAAATTGAAAGAGCGACAGTAAAGATGAGAAGGACTTTACCTCACTTCCAGCACACTGAATCATGACTTGGGACATGTAAATCACATTGCCAAGTGTTTTGATATCCTCTCCCTCCCAACAACGAATAGCTTCTGTCAGTATTTGCAGTTCAAGTTCTTTCCGTTTCCGTACTTCTTGACATTGTGCCTAACAAACATAGGGAAAAACGTCATCTCTATAAACTCTACCAATTTGGAATGGGGTAAGGGTAAAAATACTACTACAGTTGTATTTACTACCGTGCTTGTAATACACAGAAGACAGCACCTTACTTGAAGCATTTTCATTTAGATGAATATTACCAATATTTTTTATAAACTAGTTTTAGTAACTTAAGTATTATGACTTTTCAATAGACTGACTTCAATTACTATTCCAAATTCAGTCATAGCTCTGTTACTCAAATTTCTCCTTCCTTTGAATCTCAAATTTTGGTATTACTAACCAAAAATGGACATGCTCAGCAGAAAAGAGTAACACAGCTGTCCGAAATACACATCTATACAACAAAGCATCTTCTTTCAGTAAAGAGACATGCCACCTGTGCAAACCATGAGTGTGTATAACCTGGTGTTCCTACTTTCATTAAGTAACTTCAACCTGCTCTACTTCTATTTATATGAATTTTTCTTAACAGAATAGGCTCCTCTTGTTTGTATAGCACCCAACAGGATGTAATCTACAAACCTCTTCCGAACACTGATAACACTAAATATCTGATTTGAAAAATAAAAAATGCCAGGTTATCATCAGCACACATTCCTAACAGGAAGTACAACACATTAAGTTTATTGTAACTGAGACTACATTAATTACATGTAACAATGCAAAACCGCTTGTTGCAGTTGAGGCATAGTTTTTCTTTTTTTGTAAAGACAGTAGCAGACAAATCTTATCTGTTCAAATTAGGCTTCCTGTTGCAATTATTACTAGAGGTTTTGCATCTTCTGAACTTCACTAGCACTTTCCTCTTCAACCGCTCTCAAATCCAACACCATTCCCCTAGAAGGAATGCACTTAGAAAAAAAAAATCAGCACATGTACTTCTTTGTTGTAAAGAAGCTCTTCTTCAGGACACTAGTCATGCTAGCACTAGTAGAAAGGGAGATGAACTATGATGAGAGGGCAGACAAAGAGGTGCAGAATACTTTGCACAACTCTTACACCAATAGTCTATTTGCTATATAACTCCCCAGCAAATTACCATCCTTAGCTCCGTCCACTTACAGCATTGATTTCCAGGCTTTTAAAAATTTACTACACATTTACAAAAAAGCTTCACTTTTTTAAGCAATAGAGGGAGATGAAATTAGAAAACATACTACTTAAAATATATAATCTATTCTTTTATCACTCTTACAGAAAGATTTTTGAAGGCAGTCATGGATTTTTGAATATCTGGACGATCCGGATGATAATCCTAAAAACAATGGAGAAAACATATGTAAAAACCTCAGTTTTAGCAAAATTAATTTTTAAAGGCTAGAGGCTTAACTAAAAACAAATAAACAGTTCTGCAAAATTGAAGTTGTAGACTGATCTGATCTCTTCATGGACTTCTTATATCAAACACTGGTGGGTCTGGCTTCTAGTAAAACTGCAGTTACTTAGCACAATCCTAGTTATACTTAAAATTGAGCCACAGAAGTTTTACAAGACCTAGTGGATAACAGATTTTGAAATCGTAAGAGGAAAGTATTTACAGAGTTTTGTTTGGCAGGTTAGCTTTGTCACAAAGGTGATTCCCTACAGACTACCAGAATGTTCTGCTGTCACTGGCTGACAAACCAAGCTGTGTGAAAAAACCCCCACACTTTCTATTTTTCTCTTTTTTTCACACTCCAAACATCTAACCTATAAAATGCAAAAGGTGAAAGCAGTAGGTCCTCAAACACCTTCTCGTCCTGTAAAGATCACCTTTGAACAGCATTAACTAGAAGTCAGAGGGACTACTTTGCCAAAATGTTCAACACGCTGAGGTGAGAAGCAGCGCTCCCTCTACAAGATGAGGTGGCCTCAAGTGGTGTGCAGGGAGACATATTCAATGTCAAGTCAACTAGAGACTCTGGTAAGACTATTCTAGGAATGATAATTAGCTTCTCTGGATAGTTTTACTTTAAATGTTTAGCTTTTATAGGAAGCTTTACTACACTGACTTTCACATAAACCACTGCAGCCTGTAGTTTAGAAGGCTGACAGAAGAGCAAACAAATGTAATTTTGGGTCCCATCATGTTTGACATGTACCTTTAAAATAATTGTTGTCAAATCATCATTAAGCTGGAACATAAATGCTGATAAGATATACCTCCATGTGCCTTTCAAGCTCTTTGAGTAATGTGGGGTATTTATCCAGACGCATAAAAGGTTTGCTGAGGCCCGTGGTCAGAACAAGGATCCCAGGGCTGTTGGCACCTTTCATCTCCATGAATTCTCCTAGTTCCTCACTGTGTACACAAGATATTTAAGCAAATTAAGATTAAATTATCAAAACAAATAAATTACATTGGATTCATGATTCAGTCTTTCATCTGCAATGAAGTATGCCACTAAAACAGGAGGCCAAATAAAAAATGAATTCAAGTACAACTTAAGTGCTGTGACCAGTTTGTGCATTAAATAAAATACAGGAACAAAGACATTTGCAGATTTGGGGTCCATCCAGGGAAAAACATACATAAGATCAAATCCATTGTTCTAGACAACCAGTGCTCAAAGACAATTCCTAAATGCTGCACCATTCAAGCAACAATTACAGAATAAAGCTGTATGTTATTACTCAGCTCTTTATTCTAGTAAAATTACATAGAGGTAGTTCACACAAGTAATACACAAGCATGAGTCAATTGCTTCATATATAATAAAAAAATAGGTATTTTTACAGTGTCAGACACTAATGAGAAGACAGAACATTTCAGAAGTTTTTTCTGTCCCACACTTACAGGTTTAATGACCTCATCTCACATCCAAAGTGTTACTGCAAAAAAATGACCAGCATCCATGCAAATGGTAGAAATAATCACCATGCAGTCTATCCTCTAAAGAGCTAGGGTTTCACTAAGTGTGGACTTATACAACACACTTCTTTTGACAGCAAAGCCACTGTAAGAAATCCATTCTCTCCATGTACCATGAATTGCTACTTTCCCTCTCCAGATATTTTTTGGTATTTGAAGAATTCAGAACTGGCCCAGCACCTCAACTTTTTACAGCAACTCAGTTAAAGCACCAGATGTGAGAATTTTAGCTACCTTTGCTATCAAGGAAACAAAATAGCTACATCTGCTTTGTCCAAACAGATGAAGACAACAGAACAAGAACACAAACACGGTGCTTAGGGACTTGGTTTAGTGGTGGACTTAGCAGCACTGGGTTAACAGTTGGATTCCATCTTAAAAGTCTTTCCAACCTAAATGATTCTACAGTTGTATGAACTGTGACTGTCTCAGCGTAATATAAGTGCTTTGCTCACCATCCCACCTGGATCATTCACCTCCCAGATACCAAAGCTTCCTCCAGTTCACAGAAAAGAAGGTACTTTTCCATACAGTTTACTCCAAGTTTACTTGTCTTCAGATTAGTTAATTGGAATTTACTTACACTACCTTGCTTATGTATATCCAGCACTGTTTCTGAATTGTCAGGTCCATCATAATTTTACACCACCTCTTGCAAGAGCTTTCTGCCTCCATGCTAATAAGGCCCAGGCACTCCTCAGTGTATGTATTTCTGCTATTTCAGCTGCACTTAACTACAGAGTGGAGACAGAGAGCACCTGCTGTGCATTTTACAGATGCAAAGAGGAGGGCTGGGCACACTTGGAAAAGACTTGTCATCCCTCTTAAGCAGGATATATCAGCAACTCCAGGCCTTCTAAATCAGTTTGTGACATAAACAGGTTTTGGGCAAAATTAATACACATTGAAAAACCTCCTACAATACCTTGCATAAAGAATTATAATAATGCAACACAGAAACTCGAGTACTTTTTGAGCTTAAATTTAAAATTAAGTAAAGTTGGCCAGTTCTGAATACCTAGAGGCTGAAGAACTACTTTGCCTAATGCTTTCTTAGTCACAGTCCTTGCTTAGCATAAGATCACACCACTTCAGAACTTGACAGCTGACTGCATAGGCACCCTAAACAAGAATAAAGATTTTGACTTGTAACTATGTCTTGTGTTTACGGTGTTACCGGCTACTTCGAGGTCAAGTATTCAGGGTAATTCACTGAAACATCAGGCTGCATGGCTACACTGCGGTGGCACTCCTCTCCTCCTGACTCAGTTAAAAGGAAAGAAACTGTTTCCAGTAAGTAATAAAGGTATGACATCCAGTTTACACAGGAAGCTTTACCAAAGTTCACCTGTGAAAGCCCTTCTGCCAGAAGGCACTCATTGGTTTTAAATTTCAATCCCTCTGTATATGACACTGACTATGCAAGTCACTGCTTTTTTGTTTTATCCATTAATTCCACCTGTAATCACCCCCACCCATTTCAGCATCATGAAGTCAGGTTATACACAGTACTTGATACTTCATCATACTTCATCTTCTTAAAGACATTTTCTACAAGAACCAAGAAAAATTAGCTGTTTAAACTCATTCTTGGCATTTTGTTTGCTTCAGTTGGACACAGCCCCTGCTGCCTAATTCTACCAACTCTGCCCTTTTACACTATCTACTACTCTTCCCCATTTCAGGGAGCACAACCCCAAAGTGTATTACACAGATTCCCTTTCACTCCGACATAGCTGCATTTTTCCACAGGATGTCTCAATCTCAAATACCACCAGCCAGTCAATTTAACGCTGTTCTGAACAGTGCTCATTTCTGCCCTTAAGACTGCTAAGGGGCAAAAACCCCCATTCCTAATTACTTCAGCCATCTCCATACTGTTGGGTGCATACAAATGCATTATATAAATAGTATTTGCTGTGCTATCCACTCAGACAATGCTTGCGCTTCCCCCTCCCCATTTTTTTTTTATTTTAATGCTTCTACAGTAGGAGGAACTTTGGTTACCATTTCACCCATATCCACATTTCTTATTTTCATTATCATTGTTCCATTTCTTCAACTTCAGCATTATGAAATAGATGTGTGAAAAAACAGGAAAAAATTCACTATATCTTAAATTAAAATCAACTTCTTGGAAACCTGAAACAAAAACCTGGTATTATCTTGTTTTCACTGTCTACTCTGCAATCTCTTTAACTAAACACACTCTGGGGTTAAGCCATTCTCTGCTCAAGTGACACTTGGTGTTGATCATGACCTTTTTACTTAATCACAATACAGAAACCTATGGAGCAAGTTTAAACCTCAGCTCACTTGAAACCTACACTAAGTCCTGAAAAACAGGCTTAGCAATGGCATCATCAGGAAGCCTTTTACAGGGAGCAGTGTTAATAGGTGTAATTAAAACTGAATGACGTAGTTTTATTCCCAAGAGGACAATGTTTTCTTTCACACACTTCTGCACTTCCCTCTGACAAGTTTTGACATGCCAGCTTGTTCAAGCCCTAGTCTGAACACAGGCACACATTCCTTTAATACAATAATACCCAAAATTTTGTGTGGGCAGTTCCATCATGCAGACCCCCTTAGCATTCTACTCATGCTATACTAACCTGGCACCTCTGCAGCTTCGTGGACATTAATATCCATCAAAATGTGGATGTTACTTTAGCTCAAAGCTTAACATGAGTGTCTTTCATCTAGTCACAAATGACAAATACAGTATAGAACATAATGGAAGGGTTTACTTTCAAAAATGTATGAGTGAGTTAAAATACCGTTTGAACATGACAACAGTTCACAACCATTTTTTAATTAATTGCAGCATAAAAATGGTCTGTGTCAGCTGCTTTGCCAAAGACAATGGCTCTTTCATGTCACAATTTCAACTGATGCCTGCAAGTACCACAGTCTCCTAGGCAGTATATACCAAACAAAACTCCAGCCCACAGCTAAGAGTACATTTTAGTAAAAAGCTATCATTTAGCTGAACAGGAAAATCTTTTCAACAGTGAAATCATCAACTCAGTCACAACTGCCTAAGCAAGTAGCTTTTCAGAAAGAGGCAGATGAGACTTTAATTCACTACTTGCGTCACTTTACACAATAAAATGCAGAGAAGCATACAAAAGTGCTGTGCTTAATTTATATTCTGCAATCTCAAGCTGAAGAGTTCTCCTCACTCCAGACTAGAGTTAGTTTACAGCTTGAGATATTTTAAAGGTCACCATGAAAAGTGTCTATTAAGCCCTATTAATATATTCAAATCTTTCTCAGTACAGCTGCTCAAAAGCTGCAAATCAAAACGGAAGAGGGAAGTAAACAAAATTCAGATGTGCCTACAAGTAACAGAAGGAAAAAAAAAGCCACTGAACCTTGAGGAAAGCAGATCCAGGAACTAAAAATGTATATATTTAAAATCACAACTTACACTTCTGAAGGAGGTCTCTGTTTGTAATAGATGGAGCACGAGCTATCACTGCTGAGGGGTCTGAGGACTGCACACAGGCACCGCATTTTGAGAGCGTCGTGACACAGCTTAGCTCAGCAACCCCTCAACTGAAGCTTTTAATTTCCTAGGGCTAAACTTCCCAGTCAAGCTCCTCTCCCGGGGACTGTTGGTCGGCGTATGACATCAGCCTGCACACTTGCAGGCTCAGGGATCCACCAAAGTGGGGGAGGCACAAAGAGTTTTCTGACTCAAGCTGATCTGTATTCCATGTTCCAGTTACTCAGAGTAATTGTGATGTTCCAGCTCCACAATTTTATCCAAATTTTATCCAGACTGCTAGGTCTGTGATGCATGTTTGGGACATGTTATCTAAGAGAACAGAAGAATCTAGGAAAATTAATGTTTCAACAAGTAAAGATTCATGAATAGCTTTTTTGCTGCCGAGAACTGGCTTGATATTTGCCACTTTGCAAAATAAAAAAAGCAGGTGTGTGTTAGTAATTTTCAACTGCCTCTTCATCAAATTAAATTTTCTTCTGGGAAGATTTCCCTTCTCTTTGTTTTAAAATAAGCATACTGCTGTTTAAACAAAGTAAAAAAGTTTAACACTCCACTCTATCCCTCCAAAATTACATACCTGATGCTGGTTACGTTGGGTCTGTACTGTCCATATTTCCTCAAAAGAATATTTTTGTCCACTGATCTGTGGGGACTGTTACATTTGCTTTTTTAAATTATGTTATCCAACCTTCAGTAAGTCCCATACTCAAATATCATTCCTCTTGTCATTTTTGGATATCGTCCACAGGAAGTCCTAGCTTCTGCCTGCTCTTTTTTTTTTTCTAGACTTTGTTGACTGAACTTCGTTGCTTGTGATCTTTCCCAGCTAGGTAACATTTCATGTTCCTGGCACTCCTTATTATGCTGCAATTACCCATTTCTGTACTTTGTATCCAACTGGGTTTTTTAATCTGCAGGAAATTCACTCTTTCACGCCTTTGGTTGCTCATTCTGTTCCTTCTCTTACTGGAAGGCAAGCATACATCTATGATCAGAAGCACACAGAGGAACAGTGCTAGTTTGACTAAACTCTACAACCTCAAGGCAGTACTGGTCTCACCAGCAAGCAAAATTCTCTCCTAAAATAATACCATATATTGGAACACCTATCCTTAGACTTGAACTGGGATCTTCAAGCAAAACTGTAAGATAGTAGAACCAAATCTGATTAAACGGAGCCAAAAAGCTGTGGCTGTTGTGGAATAAAGTAAATAAAATAGGGACGGTGTACAGTGGCACTACTATGAGAAGGGAACATGCAAAACTCTGCCAGAGCACCACCCAACCGTACCTGGCAAACTCCAGCTTTTCAGCTCTAGCCAGTGGCTTAAGACACAATTACAACATACAATGACAGATCTGAGGAAAAATTACTTAATCCTTCAAAATCCTTAATTCATTAAGCAGCAGGAATTTAAACTCTGGAAAAAAGTGTGCAATAGCTCCAAAACAATTCCTGAAACAAAAAGTACCTACCAAATTTCAAGACAGTATAAAATTGGAGAAATTATGTTGCGTACCAACTTTAACACCTGGATAAAACTTACAAAGCCACAGCTGGAACCAAGAAGAGAATCTGTTCCCAAACTTAATAGAAAGATTTTGTTGTTGCTATGATTATGAGAGGCAAATACAACTTCAGAAACACATAGCTCTGGAACCTGAACTCATGTATGGGCTGCATTAGGTTTTACTCCCATTTCTTCATGTTCACATACACTCAGGTCTCCAATGATTTTAGTAGTCTTTTAATAGTCTGACTATTAATAATTTAACTTAATGAAATGAAAGATGCTTGTGGCTTTGAAGATTTGAACATGATAAATGTCTTATTCTTTAAATAACATAATTTATCCCCTTTGGCCCAGACTGTATATTTACATAAACATGCACATACACGAACATATATGCACACACAACCCCTTATTCTGTATTAATTGAATAAAAGCCCCCATGTTGCTGCTGCCTATGATCAAGAAGCAAATGACAAAAGATAAAGAGGAAACAGACTTGCATTCATCCTGCATGGCATTTAAAAACAAAAAAAGGAAACCAAAAAAGACGGTCACATGCCAATTGAATGCTCCTTTTAGATCTCCAACCCCGTCCCAAGTACTGCTATTTACAATCTACTTCGCAAGAATGCTATTCAAAGAAAGTTTTTGTCTAGAAGTGCACAATAATTCTGAGTACATTAATATAATGTTTTACCTATACATACACATACACAGCCTTTACAAGGTGTCAACAACATTTTAACAGGTCTTACAACACTGATACCCTTGATAGCTCAGACAATGACACAATGACCACGTGTCATGCTCCACAAAACCAGACAACTGCTTACATTTTTAATGTACAGTGATCCAATCACTCTAAAGAAACAATACAGCCAATGCTTCAGCCAATTTCCTTAAAGCTTTTTTTAGCCAGTGACAGCAAAAAAAAAAAGTAAAACCAGCATATTTTAAAGAATTTTTAAAAGTCTTCATCTAGAGCAATTATCTACACGATTTTTTTTGTTGGTATGGGTTCCCAGAAAAAGAAGTAGTCTTAATAAACTGAGCAGAAAATACTAATTTTGTGATAGAAGAATTTGACTTGAAATTATTTGCTAGGGGTTTTTTTAGAAAGGCTTTCAGAGGTACAGTTATTGCATATGTGTTGAGTTTACGAATTGCACAGAGCTCATGTCAAGAAATAATCTTCTGTAGACAGTAAGAATTTATGTTCCAAATCAAATTGCTCCAGACAGTTACCTTTTCCTCTCTGCTACTGAATAGCACAGATACTACAAACATGATATTAAAATCCAAGTATTCCACATACACCTATTTCTTTGCCCTATTTTTGCTAGTATTAAAACACGTGGGTTTGGACCCTCTTCTAAAATTATACTGGCAAAACAGCCAATGTAACACTGCCTTTTCTTAAAAACCTTAAACCTTGGTATTTTATCCAGTATGAACTGCAGAGTAATTGTTTCACCATTACTACAATCACGGCTATCCTCAAACCTCACAGCAATTTTTAAATTAAGGTTTATAGGTGATTTTTTACACACTAAAATCATCTCAGCTAAACAAAGAGACAGTTCTGAGTATTTTCCATTTCTTCATGCCTCCAACCAGTTTGTTATTTCTCTTTCCCCCTACTTTAAACAATGTAATTAAAAGGTTTTGGCATTCTGAGAGGAAGAGATTCAGAACTGCTTAAAGCTGCCTTCTGATTTCTTCATGGCAGCTGTCTCAAGCGGAATATTTAGTCAAGCCACTTGCTACCTACAGTAACGTGGAACAACACAAGGTATTAGAATAACAAAAGTGGGGTAATTAGAAAGAACAGCATGCAATTCTGTTGACTCATGCCTGGTAACACAATAGCGTTAAACAGAAAACTGTCTATCTCAACTTCTCTTCCCTTGAGCTACCTCATACCAACAAACTTCCACATCCAAATTACTTAACTCCTCTATGATACTTATTTTGTCTTCCACCAGGATTTGATGTCAAGCTGACTTTAGAGACCTGAAGCTGAATTTTTTCTTAGAACAGCCTACACAAAAAGAAACATGGAAGAGAAGAAATGCTTCTCTTCTCCATTTGCAGAACAAACAGCTTTCTTCTCTCACATTTCTATCACCGTTTCTTCGAGTTCTGAAAGTTAGGATAATCTTTTACAGATATCCCCAAATCTAAAGAAACGTAGTTGAACACTTTCCTGCCACATGCCATCTTCCATCTATAGGTTAAATCCCAGACCTCTGTATGGAAAGAGCATAAAGACTCAAATAAAAAAAATAAGCCCAAGAGTATTAAAAGCCACTTACAGAAAATGGTACTAGAGGAGGGTCATTTGAAAGAAAGCAAACACACAGGGATTTCATCAGGGGGGTTTAAACGTATTTTTGTCTTGCTGAATTTTAATGACAAAAACTTACCTTCTGTCTGCCTATACTGTGATGTGAATTCGCAGCTTGATTTTTCCAGCTGGGGTTGGAATATAGTTACATCTATTACTAACAGAAGTGAAAGTTCAGAGTATTTGGTAACTAGAAGGTTTTTCATCTTCATAATATTATGAGTAAAGCTCACAAACATGCCACAACGTTGCTGTTAAAACAAAATTTGAGTTCCTGAAAGAAGCTAACACTATAGGAAAAAATCTATTGCGACCCTCTTTGTTTTCCAAATGTTAAGAGTACTCAAAATATCTTTACATTAGTCCAACACAAGACAAAAAGGAGAGGGGTGTGTGAAGCAAAAAGAACATATACCCTGCCAGAATTTGTCCTATAGCTAATCTCCATGAAGAAGTCATGGTTCTGTCCTGCACCACAAGCAAGCATGAATAGCTCCACACTAACAGCTGCTTCAGCACGAGGGTCATCATAACGCAAGTGTCTAGCAAAAGCCTGTGAAAGCTGACTTCTTTAATCAAATTCTGGCCTCAATACTTTTCCCTCAAGGTGACTGATACAGGGCATCTTCTGTGCAAATTTAAGGTCTGTCAAAAAGCTGAGCAACCTACATCATGTTAACCAAGCATCCTACTTCTTACAGAAAATAGTAATTTTGTAAAACTCACACTTCTTTGATATCACTCAAAAGTAAAGCTAAGGGTCTAATACCACTAAGAAGTTAAGTATACACAGGCTTTTACAGGGGTAAATTACAACGCACCAACTGTCTAAGAAGCCTATGTCAGTTATGCCATAATTTCACAAACTTGATCTCAACATTTTTAAAACAAAAATGACAATCAGTAAAGTTTGTTTTACATATTCAGAGTGCAGCATGTGTTCTTTCAATGAAAACATTCTCTCAAATAGTTGATAGTACACCGCCAACAGTGACAAGCTGTCCTGATCACATAAAACATCTTGTTTTATGGGGCATTTTGTCTTTTTTTAAAAAGTGTAATTTTTTTTCTCAAAGTTCTACCACACCAAACACGTCAAAAGCGACATCATAGCTTTACAACTCAAGTGTATGTTACACATTTTTGTATCAGACTCAAAAGACCATGAAGTTAACATACCTGTGTTCTGTGAGGACATTTACTGCTGATGGGTGGTTGGCACAGTATGTAAGGTATAAGCTTTTCATTTGTGGCATCAAATTTAGAAAACATCCTCCAACCCTCTGCTGAGCTTCAGGCAACCTAAAAACAGAGCAATAAGGATGAAAATGCTGTAATACCAACCAGACAGAGAAATAAATGAACTCCCAGGAAAGCAGTCTATATTGTGTGCTGGGTTTGGCTGGGGTAGAGCTCATTTTCTTCACAGTGGCTGGTAGGGGACCACGTTTTGGATTTGTGCAGTAACATAAGGGCGACAGAATGGACGCAACTCTTCTACAGAGCAGCTCCCACTTGAAGGACTAAGCCTCTTCAGCAGAAGGCTGTATGGTCAATTGTATAACCCATACTGAAGTTAACCAGGAGATGGGCCACTAAGCTTTCATCAGGCCTAGACTACAAACTTGTTCCTGACACCTTGTCTAAACCACTGTACAACATGTGCAAGATGAAATGTTTCAATTTCTCCATGCACTTGCTCTCCTTGCATAAAGGCTGCATCTTGCAACGTAAATATATCGAATTTTTGCTTCTTTGCAAGATATGACAGTGGATTTTGCTGTTGTTGTTATCTTTTTAACTACTCTTAAAACCAGTACTTCACTCTCTACATCAGCTGCAAAGCTAAATGAACCCTCACTGAGTACTCAATGCACATACTGTTAGAATGAAGCTCTTTGACTGTGCTAAGATTAGTCCCAACAATTCTTTCTGGAAGAATTTTTTTTTTCCTGAAAAAGATTCTTTTTTAGAAGTCATTATATTCTGTAGTTGTCCCAGACATGTACATAAAGTTCCTAAACATCAATATTTAGCACATTCCCTTTAGAAAAAGGTGAGAGATGCTCCAGTGAACTTAAGCAGGAAAGAAATTGTTCAGCTTTCCAGGACAACCACTCCTCCAGGCAGGGTATGTTCCCATTCTGCTCAAACACAGTCATCTTGTCCCAGTCCTTAAGTTTGCTCATAGTAGTCAAAATCCAAAGTTCATCCCATGAAATTCCCCCCCAAATTTCAAAACAGTAGGTCTGTCTCCTATTAAGCTGTTCAGTCCCTCTGCACAGTATGGGAAGACTACTCAAAATAAAGTAAAAATTGACTGTAGAGGTGTTCCAAATGCCAGTCAGGTGAAACACACTGCCTGATTTAAAAGCAACATTCATTACAGACACCCAGAAAATGACAGCTGAATCCCCAGCTAACGCATACCAGATACACTCTGATCACATTATCAACACTCCTTATATTAAAGGTTAGGGCTCATATTTTAAGTCTGCCTTTTTTTTTTTTTAGCTTAAATTCTGAAATCAATAGAGTGGCTGCTTTTGCAGGTGTTTAGGGGAAAACCAAGGGCATTCCCCAGCATACTGAGGGAATGCTTTTCTTACAGCCTTGCCAAAAAGCATTTCCTGCCTAGCAGCTGGCCCCCTTTAATAAATCTAGCATGAGCTAATAATACATTCTTCAAGTAATAGATGCAGCCAAAGTCTCAAACTCTGAAGACATACTCAAGGCATATAACTCAGTATTAAATAGCAAGAGGCTCCAATAAACAGTTACTAAAAATGGTTAAATTCCCGTTTCATACTGTAGTGATGGGGGTGGAGGGTGAATTATGGCTGTTTGCACCAAGCAGACATCTGTGTCTTCTCAGTCTGCTGTTCTTTTAGCAGAATCAAAGACTGACATTATTCTCTTTCACATGTTGCACATGCATTGCCACTTTATACTGCACATTCTTTGTTAAATTAAGATAATTAACAGACTTTATAATGGGGTGGTAACTCGTCCCCTTTGACTTTTCTAATCCATGCATTAGTTGCAAGTGTTCTACTATTTTCAGCAGATAAACTATACCTCCTTTACCTGCTGGAAAAACATCGATTTAATGCCTATCACCACATCATATAAACCTTTTACTAACTGATGTGTTCCATAAAGAGCATAGTTTTTTTACAATTTATTGTGAAGTTTTCATCCCAACATTCTTCTCATATTTGGCACTTTTTAATTAAAAAGGAATCACATATAAATATTTACACATATATATAAGTTATACCAACTTCAGTTTAAAAAAGTCCAGATACATGTTTTAATTCTATTTGCAAATGTAAAAAAACCATAACAAAGCCTCTGCTGTTCTACACATGCTAGAGGAATCACTGTATGACAACATCTAAACTACCTAACACTGTCTGCTTGTCAGAGTTGCATCCAACAGCTATCAGTTCCGCTTCTCCAGACTTACAATGGGCACCCAGTGCATGGGAATTCGAAGAAAGAAATAAAAAGTAAGTACAATTGAACAACAAAGTTAGTTTTCAGACTGATCAAAACCAGCAATCAGAACTGGACTAAAGCTACACTGGCAGCTGACAGAAAAAGGGTGACAATACAGAATATCTAATCATATCCTGTGTGTTCTGAAAAACCTGCCTTAGTTTTGGGATCAGTGGATATTACAATGTTCTGGGAAAGGCTATAGAAACTGTGATTAATTCAAATAAATTTAAACAAACTAAAAGAGGCAATTTTAAAAGAAAAGTAGGTAACAAAATGTAATCAGCATTTATGCTTTCTTTTTGCAAGGAAAAGAGCAGATCTCCCTACATTTCATTTAACTGTGTAGTTACCATAAGGGTGTCATTCATGAAGGAATCTATGTTGCTATACATTTATATGTGTGTGTGTGCATAAATATATGCATATTTATACAGGCAGCCAGCCACCTGCAGAACCTGCCATAACCTGGAAACTAAACTGTCAGGGTGGCATTTTCTCCTCTTCTCCATCTCATCTCACACAAAGACAAAAAACAGAATTTCAGCTCTTGAAGGAGATGAAACATCAATGGTAAATTTGCCACGTCTGCAGGAGGTCAGTACAAAGAATGCCTTGAACTTAAAAGCTGATAGCAGAGAAGACCCATGAGAAGTAATGGTCTGTAAAAATTATGATGAGACAATTGTGATTAATGACTCCAAAGGGTGCTGTTTTTTGAATAAACATAAGATTAGAGGTTATCTCCTGAGGCTTCACAGTTAACAAGGTTACTGATATAAGGGGCAACTTTCTGAGCTACTGTTTGTACAAATTGAGGCACTATTCAGCTTATTCACAATCCTTCAGTCTAATTTTCACCCTCTTCACTACCACACCTTTCACTAATTGTCTAATTGTCTTAGCTCTCAGACATCAGTTACCATGCATGTTTGTTTCATGATATCCAAAGACACTGCGCTCAAATTCCCTCAACATTGACAGCCTTATTTCTGTTGATACTCATGATAACCAAAAGTAAAGGATGATACTGGGACTTAACAGACTTAATTTGTATCTGCATTCCAAAACCAAACCAGAAATACTAATGAGTTTTAGATTATATTTAAATAGTCTTCCCCCTCACACTCTGGCCTCTCCCCTTTGTTTTTTTTGCTTGGGGTTTTTTTTAAATTTCACTCCACTTCAGGATCATCCCCAAACATGAAGTATCTGCTTGCATTTAAACACAGAACAACACAACACACTTACTGTGACTGCAAGAGCAGGGACATTAGGGAAAAAGAGGATAAGCCCCAACTCCAGCTGTTACAGGGCTAGGAGGTGATACTACATAAAAGACTTCAGTTTGCTGCAGAGGAGATTATACCTAGCAGTCCATGCAGCCTGGTGTCATCAGCCAGCCTCTGTGTCATGTGCCCCTCCTAAATGAAAAATACAGCCATGGACTGACAGCTTCTACTTCCAGGTGAATGGAAGAACCTTTTCTGGAGCAGGAAATCAAATCAGGTTCAATCTCCTGCTACAAAAATACCCATAGAGCAACACTTCCAATAGAGATCATTTAGATCAGGCCAGAGATCACCTGATGGACACTGACTTTGTTCACAGAGACTCTTCTATTGTGTGAACCACTGCAGAACTGATCTTTGGCACAGGAACACAGACCTGGAATGAGACCTAGAGCACTGGACTGACCACTTTTTATCTTCAAGAGACCAGAGCACAGAACACTCTTGCTCTGTTTCACTGTCAGAAATCTCTTCTTTCGCAACTGAAGACTCCAACAGCATCTCTTTGCCTTGTGTGTTACAGTTCTTTTCCATCCATGAACCAAGTGCACTGGAAGCTGATCAGCCAAAAAAAGCACCTTTGAAGCATATCAGCCAGAAGATTCTCACTCAATGCTAGTTAGATTTATTCTATGCGCCGCTTTTGTTTGCTAAACTAAGAGGAGAAGTTACAAAGGTGGAAATAACCCCAACCTGGACAAGTTCAAAGAGGACAAATCTTTAGCAATGAACCAGAAGACCTTCAAGGCTGTGGGCAGGATGGGAGGGTGGCACACAACTAAACCCAAACCATATCCAAATTACTATTTCCCCCTAAACACACAAAGAACCTACTACAACATCATATGTTCTGAAAAAAAAACACGAAAAGTTTAAAACCACGAGGATTAGGTAAGCCAAAGTGGTGCAGGCAAAAAGGAGGAAAGCATAGGAAAGTTTCTGCCATTGAAGTACATGCCAGGATTTGTTAAAGAGAAAATTCAAATGACAAACTGTCTCAAGGTGGGTGTAGAATTCAAAAAGCATTCAACTCTCATGCCCAAGAAAAAGAATTTGTCAAGCAAGGTAGGCCGGCAGCATTACAATTGGCGGGATGACAGCATTTGGTCATTCTGACATGTCGAGTTAGAATAAAACACCACACTGGATGTTGCAGTATGAAGTGCCTCAGTAATGGAACTATAAGCTCTCTGCCAAAAATAAAATAAAGTGATAAATCTATTTTCAGCCTGGGAGCTAGTCTGAGTTTACAGAACAGGTTCACCTGCCAAAAAGCCACGGCAAAATGACAAAAAAAAAAAAAAA
>VZTE01005204.1:443463-499507 GCA_013397775.1 Eulacestoma nigropectus
AAAAAAAAAAAAAGGGCAGCAGAGCAAGCAAGCATTCTTCTACAGGATGGGAATCATGATGGAAATAATGGATTAGATTCCAAACAACAGGATGCTGTATGCTCAAGTTAATGTGCTATGATGAAAATTAAACTGAAAATACAACTCAGCATGATGAGCATATTTATGAAATGAAAGTAAGACAAAATGTTTGCAATAATGCTATAGTAATTTCAAGGCATCACTTTCTCTGCCCACCTACTAGTATCCAGTATGTTCCTAGTTTATTATACAGCAGCATTTCACTTAGCAGAAAGAAAAAATAAAGGACGTTATGAAAAGGTGCTTTAAAAGAGTTTAAGCCAAGCAGAGTTATTAATGAAGCTTTCTGAGCTTGAAACCCAATTGTGATATCACATTAACAGACATTCCAGGTTAAAATGAAGTTTGCATTAATATTTGTTCAAAGGTATATACTCTTCTCCTCTCATTTTTAAGACCACCTTAAAAAGAAGTTTTAAAAGATGACAGTCTGCTCCACGCAAAGTACTTAATTTCCCTAACTTCTGACACAAAGAAACCAAATCATGGTAAAAAACAAGCAAGACAACAAAGAGCAATGACAAGGAAAAAAAAGGAAACATTTCAATATGTCAACAAATGGACACTTTCAGAGATTTAGACATTTAACTGATCAAGTCAAACTTGCCAGAATGACTATCATTCTTTCTCACAGCATGAGACAGACCACTTCAAAAATGTTCCCATACACTGCTGAATTGCCATCTGATGACCTACACACCATCCTCCCTTCCCCTCTCTCTGGTCTAAGTTGTCTAGAGGCAGAAGAGAGGGACAGAAGGCAGGTGGTAGGAGGGCGTGGGATCTGAAGTCAGCAACAGTACCGGGCATATGTTACTGCCTAGTGGAGATGCATCTTATACTTTGTCATGACAAGACTGCTTCTTCACACAGAGCAGCCCAGGGGAGAGGAGGAGAAGGTCAGAACAAGATATACTGAGGTGAGCTAAAGCTCACTGTTGCCAAAACAGGTATTTTCTCCTCCATCCAAGACATTAATTCATTCTCACAGCAAACTGAAACTTCTCTAAGCCCTCAGTAGCAATTCAAATTACTAACTTGGCAGAAACATAGAAAATTTGGATTTGGAAGTTGCCTTTAGTTCACCAGGTGGTCAGACAAAACTAGAATACAGGCAAGGAAAATGACACAACTGAGGTTAGGAACATAAATTACACTTTCAGTGGAATTTCAGAAAATTGTTAGGACAATCCAAACACAATATGGTCACCTTCTTTCTTACACACCCAAGTGCTGAGGTAACAAGCTGAAAAATACCAAATTATCACTTCAGCCTAAATTATGGAAGGAGGACAAGTGTCTTCATCCCCTTCTTTCTGTGCTCCATGCTTCCTATATGATAAAGGACAAGCATTGAGGAGTTTTATTTAATTCAGGTTGCTCTTTTGGCCTATCCTGCAGACCTCTTCCAGCACACTTTGATGACCACCTTTGTTCAGGCCAGAAGAATACCAAGCACAAGCATTCTCTTACAGTGTCCTTCATCCAAGTCACTTACCTCCTTCACTGTTCCACCATCACGTAAGGTTCCTCTATTCTTTTTTTCGTTCTCTTACTTTGAAGCAAATACTTAAAATTCATGCCCCCAAAACCAAAACCACCACTTCCCTACTGGTATGCAATTGCATCATGAAAATTCATAAATTTCTTTTAACCTATATCAAAATTTCTACGTTTGCAATTACATCCTAGGCCCAACAGATATCTGTACAAACAATCAATATATTCCCCAAATATTTATTACTGTACTGCTCTAGCAACAACTCTTAAAGTGAAAGAAAAAAAAAAGTATCTATGCACAACAAAAGATGCAACAAGTAAAGTAATAGAAGATATTTGCATGTTAGAATTTTCCTCTATCCAGTATGCACGGTACTTACTTGGTGCATTCTTCTAAAGACTGTACAAGCATTTGCTGGAAAGAACTTATTTCTTCCAGGTTTCCCATTAAGTATGAAGTATTTGTCAATGTTAACCTGGAACCAAAGCAAATAAAACATGTTTAGGTTTGCAGGTATTGACTAATTGTGCATTAATACTATCAACTGCATGAAAAGAAAATGCTTACTGGTTCTTAGATCAAGGACCAGACTGTTTCAGTCAGCAAGCAAACTGAACAAAAGCAAGCCCTGCCCCAAGAATCACACAGTCCACAGAGGTAAATTCACACTGACATTGACATTTTGAACACGTTAACCCTCCCCAATACATGAGATCTCAAGCTTAATTTAAAACACAGGACAAACTCACATACTTTTCACTGGCTTGTAATGGTCGTAGGTAGTTTGAAAGCATTGTTTGTAGCTCCTTAGCATATTCATTTTCTGTTTCCAATATATTTTGTAGCACCTACAATAAATGACAATTGCTAATTGGTATTTAAGATATATCAATACCAGTTTTAAAGCATATTAAAATTTATTTAGCATGAGAAAAACTTAAATGAGAGTTCCTACATTAAAAATGCAAATATCAGCAAGAAAACACTGAATACTATATATCTATGAAATTCACAGGGAAAAAACCCACTACACACATGATGAGCCATCCTTTAGCCATATACAAAAAAATGGTAAGCTAACAGGATTATCACTACATATTTTATTGCAAAATTTGAATTACACACAGCTTTCTTCCAAAGCCCAGGGTAATTATTCCTCCTATGTACTTCAGAACAGTCACAGATCATCAGAGGATGGTAAAGCACAATAGAAGTTGCGAGAGAAATGAACAGTGTCATTTTTCTCAGTCTCAATTACAACACATTACAACTAATGTTGCTAGGGGAGTGTTCAGATGCACTAAACAACATGCTAGAACACTTGAATATTAACAGATTTACAAAGATCAAGTAATTTCCAACTTCACTTACCAACACAATTAGCACTATTACATTATTTTTAAATAGTGCTGCCTAACTTTACACTGGGAGTACACGACCATAAGAAAATTACAATAGATTGATGCAAAGCCAGGTATTTATAAAATACAGCACACACTTGGGTTTTGACTGAATACAAATCAAACAACTAGAATAACCCCAAGAATGTACAAGAAAACATTTTACTGGGCCATCTCTTGGAAGCCTGCTTTAGGATATCCTCCAATATAATCACATCAGGTTCTACTCTGCTTTTAGAAGGCAAATTATTTTTTGCCTCCAAAAAGTTATTTAGCAAGAGAATCATCAGAATTAAATGCAGTTTAATGAACAGAGCTGAACTTCAAAAACTTATTGCTATTCACTGGTCATAAGCCACACCACAAACCTCATTTTGTTACATGCCATATTTGTCAAGCCTACAGTAATATCTCATTTCAGCATTTATAGGAACAACTGTAATTGAGTGCATTATTCACTGTTGTAGTCAATACTCTTTCTTAGGAAATAAAAAAAGCCATTCATTCCTAAATGCAAACCTGATGAAATAACTTTAAATAGTTCAGTATGTCAATGAAGAGAAGAATTCACTGTTCCTTTCATTGGTGTCATTGATTCTGCTTATTCCTTGAATGCTTCTATTCATTTGGGGAGAGAGACAGAAACCATTTTTGAGTTCATTCTTTCGTTGCAAGTCTGAATCCTGAACTGAAGATTAAAATGTCTTCATTCTCTGCTAAACACTGTGACAGAAGAATGTCACAGGGAAAGTTATGGCTACTAACTAGGAAATTACAGCATAAAGTACAATATGGGCACACAAATTTTAAAAAACTAAGGGGTTTTTTTGACTGTTTAGACCAGAGAAATAAAATCTCTGCCAATCATAGCACTAACTAACCCCCATATGCTCTTATATATATATATATAAAACAAAGAAAGCAAATTGTTAAAATGGTAATATAAAAGTACTTGGCATCCATGAGGTTCAAAACTAAGTGCAAGACCAATCTTTTTCAATATGGTTTTTCCCACAAAAATCTGCCAGCCCAAAGTCATTACACAGGCAGGAAAAATTAGTAGGCAAAAGGAGACTGAAAGCCAGGGACAAAACCACAGTGTCCTGATGAAGAACTAAACAGTATTAAAAGACACTGAAAGATAAAAATCAACAAATTTGCTAGAGATCTTGAAAGACTGCACCACTGCCCCATTTTCTCAAAGACTACTTCCATTCTTTGCTATAAACAGCTGTCTGAAAAGCTTGAAATAAAACTAGTTCCATGTTGGACACACTTCATTATTTTCCTTGCGCTGGTTTGGATTTTTCTTTGAGGATTTTCTTTGCCATATGGAGAACATGGGATTGGTGGAAAAAGACTTAGGTGCAGGGGGAGGTAATAACAAGAAAGCTTTAAAACTAGAATTATGAACCTGACAATTAGTGGAAAGAGGAAAATTAACGTCACCGTAAATAAAACTATGCTACAAAACCTGAGCAGAGTACCAGATACACTTATACATCCTTGTTATTCTAGTCGTTCAGCATTACACAATACTTGAGATATACAGAGTTCAAACAGTCCCCAGAACACATTAAATCTATTACCCTTTCTTTTTAACAAGTACAGTTTCCACCACATACATTTTTTTTTTACTTTGAATATATTTTTTAAAGAATAACCTTGCTTACATAGCTCTAAAACATAATTTCTGTGATATCTTGCATTCTTCCAGCTTGACTTACCTACCTCATTGAGAAGCTATGAGGATTTAGCTCTTGCACTGTGCTTTGAAGTGACAAGTAGTCAGTACTGCAACTCAGTATTTTGGCACCAGAAATCCCTTACATTCCTCATCTCCACATCCCGTCCGCATGATCTAATAATCACCTTTCTTCCCTTTCCTGCTCTCTGCGCATTCTGGCTGCTGCACGACCCCATGAGACCTCGAAGACCTTGTTTCCACAACTCCACTACAACATTTGCACAGATACGACCGAGGACCAAAAGAGCAGCATTGAAGTGGCAGCTTTTGCAGTCCGTAACACTGATGAATGGCAGGCACAGACAACTGAGCTCATGCAGCACCCGCTCTCTCAATCACACAGCATGGAAAATTCAAGCACGGTTAACAATTCTGTCACACAAAACCTCAGCCATCTCCCTAAGGCCATAACTAGCACCCAAAAATGGATTTAAAATGACCCACATGAAGATGATCGCCTTCCAAATCAGTGGGAGAAAAGGCAGAGAGGTCAGAGATACACTTGGGTATGATCCTGTAGTACATTCACATTTTATCATAGCAGTATGGCACTCAACCAAAATATCACACAGTTGAGCAAAATGCTGATCAGTAGGTAATTTTCCTGGATCATGAGAATTTGCACAATGAACTAATTGAAATGGGCCCTTGAGAGGGGCAGAGTAAATCACTGCACAAGTATACCAGAACTTCAGGGCCCTCAAAAACTTACATGAACTTCAGTAGACAACTTGATCCAACTTTAAAAGCATGGCCTCAAAAGGAGTGTTTATTTTCCACTACTTCTCAAACACTTAAAAGGAAACAAGGTCATCCAAACACTCATAACTGGAGAAATTTGCCCATTTCTTCACCTGCTTTTAGAACAGCTACCTAATCTCAAAGCAACTGTAAATGGAGAGAACCTAATGTTATTTTGGACACAAAGTTATAAATTCTCAAGGGATCTCAAGTAAAAATAAAACTCAGAGTAATGCCTGCTCTGTCTTCAGGGAATAACATGCAACAATACATCCACTTCTTCAGTAATAGGCTACTAAATTACTTCTACATTAAAAATGCTTCATCACAAGTCTGGTTCATATTACACACTACTGTAGATTTGTACCATTTTATGTAGGACAAAACCTCAGCATTCTCTACTAACCTGAATTCCTGAACAAGGCCAAATGTACAAATATAGCAAATGCCTGTCTTCCCAGCAACACGTAGTGCAAGGAGCAATTAATTAAGCACACTGAGACTAGAAGGCATGTGATTTGTCTCACAAACTCCAGACAGAGCTGTGAATCCACAGAAATAAAGAACATGTTTACAAGGGGGTGAAGAGCAGAGGAAAATGGGGAAAGCAGTCTCCTCTTTACATTAAGTACCCTTCCTTTAGCCTACCCCAGTCCTCCTCCCAGAAAGGGAACCTCTCCTACCACTTTCTGAACTGCTCTTTGATTTTGTCCTCAGTTCAACAGATTTACCCTCAGGTGCTGCACAAAACTTTCCCTAGGGTAAACAGCAATAAATAACCATGAGGGTTATAGGGTCTCAGCACATCCCCATGTGGGGACAGCCACAACTCAAACATAGTACATGGTCCCAGTCCGGAGTACCAGTCTCAATTCAAGCTTGGTTGTCAAGAGACATAAAACAATGTTAAAACATATTTTAACATTTACTCCTTCACTTAAGCTACATCCTTTCAGCTACCAGTTGCCGAAGTTTTTTTGGAGCTCTTCTGCTTTTTCCTCAACTTTGTTAGCAGTACAGACTGATGACATATAGCACAGGGAAGTTCCATGTCTGCAGCTTACGTATTAAGACAGAACAAAAAGCCAACTCAGAGGTTAAACTGAGGTTTCACTTTCGTGAACAGGTTTGCTGTTTGTCTTATCTACATGTAAAAAATGTAAAAATCACACATCTTTAGTAATAATTGAAAATATTTTATAGACATATTGCCATCAGAAGCACACAATGTATTTCAAGAAAATCTAAACGTCAACATGTCTCATTTAGGTTTCAGACATAGCAGTACAGTCTTACTTCTCTGAAACACAAGGCATGCTACAGCACAGACTCTCATTTTCTAAACTAGAAGAATGAAACAGTGAGTTTAAAAAAAGTAGGGGTAGTTGCCACACTGTGGAAAAACGTGAAAACAAGGCAATTATCCAATTAATTGCAGACAGACTTAACAGCACTCAAGGGTCAGTGCTCTAATTTACAACATATCTGTACATTATTATGAACAGGTCATTTTCACCCCCTACAATGTCATCAACAGTTAATAAGTAACTAGCAGCCAAAACAGTTGGCATCTCATTACATCAGGTTGAGTGCACCAAGAAAGCTGCACCTGAGCAAGATGGAGAATACACTAATTCTAGGAGTAGGTATACGATGGTCACTAGCGTTTGGGGGGTTTTGTTTTTTAATTAAACTACCTTAAAAGCCAGCTAGAGCTGTATTTCCCAAAGTACAGTAGCTTGAGCCTCCACAATTATGACAGGTTATCCAGGGGAAAATTATAAAAATCACACAAACCAAAGGTGATATTTCAAAATTGTACAGTATATTTACTTAGGTACCTGAACAAATATAATATTTCCTTTCTATTATTTTCACTGAAGTACACTATCACCTATCAAATTGCCAATGTCACTCTTACAAAGTAAAATATGCCACCACAAGATTCAATTCATTTTGGTCAGAGTCAAATTGAAGTTTTAGCTAAGTCCAAATTAAACAGCTGAAACTTTTACTTTTCATCATGCTAAGATCTATCAGGAAAAAATTAATATAAAATTGTAGAAGAGGCATTTATTTACCAATTACTTTAAATAAGTAAATAAATAAATTAATTAAACTAAACCCCCAAATCTAAAGGACTGATGTTCAAGACAGCTGCCAATCTATTTTGATTAAAAACTCAATATAGATAGAGATCAAGCGTAAGTAAGACCAGTCTCCTACCAGGTGAAGGAACTAAATCCTCTTCTGTCCTGCATTCACTTCAGTTTCCTTGCATTGAAAATCATGTGTGAACATCAAAACAACAATTTGCTTCTACACACTACAACAACTTCAGAAAAAAAAAAAAGACTATAAAGAGATACAGTGAAAAAAATATAAATTAAATCAATCCACTATTCTGTCACTGGATATCCCACAGTAAGATCATTACTTCCTGCAGTTTGAAGGAAGGGTGTGCCTGCACAGGTGCTTTCCATTGTGACTAGCATTTGTGGGACGCAGTAGCCAAAGAACTGCAGTCCTCCCTTCACCACAGAACTGCAGCTACTGGCAGAGGCAGGAACCAAGCCAGATGGAGGAGCAGGAGGTTGCTTCATAGCTTCCAATTAGGGACTATAGACAAAACACCTCTTCCTTCCAGGTGCTATTCATGCCACAACCACACAAGATGAAAGCAGAAAATGATGCTTTATGATCCTTTTTAAAAACTGACATATAAAATGAAAAGCCATTGACAGCTGCTTCAAAGAAGAGGGAAAGAAAGGTTTGTGGTTTGGTTTTACACCAGCAGGGAGCAGTGCTTAACAAAAACAGTAAGATGCTTTCTTGCTTCCCAGTGTATCTACTCAACAAATAAACGATTCTCAACATAGTTCAAACACGCTTAAAGATGGGTATGTTTCTTACATGCATCTACTAAAGAGGTCCAAGTACTAGGTTAATAATTCCTGGGGGCGTGTTAAAGGCATACTCTGGCTGTACTGCCTTGCTGTGAAATCTATCCACCAGTGTAAGGGAGAGGGTCCTTAAGTTAGCAACAGAGTTGATTTACAAGCATGAATACAAAGGAAGAAAATTGAACATTTGGAAACAATCTCTTATTCAACAAAAAGGACAAAAATATACTTAATCACTTTAACACAGCAGAATTTCAGTAATTTTTAGAGATTGAGGAACATTGATGGCACATGTGGGGGATGGGAGAGAAAAGGGAAATTAACAACTAGTAAAATGAGCGTAGTATTACATAAATGCCAGTCATTCACTTACTTTAGACAATAATTTTGCACCATGTTTAAGAATCCACGCGTCATACTCTATTAAACTAATAATGAACTTGTTTATATGAGAATCCACCAATACCCCTATCTAGCTTTGGTACTTCCTAGCAAGACTGCCTTTTTTTAATGCAGATAAGAGCATTTAGTTAAATGACATTCTACTGTGTATAACAGCTCACATGGAGGAAAAAATGATCACTCACCACATTGTAATAGCTTTTGTTAATTGCAGATGTATCAAAGCCTTTAGGTGGACTCTTCAATGTACCTGATTTGGGGGAGACAGGTTTTTCTGAAAGATAGGATATTTTGGGGTCAATGGGGTGCAATTCCACAACTCAACACTAGAGGTCAAACAAACTGCTTTAAAATACTTATAAGATACAGTGGAAATGGTGCTTCACTGAGAAACATACATAATTGTACTTGAAATTACTGGTAAAGACTCAGTACGTTCACAACAAATGAAACTCTAGCCCAAATGAAGGCAAGTAGAAAAACTCCCATTCTTTTTCCTGAAACCATGAAGTCAGTCAATAAAATTTGCTTTTCCAAAATTATTTTTTAAAAACAAAATGTTGTCAAAGACTGCAATTAAAAAAACAAACAAGCAAAAAAAAAATCAATAACAGGCATTTCCAAACTATACACACACTTTCAAATAATAGTAGTTAAAATAGATAGTTTTAATATCGATTTAATGAACTCTGTGAAAGTAAGCGACCAATTAAAACCTGAACATTCCAGAGGTGAGACATTACACTCAATCTCGAAACAGAGATCAAAACACTGTACTAGTGACTTACCTTATGCCCAGAAAACAATCTTTTAAAACAAATTATCTTTTGCTATTAATGAAGTATAATGCTTATGCACTTGAGAACAGGGTTCTTCACAATAATAAATCCTTCCTATAATCCCATAGGGTATCTATCCCTCGGTAATGCATGCTCTTCCTAGAAGGACAACACAAATCTGCAAGATCAAAACACCAGTCTTGAGAGTTACCCAAGTGCTGGCCTAGAACAGAGAGGCAGAGAAAACACACTCCTAACGTCTTCCCTCCCACCACTACCACTCCTCTAAGTCAATCACAGAGGAGCAAACATGAGGTGAGAGAAAATCAAAAGCAACATGCTGCATCCTGGAGAAACAAGTAAGCAAGTAAGACTTACAGCATCTCTTTTTGATCTCTCACACTTGACTGTGCACTCAACCAACTGAGAATGCTTGTGAGACTATATTTATCAGGACATTATGTTTTAGTTTGTTTATTTTTGTTTGTTTTTTAAATAATCAGGCTCGTCTAATATGCAAATGTCATATAAGCATTTGAGTAATTTGCATCCAAACTACAAAACAGCAAATTGTCAACTGAATTGCCCCAAACAAAACCAAAAAAGCATCATCAAAACATACCTACTGAAGGGTCTACCTTTATTTTAAAAGCAAGCTCTTGTTCCAAACACATTTTAATAAAGATATATGAATAATTTAACTCTAGTTTACCTGATACCTCAGGCTAAGAATAAATTATGCAAGTCTCAAGCACCTCTCCAGGAGAAGCCCAGTAAGCCAAGCCAAGGGCCAGCTATGGAAAATTCCCATGGACAGCAGAGCTGACCGGGAAAGCACCGTCATAAGCAGAACACTCCCTGTGATACCAGCCTCTCCTGAGCAATTTAGTGCTTCTTCAGGCTGCCCAGCTGCAGCCCATGGATGATGCCATCTCAAGCAAGCTGACTCCAGGTGCAGGTCACCCTTTCACCTCTGGTACCAGGACAGCCTGGCAGGCCAGCAGGACAGAGGCTTTAGCTAACAGCCCCTGCCTGAAGAGCAGCTCAGGCCTCATGAGCACACAAATGCAAGTATCTTTAAGGGGATTTGCTCTGTATTGCACTGAAACTCCCCTCAAAGAAGCTAATCTAAAAATAAAATATAGTCTTAAAACTGCCAAACATGAGCAAAAAAAAATTTCTCCTTACACATTCAGGGATGACAGTAAAATCCTTTTGGTTCACATCCTCTTCCTACTCACCCCACATCAGATTTAAGCTGACAGACAGCACAAAAACTATTAGACCCAGCAGTTATCCAACTGAGAACACTGATGCTCTCAGCCACCAGCCCTGCAGTACGCATGTGCTCTGCTATACAGCCAAGTAATCCCAAATGACAAGACTCCTCCCATCCCCTTAGTACGAAGCTGTAAACTCAAGCAGATTTGCCATCAAACACTCAGTGTGAAAGAACCTAAAATCATGTCGTATGTATGGCTACTCATTTATATATCCATCTAGAATGCTACTCTTTATGGGACAATTAAATTTTTTTTCTTTGTACTGAATGATGAAAATGATGTCATTCTCACAAACTTGGTAACTTGTTTTCATTCTCTGTGGAAGCTCTTGGACTTATCCTACAATTTGCAGTGACGTTTAGGTTCACTAAATACCTAAAGGTTTATTAATCATGTGCCAAAAAGCATGAAAGGAGAAACCAGAGTCATTTAAGGATAAAAGTAAATACGTGTCACAGAATTTACCATAATACAGATGTCTTGAAAGAAGAAACAAGAGTTATTTAAGCACAAAGGTAAATACTTGTCGCTGAATTTATCATAATACAGATGTCTGACCATTGTTAAGTTGTCTGATCACAGAATTCTGGCTCTTTATTATCTTTAAGGGTGCAAAAATACCTCTCCTCCCCTTAGCTGCTGAAGAAAGTGGGAGATTTTTTTGCTGAAATGTCATTTATATAGAGTCATTTATATTGCCAGCTGTTCAGCTGATTTAGTTATCTAAATGTCTAAATTCAGATATAAAGACAGAACAGAAAAAAAGAATCACACATTCGTATCATTTTGCCTGAACAGTCATAATCAACATTTAGCTTTTAAAATGTAAAGGCCATCTCTATTGTAGAAACACAGAATCAGACACAGCAAATTAGTCCAGCTGTCTATCATGTCTGGTATTCTGCCTCCAAGCAGTGCCTTGCTTCATAAGGAGGAATAAGAAACAGTCTTGTTGCAATTATCTTATTGCACAATGCATTACACAGAGGAAAATCCTGATCTTGCACGTAAGAAATCACTTTGTTTATGCTAAATTGTCATTTATCATCATTGGTAATAGAACATTAGAGTACTTTTGCAAACAGAGCATATTTCATTAAACATTTCAAGGAGGTGCCACCCCCATTCAGCACACTATGTCTTTACGTCTATAAAGTCCATAGGTTTTTGAAACATCACCAAAACCCTGGCACCTTGCCCACTCCATAGAGGCTCTGTTTCTCAAAGCACTGGAAGAGAGTGACCTGAGCCAGACACCAGCTTTTACCACACAGAAGGTTTTTGCATCTCCCCAGGCACAGTGTGTATCCCTTACATCAACACTGAAAGCAGAACGAACATGGCTTAGCATATGATCAAATCCAAAGCAAACAGGCATCTGCTCAAGTACAGGAAGAGATGGTATCCCACTGGTGACTAAAACCAAGAGCTAAGTTACCACTGTCCATTTCTCTCATGATCAAAGCATTGCATTCAACTTAGCTACACTTGATAATGCATTGATGTGTCTAGTGGCTAGTGATAAACCAGGTAGAATTCACTAAACAGATCATCTCTGGGTGGAGAATAAGGGTAGCATAGGCTTTTACGATTATTCTTCCAGGAAATAATTATCCTCAGTGGAAGCAACTGCTTTTATAACCTTTCCCTAAATAGTACATAAGATTTCCCAAACTCCCTAAAACTGAGTTATCTTATTCTTTACAAATGTCTAATTGGCTGTAAAAAGACAATTTACCCAGTCCTTCCCAATATTTTGTTTCTTTCTATTTTAACTTACATGCCTTCAAATTACTTGATATTCCCACATTCTCTCTTCTGTCACGTCTTCAGTTTATGTCATATTCTTTTTCATGCAACACTCCGTGCTACTCCACAAAGTATTTATTCCCTTCAGAACATACTTTACTAAAGCACTTTGACCCTACTGCTACAAGGACACCCTCGCGTGTTTCTGTGATTACTGCACCGTGGTGCGCAATCTAGATAAAAAGATCCCATCCGGGCTATTCTATCCTACATTAGGGGAGGGAAGGTGTGCCAACGGGGACACCAAAAGCTATGTGGTCCCTATCAGTGAAGTGCTACAAGCAAGCTCCATCTTCCTAGTCTAATCAGTTCAAGTCCAGCACCAAGAGGGCAGACCTAAACTCATTCCCAGTTCTCAAGATGGCTCAGGCACTGCTGCAGTGCTCCACACTGCAATATGGACACTACCAACACTTCTGTCCCAATAGTATTCACTGGTCCCAACCTCTATTTTATTTACGCCTGTAGGTTACACTTGACAAGAGGATAAAATACGCCTCTGAGTGTACATGGCTAGGGAGAGAAAAACTAACATTCTTAATGGGGTTTTAGTTATTTTTTCCTTTCCTTTTTTTTTTTTCCCCAAAGCAAAAAGTGTAATCTCTCCTTCCCTCATGCACCACAGGATGAAAACAGCTGATACTCTACTCCTCCACTATATTCCGACCTTTTCCCCACACTGATTTTGGTTAACATCCAATCAAAAGAAACACTATCACTGTAATTTGCACTGGGCCTGATGCTAACAACTGTCAAGAAAGCCTAACAGAGGCTAGGGCAGTAACGATACATTAATTTCTGCAAAGAATTAGAAAAAAGTTTGTGACATGTCAAATGTAGTTTTAACAAAGCTATATTCCCTCCTGCGTAATCTCATGCCATTTAAAGGGATTATGCTTGGCTAAAACTCGGCAAATGACCATGTTATTTTTTTTAAAAATCTGATTAACATCTGACAGTAGCTAAGTAAGTGCATCTCATTCTGGCTAACTGTTCATTGCAAGGGAACCCTCAAAACTAGGTCTCCAAATCTGTCTAACTACTGTGTGCGACAGAAGTAGCAGTGTAAGAGACAAGACTCCACCTACTCCTTCACCCCTTCCTGCTTCATTTTATGTAAGCAAAAACAACCTCAATAAGGCCACACTGTCAAATATCTTAACAAGTTTACACATTTATCTTTTACCCTCTGTGACATGTAACAGTAGAGCAGGATGAAAACAAAATCCTTTCACTTCAAAGTACTTCCTGACTAGTGATCAAAGAACATTTAAAAATATAAGATGTTAGAGGGTTTGAAAATGGAAATAGAAACACAGGCACAGGGGGGAGGGAGAGAGAAATAGACTTTTTTTTCAAGCTCACAGTGTAGGCACATACCTGAATAGAAAATACTACTTTTTTTTTTATATTTAGATGTTTGAACATAACTATCACAACTTTAAACAAATTCGCTTTTTCCCCTTGGATTAGGGAGGGGGACAGAATAAACATACACTAAAAAGCAAAACAAAACCAGTTTTCCATCTCAACCAAATTTATTTTCCCCCAAATTAGTCATTGTCTAGCCTAAGAAAACTAAATGCTGTGCTTTGCTCAATAATCTCAGTATGTGTCCTACAACCATTCGTAGCTCACTTCATGTGAGCATGTAGCATTTTGTGCTAACTCTAATCACCCTGGCATAACTAAAGAAACAAGTTACAACCAGGGCACAACTACTGTGAGATACCTCATCATGTGATATGCTCTGCTTGTGTAATTTATGTAATGCAGCTTACTTTTCCTCTAAAATCTTTAAGAAATCAATGTGGGTAAAGGCAGTTCCATTCCCACACATCTTTCTTTCCTTCCTGGAATATCTAACTTCAGAGCCACCCTACAAGCTAAGATTACATACCTACCTTTTTTTTTTTTTACACTGCAGGATTTTCATTTAGAACAAAAATCCATTTATCTAAACATCTGATGCCTATGAAGTTTGTGAGAATTAAAACAAAACCACACATGCATAAATAACTTCACTCATTTCTTCTTTTACTCAATTTGTAGAAGTCAGGTTACAGCAGACTGAGGGGATTTAATTAAAATCAAACCCAGGAGCTTATTTAGTCACGTCCTGGGAGCTCTCCATATAATGCATCATCCTGTAGAGAACTTCCAACTATCTGCAGTATTTTCAGCTACATTTCAGAGAAGAAAGAAGGGTAGAATCACACTTTAAATGCCAGAACACTTTAAAGAGTATTTTGAAAACAAATGAGATGTCCAGGATGAACATCTTTTTCATAGAGACCTTAATCAAACGATTCTATCGGGAACTTTTTTTAAAATCAATCTATTGTAACACTGATGGAAAACACATTTTGAATTTGAGCTAGCAAGACTGCAAGTTCTCCTAAATACTTTTAAAACACATAAGAGAAAAAAGAGCACTTTTATGTTTCGACCTCATGCTTAAGGCATGAAGGCACTTAAAATAGTTCTGAATGAGGAAAATCCTGAAGTGAGGTATATATAGTTACTAGAAAGTCAAGAAAAATAGACAGTGTAAGATTATCAACTCAAGAAATGCCAACTCTCCTAATGAACACAAACTAAGAAGAGCAGGGACAGGAGGGCAACAGAAACTGTGAAGCCATACATGTAACCTAGATGAAGCTTCTCACAAACGCCCACCTATTCAAATGACTTCAGAGCTTTGTAACAAACAGACAGCACTACATCCTTGTTTCAACAAGGAGAGCAGAACAAAAAGTCCAACAGCAGGACACAGTGGCAATGTACTTGGATACAGAAGGGAGGAGAGTGCCAGGAAAGTCCTCTCTCTAGGATCTTCAACAATACCCATAAAGCAAAACCCAGCTGAGATTAGAAATATTCATAACAAGTTTCATGGAAACAACCAATAAAATAAAAAAAAAAAAGTACAGCAAAATTACAACAATGGACTTCAAGTAAGAAGAATTCAGTAAACTTAAAAATACAGGTAAAAGAAGAAGTCCCACTAGTAACAACATAACCAGAAAAGGCTCACAAGAATGACAATTCCTTTAAAAATTAGCAGCATGTCAAAGAAAGAACAGAAAAAGTAGATGCAAACTGACATGGAGCAAATATCACAAATATATACACTGACCACAAACACACAAAAAGAAGGAAAAGTAAGTAGGAGAAGTCAGGTCACTATCTGAAATACAACTAACATGGTCATAAGGGTAGTAACAACAAAGCATTCCATAGCATGCATAGATACATGAAGGGGTAAAGCTAATCTGCAACTCCACAGTTAATAACACACTAAGCAGCTCTTGGTATGTCATGCTTCCTTCTACCACTCCCCATCCTCCTCATAAAAAAGTCAACTTCAGACAACTCAAACATATACCTACAAATGCATAAAAGCAGGTTAAAAATACTATTTTGATAAATTACACAGTACCTGTCGTGCTGATTTGATAGTAAGAGAACTAGCTATATCCATATCTGAAACCAGAGAGGACAAGTGAAGTTCCATAAAGTACTGGAAAAAGCCAAACACAGTATTTTTAAAATGAAGGAGGAAAACAGAGAAAGCTAGGAGGAAAATAGAGAAAGCTATTTTTCTATAGAGAAAATAGACAGCTCAGTCATTTCAACTTTGTAATACTCAATGAACTAAGCTTCCTGAGAAGAACAAAGCATGGGCACATATAGAAGAAACTTCCATAGAAGAAACTGTACATATGAGACAGCACTCCAAGAATGCAAGAAGTCTTGCAGAAGCCAGAAGGGGTAAACTCTTGCGGCAGAGAGAATACACTTGTACAGTGGAGGGAAAAGGACTTGAGAGGAAATTCTTCTGAGGACAAGAAGTGAAAGTAAAAACCATGTCAGTGCCAGGGATCAGACAGGGTTGCAAGGAGTCACAAGCATCAGACTGCAGTTGGTACTAACCTTGGCACTACAGCTTGTTGTCTCTGTCTACTTAGAGGAGTTACTTCACCCAAGTGCAGGGTTCTTAATAAAACAAGAACCACTTAATTCCAGTTACTGGCAACTTCTGGTTCTTGCATGTTTACTGCTAAAGCATTTCTACTCTGGAGCCTCACTGCCTACCCAGGTTCTGGTCCAGGAATTGGAAGAGATCAAAACTGATAAAATCCAAACAAGATCTCTGCAGCAATGATTTAAATGAATAACAGTAAGACAAGATGGTCATCATGGCTAATGCTACAACACTACAAACCAAAAACAGGCTTCAATTGTTTCTCAGTATAAGCTGCATCTGAGAGATCTCTAAAGAACATTAAAGCCAAGTCTTACATTGTGACTATGCCTCAGAGAATCTGGTTGAAAATGACAACAAAGCTGCAGATCTAAGACTAGCATTATGCAGCAACAGACTGGAGATAGCAAATCAAGGAAGAAAATAAGAGGATGCAGCCAAAGGAGAAAAGATAAGTTTAAAAATGGAGTTTTACTCCCACAACCTCACTTTGCAGTCAGGCATCTGAATAGCTGCTTCATAACAGGGAAAAAAAATTTAAAAAGCCATGCCAATGACTTTAGCAGAGCCTCAAAAGATGTGTGTTTTCACTGGAGATGTGACAAAGGAAAGAGTGGTAAAGCCTTTGGGAGGCCCTGGATAATTTTATCCTACCAGGCTTATCCCTAATCTCTGAAAATAAACCAAGACAAGGAAAGATAGAGGGTAAAAAAAAGGAAATAAAGGAGACAGAGAAATTATGTCACCCACAGCAGTGTCCTAGCGGATTAAAAAGGAACATTACTTCCAATATTCAGATGACACTTACAGAAGACACTTTCATTGTATAAAGTTCAAAATAAAACTTCAGTGGAAGGATGAAGCCTGTATGAAGAAAAGCGGAAGGCATATGAACAAGAAAGAAAAAGAAAAATCACAAACACATTATTTTTCAAAAGTAGATTTTGATAGAATTGGGTTTCTTTCCTGCAGTTGTTTACTCCTATGTAATGGGATGTGTTGAGTAATTTTTTGGTCGGTTTGGAGGTTCTCTCTCGTTCATTTTTTTTGTTTTTGTAGGAAATCTCTCACTATTTAAAACCAAACCACCAATTCAAAGTATATCAGCATCTGAGACAAAATCCCATATTCTAGGAATTCAGACCAAGGAAGTGAGAGCAGCCCAAATGTGACAGACGAGCAAACAGACTGGGGAGTTTTCTGCACGCTTACTGCTAATTCAGAAGCCTCTGAGCACTCTCTATAGTGAACTGGGGTGGGGAAGTGCAAGTTCCTGAGCATTAGTGATTGCTGTGAATGATGTTCAGTAAATAAAGTCAAGCTTAAACAAAAAGCATTAGAAGTTTCACTGAATCAACCAACCATCAACCTCTATCCAATGCAAGAATTTCTGCAAATATACTCTCCCCTTCTAAACTCACCATTTGATTTTATTTCTCGTACGTAGTTACTTGGAAACCACCCGGTTTTTCCATTTAAAGTTCCTTCCCACCAGCCTCCTTCTTCCACTCTTGTAACGTGAATAATATCGCCTTTTGAAAAAGAAAGTTCATCTTCATTTGTCTGTTGAAAATTAAATTTGGCTCTCACCACCAACTGATGGTTGCCGTTATCTGTCATGTCCTAGTAAGAGAAAACAAACAATAAAATGATTATTAGAGACTTAAACAATATTTCCATGAGCAAAACAGAAATATCCATAAAACGGAAACAGCCTTTCCTCCACACACAACATTTTTACTTAAAAGCCTTTATAAAGGAGTGATTTGGCATTTCAAGTATTTCTGTCATTTTTAATCTATAGATTTTTATCAGCCATGGGAGTACATATTTTACTTATTACAGCCCCTTCAAATCAGAAGGGGTTAACAGAGCTAAAATGAGAATAACTATTGCTCTCACCAAAAAAAATAAAGAAAACATATACATTTTCTATAACTAGAATAACTTGAAACAGCCAACTACAAAGAAACAAAGGCTTTACATTAGAGAGTTTTTCCTAAAACTTTCTGTGCTTCAAGGAGGCAGAAACTGAGTTGGTTTTAACTTAATTCTGGATATACATAGAGTTTGCAGCTCAAAACCTTTTCCTTTTCTTTTTTCATGTAACAGATCAGGTTGGAGGCTTCCATAGCTGAAGGTGCAAGTCTCCATGGCCTGCCAATGAAGAAAGACAGTGTTCTTTCACAAAATCTACAAAAGAATTATGCAACTTACCTTGAATAAGTACTCCTAAATCATTTCTCACAAGGTTAGCAAAGCTGGAAGCCTACAGCATGTCAGACTTGCAGCTGTCCATATAACACTATGTATATGCATGCTCATCCCCTACAACAGGTGTGAAGGCAGATTATTGCTCTGTCCTAACAACTGAATGTTTTTAGAAGTAACTAATAAGTCTTTAGAATTAATGATGTTCAAATTCAGCATTTTGTCCTTGGATGTCAGTTTTGGATGTCAGTTTGGATGTCAGTCACCATTCAAGCATTTCATGAGAGTTTGGGCAAACCTTTATGCTAAAGAAGTGTAATACTTGGACAACTTTAAATACATTACACTGGAACTGAGAGAATAGCACTACAAATTATGTTTGTCTCTATCATAACTAAGGATCAATGCCTGTACAGCTAAAAGAGTAGCTTAGTGAGAAAATGATTGTGTAAGCAGTCCTAGTCAGCTATCCAAGTAGAAGAATTTCACCTACATGTTGCCTATATAGCTGAGATGATCAAAAGACTGCATGTTGTCACTAGGATCTTATAACATGTCAGCTTAAGTCATAACCAACTCAATATAACTTTCATCAGAGTAAGTGGCTGAGAAACTCCAGGAAAACGAGGGCAAACATAACTTTGAAAACATGCAGAAAACCCCACGATAGTGTAAGCCCCAGTGTTTGACAATTAGATTGGCACATTTTCAAACAAGTGCCTCTGCCTTAATCCTCTGCTTGTACATTATGTGCTTTCATCCACTCCGCTCAACAAGAGAAAATGTTTTGCTTTAGTCAACAGTAAAAAAGCCACAAAATAAGCAGAAACATAGCACAGTGAGACCAACTAGAATCCCTATGCTCTGCCAGTATGGCTTTCCAGCAGAGGAAATGAGCACAAACTTAGTGAGAACAGTTCCAAACTGATCATCTACAGCAACAAAACCAAACCAGGAATTTCCTGGATTTGGCCACTAGCTCTTTCCTTCCTTCTTGCACTTCTCTACTCTAATGTTGCACAGAGCAACTCAGATCACCCAAGTGACAGAAATACTGAAAACTCTGATGACTTCAGGGATCCAGCTAATAGCTAGTCCCACCAACTGCTGCATCTGCAAAACTGAGCGGGCTGTGAACAGCATAACAGGAGCTCGAATTAGTGGCCTAGGGCAAGAACTTGCACAGGCTCTGCTACCAGAAAAAACCATTATACCACACCTAAGAAAGCCACAGAAAAGGCAGCTTTCTTTTGGGATCTGAACCCTCCTTGCAAACCTTCAGTGACTAAAAAAGCATGCTGTATCACAATTTCCATGAGGTATGCAACCCTGATTTCTGCTGTACTATAAAACAGTGGCCCATACCACTCAATTACCCAAAGGCCAGTTGAAGGATCAACCTTGAAATATAACAGAAAACAGGAACAACTACCACTACTGCCAACATTAGAAGTATCACCTTCACAGAGGTTTGAATAACCTTCAGTCATCACCCCTAAACTCAGAGAGAAAATGAGATTTTTGCCTTTGGAAAAGCAAGCTCTTATACTGAAAAGAAAAACACAAATCCAGGAAGATACTGTCTATGCAGACAACATGGAGCACTAAAGGAGGAAAAAATAGTTAGAAGTTCACAAAAAGCTGCATGTATTTTGAAACACTATATGGAAAGCTGCAAAAACAAACTCACAGTCTAAAAATACAGAAGTGAAAGAGAGGAAACAGTTACTTTGCTACACTGTAATTTACTTACAAAACTCATTTTAAAAAAAAGGGAAAAAGAAAGGGCGGAAAAAAAATACCACACCACAGCATGTTTCATTCTTCCAGAACTTACCAAACTCCGATACTGTCCCTGAAAGAGTTTTGAAGTTCTACTGTGTAAAGACTGGGATCCCAGAGAATCAAAGGATTTTATCCGATGAGATGAGGGACGTGCACATACAGAGTCACTGCCCAGCCCTATGTCTGTAGGAGGGTGGGGAAAAAAAAGGTAAATATTAGAATTTGAAAAATCTGCATCTATAACTTCTGCTTACCTCTGTAAAATACACATGCTTAAAGCAGATTTGATGTATCTGCAGTTACTCAGTAATTCAAGATTTAAAAAATTACAGCAATAAATAATCTAAAACCCTGAGACATTGACAGTTTCTTCCTCACACAGACAAGATGACAACTCGGCCTGTTTGGAGAGAGGAGGGTTAGGATAGTATTTCTCTATTCCTACTCACTACCAGTCTATTTAAAGGTAATTAACCAGCATCATTTTAGCTAGCAGCCAAGAATTTTTAATGCATTAAACTTGCTTGAAGTGAAGCCAGCCACATCTGTTTCTTAGCTCTTCCCACAGCCCCCCATCTCCTTTTCAATTAAAGCATTCCTTCCACTGTCTTTTTTCCTACATTCCTTTGTCTCATCCCCTTTTTTTTGCCAACTAAGCTATTTCTTCTTCTTTGGAGGGAGGACTAGGAGTAGAAGAAAGCAAAATGCTGCTTCTCAAGTAAACAACACCCTCCCAAAACATCTCCCCTCTTCCATTTGTCTCTCCTCTGAGAAGCACATCCATGTGATATGTTCATCTGAAGGGTTATGTGCCATCAGGGGCTGCTGAGGTCCCTTATGGGCTGGGAGGCACCGAGAGAGCAGCAGGACAGTGCTCATCCCACCATCCCAGCCAGGGCTGGGGCAGCTGGGCGCACCAGGGCAGCCCCAGCCATGGACACTGGGCTGGCACTTTCCTGGGATGGGATGTTGCCGGCCAACAGGAGGGATGTGTCCTGTGGACTAGCGAGCCACAGCCAGCCAGGGGCTGCACCAAAAGCAGCTCCCAAGAGCCAGGTTCAGTGCTGGCTGCAGCCTCCCACAGCCCTGCTGAGAGCCTCTCCCCACATTACAGAGGGACAGCGGCTCCTCCTGGCTGCACCAGTGTCCTCCATTCTCGCAGCCAAAGCCCCAGGAGTGGGATGCTCCCAGGATCCTTGCACAGGGCAGCAGACAAACCTTGCTCCTTTGCACAAGCGTGGCAATTCATTCCTTTCTTTCACATTTTCCATATACAAGGAAACTCCTCGCTGAGCATCAGAGCTTAAGAAGCTCTGAAAGCAATACAGTATTTTCTGTCCCAAATCTAGATGTCTTCACTAGACTACACAAGCCTCCCAACTGCTCTCCTGGTTACTCTCTTTCCTAGTAGTTCACTTCTCTTCCAAAGCTTGACCTTTGTATTTGACCATGATGTTGAGGCATGCACACAACTGTAGTCTCCTAACAGTTACTTTCAGACCGAAGTAGACCACAAATATGCAAATCCAAATTATTTTTTGTCCAAAGGAAATAACATACACAGGTTCAGATCCAGGGACACCAGTAAATAAGGTGTATCTCCTGTTCCACAACAAACCTGAAGAGACAACTCAATTCATCTGAAGTGGAAAGTCTTTAAACTTCAGCACAGCGCTCAACAGCAGCAGAGATGCAGGAGGAGGGAAAGGGTTTGAGGTTGACAAAGGATGCTCCAAGTCTGCAGCGACTGAGTCGAAAACATCTTCCCTGGTGCATCTTTTTAAATGACTCACTGATATCCTTCAAATATCATCATCCTTCAAAAAAAACCCTATAAATCTACACTCCCTAGTTAAATAGAGCAATATGAGAACTATACATGTTGAGTATTTTGTATGCATCGTATCCTTATACATTGAAGTAATAAAAGACACTGTGAAACTGCTTTCCTAAAAGCATTTAAAGGCCACAGTATTCAGAAAAACACTGGTCATTACAGTCCATTACAAAAAGGTCATACATGACACGTTTCCACAGACTACCAGGAAAGAAATGGGACTGGATTATGGGCTTAGCCATATAGTTATGATTTACAAACTAACTCCAATGCTCCCAGAAACCTTTAAGCTGCCATAACCATCATTACCTAATAGAGCTTAAGGATTAAAAGTAACCTGAAACATCTCCATGTCCAGCTTGCTATGTTTCCTAAGTGCAGTCAAGTTCAAGGACAGACAGCCACCAAATCCAGAATTATACCTTGATACAGCTTGCCTAGAAAAACAGATTCAAGTTGGCTTATGACAGTGTGTTGCAGCTTCTGGGCAAATCTAAAACACTATCTAGAATTTAAGTGTGGACTGATTCATAAAATTTTCTAATTTCGCAGCAGCAGAGCTAATACACCAACACAAGAGCACCTTTTTAGCCTTGAATTAGAAACTGCTTGTTTCTGAGGTGAAAACAAAATTACAAACAAACCATATACAAATTGCAAGTATTTTTACTGTTAATATCTGAATACTTTCAAATCAATCTGAAATGTTGATACATTTAGAAGGCTTGCAGACCCCATGCATCCATTAAAGTTTCTATTAAAATACTTAATAAACATGTTCAATGAATTTCTCAATGGCATTATTGTCAAAAAAAAAATCAACTCTGCTACTAAAAACTCAAGAATCTTGAATGGAAATAGAATGTGCATGTTTAACAAATACTAATTTGGTAATTTCCTCACAAGCTTCACTCTTCCATCCATTTTAAGATTTCCAGTGTTTGTAAAACCCTTTCTCCCTCATACCACTATCTCAACTTTCCTATACCAATTCCTCTCCCCTCATCTGTCTACAAACAGCAACTGCTTCCTTGATCCCACCACTCTAGCAATTAATACTTTGATGGAGTGAAAACCCACAGAAGTCTTTCATCAGTAATCATGCCCATTACTCACATTCCTCATATTGTAGGAAGGCCTATCTCAGAAGAACCTGTGTATGCCTGAAATTCCTGCAGACCCACATGGGGATCTGAAAGCCATCCTCCAATACTAGAGCAGAAAGACAGAGTCTAAAACACATGCTACACAATTACTCAGCTAATGAAAATTGTTTGGAAGAACAAGAAGGTTTATGCTTGCTCCTAGGAATGAGACACCACCACAGTTTGCACGTGGTTTTGATTTTTGATTTCCATACCACCACCACATGCCCCCACTGTGAAAGGGACCAGCCCCAAGTCCTTTCTGACCGCTTCAGTTGTGGCTTTTTGATGTAGGCATTAATCCATAGACACCTGGACAGAACAGCCACACTTTTTGTCCACTTTAATGACAGCAAGGGCAGTGATGGCCAGTGTACAGCACTTTTAAAGATGTACTGCTCTGGTTTGTATTTGCACTTACACTTGAGGTGAGCAGCAGTATCTCCAACTGGTCTAAACAGCTTCAAAGAAGCCAGTGGTATTACTCCATGGACATTCATTAAAACTAAGAATTTGGTTGCAAAACTTAATCTTAAGGGGTGCTTTCTATGCAAGGAAAGAAATAAGCCACCAAAACCACAAAATCTCTCTCGAAACAGACCAGAGAAGTATTATAAATGTGACAAGATACTTATCTTATTAGTATTAAATGAAGTAACATTTATCCATTACCGACTTTTCTATCACCTTCCTTTTCTTCCTCACACAAAACTGGCATGTATGGTTCAATTTTAGACTCTCTCAGACTCTGACCTGATGACCAGTACTGAAATTTGCTGCTGATGGTGGAATAGGAAGAAACCAAAAGGGCCAATGTTAACATTTGTTGACTGTCCCAGGGTCCAGCTGGTATCATTTAGCACAGCCTCACCCTACAATGACAGATGGACACCTCTCACCTGTGTGTTATTTCTACAGCTCTCCCCCCTCCCAAAGAACTTGAGGCAAGTGGTTCATGACTTCTAGCTGCTAAATGCTAAATATGTGGCTTAAGGGATCAAAGATGTTGGATATCCTTTTGTTACTGGCAAGAAAGGATAGTGCTGGGAAATGGAGACTGGGGAGGGCAAAAATTTTGACAAAGCTGTTCAAATAGGAGAATGACAAAACGGAGCAAAAGTCAACTTTAGTATTTCAAACTTGCAGGAAAAGAAAGAAAACCAACCAAAAAAACAGGCCCTTTTTCTAAATTGCTTGCCAGCTTAAAGGCTTAGCCTTAGCTCTACCACAAAACTTCCTTCTGCAGAAGACACGACTAGACAACACAGAGCAAAGTTTTAAAAACATGAACTCCAACAAAAGCTCTTTTAAAATGCTGCACATGTTCGCTTCATCATGGATACAGCAACAGGTACGCTGATACAAGCTGAAAGTAGTTGTAAGCCAGCACAAGACAGAGCAGTCTACTTACCTGCAGTCACCTTATTTAAAGCCACAAGAGAGCTGAGAACTTTGCTGAAATTCTGTCCCTGATACAGGTCATTTGCATCAAAAGTCTGAAAAAAACCCCAAAAAACGATGCAGTTAAGTCATAGAAATAAGATTTTAAGCTTGTACACACAAACCACGACTGTAGAAGCTATTGCATGATCAAGGTATCAGTCTTTTAGTGGCTGTTATGAACCAGCAAAACTGGGGGGGGAGGGGTGGGGGGGTTCTCCTTAAAAAAATATTAAAAAAACCAACAAACTAAGACATTTTTAAATGGAAAGATAATATAGCAACAGCTGCATTTGAAAAAAAACTGAAGAACAGAGCAAGTAAAAATATCAAGTATCATTTAAGTTACAAGAAAGTTGAATAAAACAAGTATCAGAAGTTTTCCTATGACATTTTGGCCAAAAAAACTTACTGGGTACAATTACTCTTGGCATACTCTTCTTTTTCTGTAGCAGCGCACAGGCATTGTACCTGATTTTTCATAATGTACTCTTAAAATTACTACAAATACTTTAAGAAGTACTACAACATACATGCTATCTCTTTACAAGACACAGAGGAGAGTAGCATTCCTGAACATTAATAAATTTTAAAAAGAATGAAATTGCTGGATAGGTTAGATCAAGGATAAGGTTTGGGAAGGGAATGGATGAAAGGCAAGGTTTATTTTATTTTTATTTTTAAGTGTGGTAAGGACATCCAAACATTGAACTATCTTGCAGAAAATACTCCAGTAACTTTCAAGCACTGGGTGATGACATTAAACATCTGGATTTTTTGGGGAAAAGAGGACATTTTTTTAAAAAAGGAAAAAACCCACAAACCCATATTTGCCTGAGGCCATGGAAACACTCATCCAAAGTCTCATGAAAACAGCTCTTGCAATAGATTCTGCATAGGTTGAAAGGAGTCACAGTACTTCTTTGTGCAAGACTAGAAAGCTGACAATAAAAGACAGCTGCTACAGTTCTTCCAACTGATTTAAGAAACAGAAAGAGATTTAGTTTTCTGCAATGTAGCAGTTTTTAATCTAAAAAGTCACCAAAAACCTGTTCATTTTCCTGATAACAGACCCATCCCACAGGCACTATCAGAAAGTCCTTACCCCAGAAAACAGCCTTCATAGACAGGAGAGGAAAAACCCATAATCCCAGGGGAGAAGCGAGAAAGGAACAAAGAAAGGCTAGTTTAACCCAAGAGAAGTGAAAATGTTAACAACAGCTACCAAAAGTAACCACAGAAGAGGTTGCCAGACCAATTCTGACTGGTTATGTAATATCACAGGAAAGGTAGAACAGATTTAGGAAACATTTAATGACAGTATTAGTCAGTAAGAAAAAAAACTCTCAATGCATCCACAGTACTTGAAGTACTTGCATACGTTAACATGCCCATTTTTCCCCCCTCTGACTGAGGATCATCTCTGGTCCCAGAAAGCAGCAGTTCTACCCGAGCTGTAGAGGTACCAACATCTCTCAAGCTCGAGTAGCATTTAAACAACTCAGAAAAACAATGCCACACAACACACACAGCATCAAGCAGTCAGAGCCACATACCAGTATACTTCAAGCAGTTATTGCTCACGTAAATTAAGTCAAATAACTATTTCAACAAGTTTCACTGGACTACAGATAATTTTAAGACTTCTCTTAGTTATTTGAAGCTGTAAGGAGTAAGGACAGGCACCAGGGAATTGCCTAGATGTGAATTTTGTAAGGCTTTTCCTCAAACACAGGCAATATTAAAAGACTATGTACACAAAAAAGGCATTAAGGAAATAAGAAATAATCTGATTTAACAAAGACATGATAGATTTTATTAACAGTATAATTTATAAACTCAAAACCAGGCTGGAGACCAGCTTAACCACTGCTCAAACTGGGGAAAAAATTAAGCTGCTATGGAACAAGAAAGTATTAAGAGTGTGAAATTTCCATTGTTACTACACACTTATTGTGGTAGTTTTTAAACAAGTAAATTTGAAGTGTGAACAGAATCACAAAAGCCTGGCCTTGATCCTAAAAAAATTAAATACACGAGACAGGTGCTCACACAGAAACCAGAACTGGATCAGAAAGGGACAAGGGAGAAAGAGAATGACTAAGAAAAGGAACATTTAAAAAAAAGGTTAAAAATTATAACTTAAACTTACAAAAACTTAAAAACAACCCAACCCTAAACCCATTTTAAGCTCACCTTCATTCTGGATTCTGATAGAGCTCTCCAAGAGCTCTCCAAAGTCAGGCTAACTTGAGAACAAAAGGTTGAGAGGAAGCCTCGTTTCCTGCTACACTGAGACTATAGGGGATACCAAGAACAATTTGATTGGATCATCCCAACACAGTGCCATAAAAAACCCGTATCCAGGACATGCATCCAGTCTGCTACTCCACAGGAAGCAACACAATGGGAGGATGCGAGAAACATTTGCTTCCTTGTGATTTTACATGAAGCAATTCTGACAGGAAGCCACCCTCAGCAGCTCATGGCCAGTATGTTCAGCAGCCTACAATAAAGGGGGAGGGGGACACAACACCCTCCAGAGGGGTCTCCTCCTAACATAACAAATCTCTAAGAGAAAACTAACCTAGAGAGGTAAAAAGTGAGGGGAAAAAACCTAAGTGTTCTAAAGTTTTGAGGCTAATTCTTGATTACAAAACCCTTATCGCTAAAAAAAAAAAAAAAAAACAACGAAACCAAAACCAAAAGAAATACACAACCCATAAAAGAAAAACAAAAAAAGCACCAAAATAAACAAAAAACACAAACACAAACAAACAAACCAACCTCCTGCCAACCACTTTACACCCTTCTTCCATCTTAGTGGAGGTTTGCTCATTTCACAATATATCTGAAAAGTCTGTCAGAGTAACAGCATCAAGTAGCCAGAGAAAACAGTTCAGGTTTTCAAGAGACGTCTGACTTGCATGTGGCCTGTAATCTTCATTCTGATAATTATGGACAAATTAACTGTAGAACTAACTCTTAAAATTTATCTTGATGTTAAAAAGAGTAACTTCGCATTCAGTGACACTGGATGACAAACAACCCCCCTCCATACAGCACTCCCAATTCTGCAATTGCAAAAATCAAAGCTGGATTTTGAGATCCAAACATCAAGCACAATTATTTTTATAACACAATATATTACCAAATAATAAGGTCTGCATGCTAAATTACCTTCTATAATACTGGTATAACCCACTTTTCTAAGCACAGCAGAAGCACAACATGAAATCAAACTTGCACATTCTTACAGCTCTTTAAACCTCAAAACACAAACACTTAGAAAGGTACTACTTTGCAAATATTAAGATTTGTCTTTTGGACAGTATGCAACAGGCATATATAGACATTAAACAAGGCTTCATGGAAAAAAATATTTCCAATATGCTTTTGATCTCCAGGCAAAGAACATGTATAATTCTGTAGAGTTTCTACCTGTGACGAAGTTCCCCCTCTTGTTCATTCAATCCTTATCTTCCAACAAGACAGCCAGATTAAACATTAGTAAAAATACAAGAATAAAGCCATGATAAATCTGATCAGATGAGGACCCAGCTAAGCCAAATCTTTTGAAGAGAATATTTAACTAACATACCTTTGTTTTTCAATATTCCAGAACTGCTCACACGCAGATATGCCTTACATAAGCATTAAGATGAGAGAAGGAGAATGGGGTGATGGTGTTCAGAGTGATGGTATTTGTCTTCCCAAGTCACCACTAGGAGTGATGCAGCCTGGCTCTCCTGGAGACAGCTGACCATCTATCTGCCTGCTCATGGGAAGTAATGGATTCATTCCTTGTTCTGCTTTGCTGGCATGCACAGCTTCAGCTGTACCCATTACACTGTCTTTATCTCAACTGGTGAGTTTTCTTTCACTTTTACCCCTCCTAATCTCTCCTCCACCCCACCAGGGAAGAGTGGGAGGGCGGCTACCTGGGGCCAAGCTGCTGGATGGGGTAAAACTACGACAATATCCCAGATGGATACTGCGTTCTAAAAGCAGACCAGATCAGGCTAACAGCGACCTATAAACAACACTACGTGTAACACTCAACAGCACTCTGGCGCTTTTGGTCACTGACTGCCAAAGCCTGGCAATCGCCCACCCTGACCCACAGATCCTGGCTTCCCTTTCCACACAGCGCACTAATTCCAAACACACGAGCCTGGCTTCCCGCAACTATAAAACGTTTTCTGCCCCTAGATTTCAACTGGCTACAGACTTTACTGATAACAATTTTATGACCTCTTTCAGGTCATTAATGAAATGTTACATAATGTGGTCAAGTACAAACGGCAGCAAAACCCATATAGCAAGATATACACTGGATAGTCATTCTGCATTTGGAATTATAATAAAGTTTATTAATAAGCCAGTTTTTAAACTCACTTCATGAGAGCCATTTCCATTTTTCCATCACTGACACTTCTTCAACACCAAACAAAATGCCTTAGACATTTATTTCGTCCACATACTGGCTGTTCAACTACCACATCCACCCTCTGATTTTAAACAAGACTAAATTCTGCATGGATCTGCTTAAACTCCGTAACATTCAAAATCACCTGAATGTATTATTAGGGCCATTTTAAGTCATCTAAACCACTAACCCTCAGTGGATGGAGACGTCTGTTCCAACAGTGTTTCTCACCTAATAGGAATAAGGAAATAGAACTAAAGTAACAATGCTTATCCCTCATATCCCTGCAACAACCATTACCTACCGAAAGGAAAAAACACTACCCAAGAATGTGATGAAAGAAAAAGGAAATGAGAAAATAAAGCTGAAAATATACCTGGTGAGAGCATACCACAGCATGCAGTAAGCCTGCAGCAGGATTCTTTTCTTCAAATGAGTCAGTTTTAAGGCATCAGGTAACATGTATACCATTTTATTTCCCCCTTCTAGACCTTAAAGTCAGAATACAGTTATGGAGGAAGTATTTTTAAAATAAAGGTACTTCACCTGATAAAGCAAGGTCTACGAACTGGAGACAAGAAAAAAAAAATCAGGGGTAGTTCAGTCAAGCTTTCTTCAGGCACACACTTTCTTAAAATATGTCTTCTATGAACCTTAACTTGCTTGTAGCCTTAAACCACCAGAGCATCAGTAAGGCTGTATCTAACAGTCATAGCAAGAAAAGTTCATATACTGGTTAAGAGTGAAATAGAGTAAAATAGAAAGGTTTTTCCTTGCTAGACTACTGCCTTCAATATCTACAGGTACACTATTCCCAGGGGGTATTACACTTTAAGCATCTGACAAAAATAGGTGACAGCTCTTTCTAGTACTGCATCATCAACTGCAGCAGCTGAGGAGCTGACTTAGGAGCAGCCCAGGCATCTGTGCAGCACAGATAGGGCAACTGCTGCTAACCTCACAAGCCAGCCCCAAAACAAGCTGTAACCCCTGGGCTGGTACACAAACCAGCAGGACACTTTCCAGCTCAGTTTTGCAGCCTCGGGCCCCTGGCACAGAAGATTACGAGAACATTGGCTCGCTCACCCAGAGGAAATGAAAGGAAATGAGCAGAGTGGCTTGACAAAGCACAGCGTGACACGGCAATGTGTCCCTCCCTCCACCTGTTCCTACTGCACACGCTGCAGTGTTTTTGGCCATGGGAGCATGAATAAAAAAGTGGTAGGGAAAAAAAAGCAACTCATGTTTAAAAACAGGTGATCTTAAACACTAAGAATGCCAACACCTTGCCTCTGTGCTACCACCCCCAATGTGGCACAATCCCTGGAGAGCAGCTGGCAAGAGGAAGCCACGGAGGCCATCCACGGTTCACCTTCCAGTGATGACACCCAATACACCCAAGCTGAAAAAAAGATCCTGTAGGTAAGCCCACATGCAAATCACAGATTTGTTAATTTATTCTCACATTAGGTCAGCTCTAAGTGGTGCTGCAGCTATTATGCAGCAGCTGCTCCTCGAGCTGTGCATTATCATCTGAAAGCTGCAGCAGTAAAAGGAGAGATAAGAAAAGCAGGGAACTATGACAACTGAGAGGAAAGGAAGGGGTGAGGGGAAAAGAGATGATTACAACTGTTCTGGAAGTCTCTATGAAGCATACTGTTGCCCAAATGTAGCACTGTACAGCACAAGGGAGAGCTAAAAGAAAAAAATTAGGTTCTGTTTCAAAAATTAAGAGTAAGATAAAAGGAAAGGTTTGAAAATAAATGGAAGAACAGACCTGCAGTACAAGATTTCTGTGCCATTAGGTAACATTTCACAAGAGAAACTCTAGTGGCAAAGAATAAATAAAACTTACTGGTGGTCTGGAATAAATTTTGCTGTTCATATAAAACTGTTCCTCAAAAGTAAAAACCTAACTGTACTAAGAACACCACATCACCTAGAAAGCTTTAATTCCTGCAACTAGTAATACTTTTAAGACATAACATGTTATCTACAAAAGCAAGCAAAAACAGCTGTAAAAATGTAGATGGAAGTTTGTAGTGTCTGTGTGCACATCTGTGCATGTGTGCATCCAGATACACACTTAAAACATAAATCCAAAGAGGACAAAAGTTAAAAAATCTGTTTTAAAGTCTTACAGCTTTCCAGCTCCAAGAATTTTTGCCCAAACCAGACACAGCAAAGCATTAATTTCAAATACTAAACAACATTTTACCTATGAAACTGCTTCTAAGCAAACTTCTAAACATTGCCAAAACTAAACGTACACAACCTATTTTTCATCAACCCAAGCAAAAATGGCATTTAAAAAAAAGACACACAAAGAAATGCTACATTTCCTTTTGGAGATGAACTGTACAATTTCTTAAGCTTTCCAAAGCTATTTTTAGAATGTGACAGCGTAAGTTAGTATCCTCAAATGAATTCTTTTGTAAGAAGTCATAGAATTTAGTATTTTTGAGCATAAACACCTAGTAGTAGCAAAGCAAGATGTAATTTAAAAAGCAGAAATAGAAAGGTTAGCACTGCCTACACTTGTGTTAGTAAGAAAACATAACAACATAATCCTGTTCCAAATTTCTACCTGCACAGCAAAACAAAAACTACATTTATCACACCTTCATCTGGAAACACTTTCAAATTGCTTTGTAGATTTTGGATTATAGATGATACCACAAAGTGATAAGCTCAGCTGCCACAGAGAGAGGCATTCAGTGAGACACAGTATTAATACACAATTGCGTACTGTGGCTTAAGGAAGCTCACACTCCTGGAACTACAGGCGAAAATAAAAGTTGCTGGAATTAAATTACCAAAGAAAATTTGATCGGGACACTGAAGTTGAGATGTCTCAGTTCTCACCAATGTAACAGGTTACACCTGTGTGCTTGGCTGGAACACAGTAATTGCATAAGCACCTTCTAGTGCCAATGAAGAGAGACACCTCAATGGGAAAACTGGCCGGAAACATACCCTGAGAAAGATTCAGCCCAGCAAAACCCACCTCTCTTCCTGATATACACAGACAAGAACTATGTAAGCTACTCTCCTAAAAGAAATCAGGAAACACAGCTGTGGAAATCCAGGCTAAAATGCAAAGGGAATACTGTGTCCAAGTAAGAAGACACACAGCACTGAGAAAAAGAAAAAACAGTATACGTTTGGAAATAAATACAGACAGCTCTGCTATCAAGCAGAGTAAGCAGTCAGTGATAAAAATGTTAAAACTTAATTTTCAGTCGTAACTGCACAAGGCAGACACTGCCAGTACATCTTATAAACAAGAACATGGTTAAACAGTCATTTTCTTGGGGAAAACCACAAGAGCAAGGTAAAGAATTTTCACAAATACAACAGACTGTAGAGAAGGAAAGCAGCTTCCAGGTCTCATTACTCTCCCCCCACCCCTACTCATCACAAGAACAAAGTTAACATCTACTCCAGGACTGTGATGCTGATTCTGAGAGTAGACACTTCTATTTCAAGAAACCAGTGCCTTCTTGTATGAATACTTCATTAAAGATCAATGTGGCAGGAGAAAGCCTGTGAAGTCAGTTTTTAGGTCTGCCTACAAGACAGATGCTGGTAGCCAGTTTGAGTAAGTTTGTCAATAACTTGCAATTGCAAAAAAAAAAAGATCTGGCAGATTTTGGCCTTCCAAATTCATGTCATGTCTGTAACACTATCAACTGGGCACCTTCCCAAGACTACAATCCCTCTTATACATGAAGAACTGCGAGTAATGGGTGTAGCTGGCCTTGAGTGGCTGCATTTTTTTTTTTTTAATCGCAGTATTAGATTATAATTTCAGGAAGCTATTCCTTCATTTCACAGCTTCTGCTACTTCAGACTCTGTTGGGCACCTATCCTTTCACCAACCTCATTCAACACTGACATGATGGAGCAGCACAGGGAACATAAGCCTTCCCAAGTTTCAGTTTAGAGCATGTCTATTGTGCCCTGAAGTACTAGTACTAGTTCACAGGTAGGTATCCCGCCTTCTCCTCCATAAGCCATAGATGAATGTCAAACTTTCAAGCAAGGTTACTACAACAGAATCTGCAAACTGTTCCTATTTTTAAGTAGTAACATACATTATAGCATCATCACTTTCATACATTTACAATTTCTTCCTGACTTTTCTTTTTTCCCCCAATAATAAGTTTAAAAGAAACAAGTTATGAAAAAGCCTTAGTGAAAGAACAATCTAAAAAATGGCTGTGGCACAAACTCCTGACCAACACTTCATGCTAACTAAAAGTATCAGAAGCATTGAAAATGAAAACTGACCTGAAATAGATCAGTCAGTCACAGCAGAAATCAAAATAACAGGAGAGCAACAATGACAGTGGCTAAGACTACCAAAACAAGATGCCCAAAGGGCCTGGCCAGGGTCTGGAAGTAGTTACTGAGCATAAGCATTCAGAATGAAATAATCTCTTTCCCAATGGCTGAACTGAGTAGTCACACAATATTTTAAGGCTCAGATTAAACCAGTTCCTAAGAAAGAGGAAATTGGTATATTCAGGAAACTTTCAACAAGGTTTCAAACATTAGGAAGGGAGAAATCTGCTTCTGGCATACTTGAAGTTCAGATTTATTTTCTAAAATAAAAAAAAAAAATACACATCAGCTAAACTGTGAACATCTCCCTACCCTTACCTAAAAACACAGGGAGGATGGCTTGCCACAACTGATTTTAGATGCCTTCTGTCTAGATGCATGTTCTGCCAGCACTTCTAATTTCTGAAGTATCAGCTTAGTTTCAAAGGCCATGCTGTATGGAAAGATAAGAGAGGCCTATATAATGAAGCAAAAAGCTTAATTTATATAATGAAAATTTTTGAGGGAAAAAAAAAAACCAACTTGGAAAGCCTGCTTCCAAAATAGGGAGTGTTACCCACAATCCAAATCTCCATTTGCAAAACAAATTGAGATTTTCATGAAGTCCAAGTACCATAGACACATGGTAGGATTGCTGAGACAGACTTGTTTCCGAACAGCAGCATTCAGAGACACAGGCATGCCCAGAGCATGTCAGAGAGCAAGAGCTGGAGGTGGCTGAAAGGAGGCTTCTTACTGCAAAAGATTTTGTACTGCATAAGGTTATCATCTCCCTCCTAAAATAGCCTGCTGGCTGTTTTACTACACTACCATGTGCTCTAACCACAACTTAAATGCCATCACATGCTCACATTTCATCTGGAACAAATGTGTGCAGCCAAGTGATCAGATGATGCACAGATTCAGCATCAATGGAGAATGAACTACGGACAGAGCACGAGCCAGAAACACAGACCCACTGACCTCAGGCGCACTTATTTCCCCCACTGCTTATCAGCTTGGGAGTCTCGTTTTGCTGTGTGCACACACACTTTTTAAAATAAAAATATTAACAGAAGAAACAGGACAATCCTTGTAGCATTAAATATGTACTAGTAGCCGAAGAAGAAAGACTGAGGGGAAATTGATATTCTGACAACAGTCAGAATTTGACTAAGTGTGATTGAACATGTGGAAAAAAAAGTGGGAGGGAAGATAAAGATAACACAGAAATTCAAGAATGAAAGAAAAAAAGGAAAAAAAAATAAATGTTACACCCTTCTGGTAAGAAGAGATTTAATCAGAAATCTCAGTTGCTTCCTTAATACACTGTAGAAACTGCCAAAAATTAAGAATAAAGGCTTACTCAATTTTCATATAGCTTGTTGAAACTTTCCTTTAATTTAGAATCAGAATTTAGAAAATGGAAAAAAGCAATTCTCAAGTAGTTAGCAGAAATGAACAAGCCCCAAAACCAACACTTCAGGTTTCAACTAGAGTAAATTCATTTCAATACTTCCCTTTTAAAAATTGACTGAAGAACACAAAGCTGTATGCAAATCCCTGAGCTACAGATCCTCCCAAGCATACCCTTTTTGATCCACAGTTTACCACTTTGACTCCAGCCAGTACAAATACTCTTTAAAAAGGGGCCTAGGGCTGGATCTCTCCCTCTTTCTCACAGGTATCTGCAACAACGTGATGCAGCATCCTCCACCATTTATTAACACTCATATTGAAAGAGCAGGCACAGGACTTTTTCCAGGAAGCAGGGACAAGCCTCACCACCACCTCTTGTGGTAACCAACCACTCCTGGCAGGGCTGGTGGAGCTGCCTGGGCAGCTGGGGGGACCCTGTATCTTTGGCCAAAGAAGACAGAAAACTGAAGCCAATTTAATGCAACAGCCTGCAAGTCAAGGGCATCCAGCAGCTGCCAGGCCAGCAGACAAGTCATCTCTCTGAAGGACGAGGCAGACACCTCAGGGAGACATGCAGCACGGGCCTAGGTAAACCATTCCTGCTCAGGATTTGCAAGCCCACAGATCAGTGCAAGATTTCAGGAGTAAAATCTCCCAAACTTTCTCTCACACCACCTTATATACTCTTTTCACTCAGGGGGCCATCAAAGTGAACTCACAGAAAACTAATCCAGCAAGTGGAAAGCTTGCTGCAAATTTCATGAGCTAAACCAGTCCAGTACCAGACAAGACCAGCACCTGAGCCAATGCATGGGAGAGAAATATCTTATCTATCAGGGGGACAAAAAAAACGCAGAAAACAAACAAAAAAAACCCCCAAACACTTAGCTACAGTCCAGCCACAGCCAATCATTCAGTATCATTCAGTAGTAAGCTTCTGTAAGAAATTCAAACTTAACATTCATGGGAATATCTATAAAAATCACCATATTCCAAATTAATAAAAGATGCCCTCTAGCAGGTTACAAGCAACCACAAAAATTCAATCCACACCAATTCTGCTTATTCATACTAATGCCTAGGGATTCAATCTGAAAGAAATAAAGGTAACTTCCTTCAAGAAACTAGCTATTGCCAGAATTTGATAGTTCTGATTCATCAGCTGATACACTATATGATGGGCTTGTGTAGCCAAGCAGACAAGGGCAGCTAGAGGTGATACTATGAGCAGTCAGGTCCAACAGTTTATCTTAATTCCTTCTTAACAGTCTCATCTCCACAGTCCGGGGTTCTTCCAGCCTCGTCACCTCCCCCACTGCAGATACCTTAACATCAGTGCCCTCTCCAAAACACAACTGCTCCCACTCCAGCCTTCACAGAACAGAGTCCTCAGTGCAGCCTCTCACTGGCAACACACACTGCCTCACCAGTGCTGCCTGGGCCCTGAAACAGCATCCTGATCCAGAAAGCAGGTCCAGGGTTTCCTACAGCCATCCACTGAACACAGCAAGCCTCAGCCATCATTGGATCAATGGTAACCACACAGGGACACCCTAATCCTATCACCTGAATGCAGGCACCCAATGCTGAGGAGTCCAGGCCCGTGGTAGTTGATGCCGTGTATGGTCAGGAATGTCTGTCCACAGGCACAAAAGCTTGGGACCTCTGGTGGAAGATCCAGGTATGCTACCTTGTCCTTTTCCAAGTTATAACAGTTCAGTGACTGGCAAAGATTGCTTTGTTGTAGCTCTTTTGCTAATCTAACTGCTGCTCCGCGACAGCAAGGATTCCTAGCAGAGGGCCATACACTCCTCCAAGCAGCATCTAGGGATGCCATCTGTGGAACCAGGACAAGCACTTAAGAAAAATCAGTGACAGCCTATTCAGGCCCAAAACCTGCATCTCAGATTTGCCAACAAGAAAGAATAGAGAAAGGCAAATGTTACATTGTAATACTTCAAGGTTTTTTTCCAACAATTTGTCTCGGGGACTGTCTGCATCTAAAGGTCTTAAATGGATTTTTTAGATTTCTTTAGTCACTTTGCAATTTCAACTTCTAAAAAAACCCACAGAAATAATTTGCACAGCTCAGTTACAGGGTGAAGAATCACCTCCTTTTATTTGTTATGACCTTGCCAATTGCTTGGTTTTTTCTGAGTAATCCTTAGCTCCTGTGCAAGGAAAAATAGAAAACAACCTTTCCACTTTCTCCATGCTGCCTGTTACCAAGATCCTATCGACCTCACATACTCTCCTCTTCTGTTGACAGAAGAGTCAATTTATCTGCACCTCACACAGACTCAATTCCTTCATTTTCTTGTAACAAGTTCTGTTAAGTCTTGAAATGGCAGACTATTCCATTTCCTTTAAATATAGTATTTCTCCCAGGCACTGCTGTAAATATAATTCATCTTGATGCTACAATTCACAGAATAGTGAGTGACCAAGCACAGCATCTCTGTGATTTGCCAGGACTCCATGACACCTGACAGTAAAAGAACTCAGACACTAAATTGAAATTTTAACTACAGCAAGCAACATAATACTTGGCACAGCCTCAGCAGCAGAGGAACGGAAGGCAGCAAACATGAACCAAGCCTTTAAAGATCAAGGAAAGAAAGAAGGGAAGAGACCCAGAGATCTACAGACCAGTAAAGCAAATACCTAAGCCTGGTAAATTGATTTAAAAAAAAAAGAATTGGTGAGGTTTGCATAAATAGGGAAATAGAAAAGACTTAACGTTGTTTTGGTAGAAGGAAGTAGTGTTTCCAAAATGCTTCTATGCATCTTCAAGCAATTAGCCAAACATAGGGGTAGTTCAGTTAATACATCATATCTGAATATCTTTTGAAAAGATAACACAAGGGTTGGTTTTATTTTAAACAAAGGTAATTTGAGCTAGGAGACTCCTCTCGAAGATTCAGAAGTGTTACAGAAGAAACAAACAACAGCTGTATACAAACAACGGGGTTTCACTATGAAGGGAGTATCAAAAGTGACCCATAGAGATCCAGCTTGGGAGACACATTACCCAACACAATGTACCTGCAATTTCACAAAAAGCATGAAGAGAGAACTTTGATGAGGATATGAAATTATTTGAATTAGTCAAAACTTGAACTCACAGCAAACAGCCACCATACAATGTTGTCAATGGCCAAACATTAAAGTGGGGGGTGAAATCCACTGCCAACAAATGCAAAACCTACCCCAAGGCAAAATAGTAGGAAAAAAACCCCAAACTCCATCATTATACTTGTGCAGAAATGAGTTATTAATTAGCTGTTCACACTGACAAGTAAAAGATGACAGGTAACAACTTCAGATCAATGATCAGCCAAGTCATGAAGTCCAAGAAAAACAATACTGGAAAATTAGAAAAGACAGAGGCAACAAACAGACTTTTTTACTATTTCCACAGTATTTCTGTAGCCCAAATACAGCTGTGGTCCACTGTGATACTACAAAACAAGAAAGGGTACAGAGACATAAACTGCTTAAACCAACTAAAAGAATGCAATGGTATTCACAGGAGGAATACAGCAAACTGAATGTGTTCATCTTGGAAAGAGATGGGATGCAGTGCAGTACCCTAATGTCATATGAACTCACATATAGCATGGAGAACATCTCTGACACAAAAACCAAGGCACCCACTGCCACCAGCTGCAGCAGCTGAGCAAACAAAATGAAATTATTATAAAATGCATAATTTAGACATGGAACTGACTGCCACAGGATGCTGTGAAGGTAAAGAGAGCTCGAAATAGCTTTAGAAAGCTATTTAAATAAGCCATAGAAGAAGATCCACTGAGCTGTTAAATATATAGGGATACATCCCTGACTCCACAAGAAGCTCCTCAGCTATGGGCTGTCAGAAGCTGGAAAGAGCTAACAGAAGGTATCATGCTCTAATTTTTACCAGGTCGTCTGGGTTTTTTACCTTTTCTTCCAGGCAACTACTACAGACCCACATCTCACAAGATAAGGTAAGCTAACCTTTGATCTGAACTTGAATAGTTATCCTTAGATCACTGAAGACAGTAAAACTATTTCTACATTTTTAATGTCCAAAACCAAGTTAGGTAAAAGAAGTTTTTCATGCTAGCATAGTTACCACAAAAAAAACCCTCCATAAAACACTGCTTGAGTAACGTTAATTAGCATTTCTTCCCCAAATTCTCAAAACCATGCATCAGATTTTGTTTCACAATTATTACAGGATTTAAAACCTGAGCTAAGCAATTAAACTGTCATATTGGAAGATACAGAAATATTATACAGGAGTTACCTCTGAGAAGACTGAGAGAACATTCTACCTAGATCAGTCTAACCGCACCCTGTTACTCCAATGGTCAGTGCTGATTCTATGCCTCCCACAAGTGCACCCCTCACACCTCTCCGGTGTGGGACCTGGTCACAGATCACAGGGTGAGTCACAGAAAGTGGCAGGGCTGTGTCTAAGACTGTGGAGTATCGGGATTACCCAATTTCACATGAGCAGCCCATAGCCACAGCAAAAGATGTGCAACAAACCTTGTTCACCACTAAGAGATGCAAGCACTGTAATGCTAATACCACTAAATGCACCACCTAAACACTGACATAGCTTTACACCACCTCAAAATTAGCTAGCAATTATGTCTAGGCTTAAATGACAGCAAGGAGATCAGCAAGAAGAAACAGCTCCCAATGTCGCTATACCAATATGTTAAAGTTATGGCACAGAAGTAACATTTTGTTATAAAAATTTCATGTGATATATTAACACGTGGGAGTTTTCTCCCCACTTAATCTTTGCTTTTTAAATACCACAAAAAAGTCAGCCTTAGTCTAGAAGAACAAGTTACGGATTATTATACTGACCCATCTTCACAGTTGATACTGTGGAGTTGAAGTTGATACTAATGGGACTCCTGTGGGAGGCTCACAATTTTCTAATATGCAAAGTCAAGTTTGCCGAGTTAAGGATGAGGCTTCAAGTATAACTGAAACCCCTACAGGGAAGCATTTAAAACTGACACTATCATTTACATAATACTTTAAGATAAAATAATATCAACCAAACCACATGGATCTACAGCATCCTCAGAAACAGTTCATCGCCGTAAAGCCATAAATGGCTGTAACACTGGCACTTAGCTCAAGCCTCAGAACACACCAAAGTAAGAGCACATTTTCAGATTATTATTTCCATTACACTCCCCAAAAATCCCATGTAAAATTCCTGCTGAGATCACTAATGTGACTAACATCAGTCGCAAGACTTCAACCTTTTAGCTGTGACACCAAAGCAGAGATCCAGTTATTTCCAGAGTCATGCAGCACTGGAAATCTAACTTCTACAAGACACGCAGACTGCAAAACATACCGATTTATTAACACAGAATATGCCAGCACAATGAAATAGAAAAGCAAAAGGTTGTTTATTAAAAGCAGTAACTAGGGCAGTGATCACAAAGATCCAGCCTCAGAGGAGCACACTCAGAGGTGCTCTGCGCATGGCAAAAGGAAGCATCACATCCTGTATGGATAATGGAGTAAAATGTGCCATTCTAGAAACAGGTTAAAAAGTTATGCAAATATTTCCAATTGGATGCTCCAGAAGCATTTAGAAATGCAGACATGGTTCCAACAAATTGGAATTGCTTAAAAATCTTGAACAATGTTATCTAAAACTGTTACTGCTACTCAAAATGGTACTGCCAGCATCTTATCTTTATGGACAACATCATCAAGAAAGTGACTTGTGTTCCAAATAACAAAACAAAAAAAATTTCACCTTCTGTGGGTGAGAAACCCTTTCAAATATACTGCAAGAAACAATGTGAAGCTAACAAAGCACAAGTTAAGACAATACTGAAGTTTTCCAACAGATCACAATTACTAGTGAACAATATCGGGAGAACATTCTTTTTAACCTCTAATTAGTAACAGTAGCTCTGGAAATAAACATAGAGTTTTAAAAAATCTGACACAAAGTAACTACTAAAGAGCACTTCTCATTTGTTAAGAACCCACTGAATATGCTTGTTCTGTACTATCAATCTGCCAAGCAAAATTTGTTTTGCCCAAGCCTTTGCCAGGCTTCTAGAAGAGCCTGCACTATTTTGCACCGATTGGACTGTTGTCCAATACAACACACTTGATAAAACAATACATGTATACTGTACATGTACATACTCCTCATAGTTGTGCCCTGCAACATAATTAGTTTTAGGGTACCCCAACAATAAATCCACCCATGAAGACTGTGCTCAAAGCTTGCAGCAATGGTTTCCACACTACCTTTTACACGCAATTCCTTTCAGACAGACATTCAAACCACAATCCCAAACCCCAAGCCACCTTTTAAAATGGAGTTAAGCCATAATGCAATGTCTGGATTGTACCAAAGCAATTCAAGTCCTGCTTCATGGCAATTCACCACCCTGAAGTCCATGATTCTAGTGCTTTTTGAACAATTTAACTTCCAATGTACTAGAAGCCACTGGGCCTTCCAACACAAGAGTATCTCCTGCCCAGTGCCACTCTGCCACCCCAACTAATGGCCAAGGTATTCTGTCAAAAACTCTTCAAGCCATGAGAGCAGGTGAGCAGCTGTGCTCTCCAAGTCGCTTGAGAGCAAGTTTTCTGAATGTCAAACAAGCCACAGCTCACTGCCTGTGAGGAGGCTGCATTTGCTTAAATTCCCTCAGAGAGGCTTTTTAAAAGGCAGGAAAACAAAAGAGGAGAGAGTTTCATGCTGTGATTTCACATCCTTCATTAACTTGCAAGAAGGGCACCCAAGGCTTCCTCTTTTGGACTACAAAGCCTCCCTATTCTACAGAAGAAAAAGAAATGCACAAAGATGAAAAAGTTGTCTTAATATTAAAATCAGGATTATTTCAAACAAACCTCAGTGCATCTCACTTCAAGCATCACCACAGTTACCTGAGGGTAGATACTGTCATGGAAATATAATTACTTCCCTTGGATAGTTTATCTAATGAAACTATTAGTATTCAGTAGGTAGTGAGGACACTCCTTGATGAGACCTGCCTTAACTACTACCAAGAGCAGACTGAACTTGAGAGCAGTTACAGGCAGCAATAAGGTAGAATTCAATCCAGCTTCAGCACTTCACTACTTCAGTAGTGAAGTAAAACAATTAAGACCCAATTTGAAGGACTGAGCACTGCAGTACATCCCCCCCAACAGTTCAAGTCTCTTAAGAGGCACGAGTAGAGGTTTGACAAGCTTTACCTCCAAGAGAAAGCAAATGCCCCATTCAAATGATGTGAAACAAAACCTACACCCAGAAATGAGGAGGCAGAGCATGGCAGACAAAGAATGACACAGCCAGTAGTAAGTTTCACCTAAATTTAGGAAACTATTTTTCAGATGTCTGGGTCAATGCTGTCTTTTCTGGTATCCCTAAAGACTTGATCCCACCCACCACAGCTCCTCCTCTGGAGAGGCTTCTGTTGTTGACCATAAAATAAGCATCTCCATAATTAACTTTAGCTGGGATCCATGAGACTGTGCTGAAGCCAAGAGAAGGGAAGGGTAGTGTTACAGAGACCTGCAGCCTTCGCAAAACCCCTATGCCCTAACTACACTCTCAGCTACAAAGTTGCACTCTCCCTTTCCCATCAGTTTTTGAGCCCATCACCCCTTTCGCTGTAACAAACTGAACTGGCTGAAAAACTAAGTCAATTCAGTTTTTTTCCTGGAGTAGTTCTCTGTGTTTCAAGCACCTGACCAGCACCAGAGCTGGTCTACAGTAAGCAGTTGGAACAGACAGAAAAATACTTGTCTCTTTGACCAGAGACAGCACCGACCTCGTAAACATCAGAAATCAGGGTTAGACAGCTGATGCTAAGCTAGGAATGACAGGAGTGAGGAAACAGAGGCAAGTCACCTAGGAAAACATTGCAGAAAGGAAGATCAGAACTCAAAACACAAGTGGAAAAACAGCCAACAAGAAAGACAGAATGGGAGAGGAGAAACAAACAGTTACTAAGAACTTGGTGTAGAAGCCAAGTCATATCATCCCTCTGCTATCAACACTTAGAAAACACAGCAGTTGAGAACATGCCCATATCTTCCCAGCTGAGCACAAAGCAGAAACCTGAGCTTACCACCACTGGCAGATAAGCTGACAGCTGAGGTGCAGAGGCTGAGCTGGAGACACAGCAGATCTCCCACACATCACCAAGCTGACACAGAGAACTTTCTCCCTACTTTTTTTGAAGTCTAGGATCACCTAAAGATGATCTATGTATTCACTGTACAATAATCTATCCTCCCACTTCATGCCAGCCCCAGCTCCTTCTTGACCTCCACAAGGTCAATTTGGTAGGAAAGAAAGCAGGTTAGCAGGGTTATGTCTACCAGCTGACCTTCCTGCACCATCTCACCTTGGAGTCTGCTAAGCATCCATGCTAGACAATGGATGGGCAAGAAATACACAAGCGATAGCATGTGTCACTGCTGCTCTATGCCACAATGGCTTATCTACCCCAGGACCACAGCCTGGCTTCAGCCTGCTCTGCCTCATGTCTGCACTCACAGCTCCAACTGAGGCCCAGAGGAGCTGTGTCAAACCACAGACACTTGAGGCTGCAGCTCAAGCACCACGAAACAAGGGTAATACCACTCCTTCAGAAACCAAACCAAAACAATTATTGTGGAAAGCACTACATCCATACAACAGCTACTATTTCTGCCTCCAAACTAATACTTAAACCCAAGAAAAGTCTAAGACCATCCAATGAACAAAGGAAGAGCAATGAATAGCTTTCCAGCTGGAACCAAGCAAGGTTCCTAGAAAAAAATTAGCAATTACTTGTTTAGCACAATGCACAGAGGGGGGGCCCAATACACAGAGGGGGCCCAATAATGCTTTTTGGGGTTGGCATAGCAATTTCTTTGTCAAAGCCTTAGTAACATCCACATCAAAAATGGAATTGAGGAAAGTGTGGTGTGCAAAAGTTAAGTCTACGGTCATTCTAGTCTTGCAATGCTTTTACAAAACAAAGATAAGTATTACACTTACCTATTTTAAACTAAACTAATACAAAAGCTGGTGTATTTACACCTGTGCAAAATAACCCCAAATTTTGAGTATGTCAATTGAGGACAACAGACTGCAGCATTTTAAGTTACAACAGTCTCTCATTTCTATCCCAAAGTATACTTTCCCAAGACCTGAGATTTTTTTGGAGTGCTCTAAAGGTACATGTACATTCTTCTGCATTTGCTGACAATGGCTACGAATAAAATTACACTCATTCACTTAGTTTTGAATGCTATAGTGACATTTGAAAATTAAATACCTCTAGCAAGAAATATGAACAAAAAACTAAGAGATAAGCCATCTTAATAAGCAAGTACAGGCAGGAAAGAAACCAACTAGCTGACTGGCATCCTCAAAACTACTGAGCCCTCCAAGCCAACTAATTAACTTAGGCCATAAATAATACGTAGATGCGGTCAATTTAACTATCAGCAGTTTACAATATCAAAGTCAGGTAATTACTACAACTTTGTATTTTAACAATGAAGAATTGCTGTTTCAGTTTTATTGCCAAGTACAGAAAATAACTTTAGCTGCATTTATCCCTGAAGTTTATCTTTTGCAAAATGTTCATGTGACACCAGGGTGAAGAACTAGCTTAAGGCAAAGGGTGTGAAAATGCATTATCTTGTAATTTACTTTATGCTGCTCACAAGCCCACAGGGTGGACGGATTTAAATGGCCTATTCAAATAATGATTAGATTAGTACAGATTAACATCCTGTTCCATGTTTGTAATTCAAACACTTTTCTAAGCAGTTGGCATCAATCTTCAGGGGAAAAAAAGTGAGCGAGTGTGTGGAGATACTTAAATACTTTAACATACATGACTTAAATGCTTTAACAACAAAGACTTTGATTGAACAACAAAATAAAATATGATGAACTGTCATGATTTCTGCAGAGGCTTGCTTTTAGACAAAACATGGTAATTGCTTAAAGTGTACATTTTGAAGGCACTCTATGAAGCTAATAAACATAGAGAACATGCAAAGAAAAAAAAAAAAGCACTTCAATATATTTGAACAGAAAACCAGTTAATTTAACAAGTAGGAGTCTTTGTGCCTGATGATTTAAAACCAAGTGCTTCCAGGCACTTTCTGCTAAGAGACTTAAGAGTCAGGAACTGTCTTTTTCTTATCTCATTTTTATTCATTAATTAAGTGAACAAGTGTGGGGGGTGTGATAAATTCCACCCCCTCTCCCAGTCTCTTTGCTTTGTACTGACTGAATGAACTCAAAACATTTGAAGAATAGACTGCTCCATTTAAAAAGTATGTAAAGGTCTATTTATTCTAGATTGGGTTGCTGCTGTCAAAGGAGTATGTCCCAGACTCCTCCCTTCTCCGCTGTCTCCTCTGTGCCAGTCACTCAACCAATACAGTTCTGAGGGTCAGTTACACTGGAAGAAAAATCTAACCCACAGATCGGCAAGGAAGCAATGAACAGTTCACTGGGAGTCTGTCAGATCACCTAAAAATAAAACAAGATGTGTTTCTGCTTGTATTTCTTTAGAAATAAACATGAAACACAATATAAACTCCTCTAAATGATGTAAAAATAATACACAGGCAGTACACACCTGCTGCCAGAGTTTACAACTCTGTTAGGAAAAGTAAAACATGGAACTGAGGGATGCCTTGCTAGGGGTGCTTCCACTGTGACTCACATTGATCTAAACCAGTGTGCCCTTCTCTGCCATGCTCAGTCACTGCCAGGCAGGTGGGCAATGGGAAAACAGATACCCAGAGTACCTATTCTTGAAATTTTTCAGAGGGGAACTTAAAGAAGGGGGAGGGGGAAGCAGGAGAGATAATTTAATTAAAGCTAAGGCAGTGGTTTGGTTTTCAGCAGTACTCGCCTAGGAGAACTGCTTTCGCTGGCACTTCCAGCCAATGCTCTCCTAAAAACATCGTGCAAAACAGCCTAGGGACTGCTGTGAAGCAAGAGTGGACATCACATTGAGAAGACTTGATCAGGCAGGAATTTTGCAAGTTATTTAACAAGTATATATCTAGTAAAAACTATCAAGCATACCATCACCACATTCTCACTAACCATCACTAGTCTTTTCTCTGATAAGTCTTCTGCCTTCCTCAAGGAAAACATGTCCAAGGGGTAGGGGGTAGAAAATAAGAGTGAAGAGTATGGGAGTAATTTTTAAAAATCTAGATATTAAAAAAACCACTCAGCACTAGCAGGAGAGGATCTGTGAAAAAGGCCTTAAAAAACAGGAAGTACGTCAGGTAGTAATGGCATGTATTTGTTTTTTGGTTCCCCCACCTCTAGTTTTTCCTTTATTATCTCACAACCTAAGGCAGCTGCACTACTAGCAAGTGAAGCAAGTAGCATTGAGGATTTGTATCAAAAGAGCTTGGCTCAGTATTTAATGTTTTATTTGCCAATCAGACTCAAAAGCAACTGCTACTTAACAGTTTCTAAACACTCCATTCAAAGAAGCGTGGCCAATAACAGTCAAAAAAATGGAAGAAGTCTATGACTTCAGCTGAAGAGCTGGGGGAAAAGAATATAGCAGGATTTCTGCTAAAATGAGCCTCTAGCCCCAGCCCTTCAGAAAGCAAAGGGTACCCCAAGAATGCTTCACCCTCTTCCTGCTGGCCCCAGAGATAAAGAGGCAGCCCACATACAGGCTCCCAGCAAAATCTGCCAGCAGGGCAGAGCCACCTCAGGACACCACTCAGGCAGACAGCCCTGCACCAGAAGGAATACCCCTCTTCTTTCCAAGGCACCAGTGCTCAGGCTCGTGTATTTATTTGCACTTGGCCCACAAGATGGCACTGACAGAAAAACTTTGCTCCCTCTTTTTTCCTCTCTCCCTGCCTCTCTCTGTCACCAGGCTCACCACGCCCTGGACTGATTCAGAGAAGGACTGCCACCTACTGAAACACCACATCATTTTCCCACATAGCTGATTTTCCCTCCTCACCTGCCCCCAAGTTATCCAACCAGCTGGATCCTGCTGGCTTCATCCAAGACGCGGAGTATGAGGCACACAGCTGAAGGCAGCTTATTTTCAGTAACAAGAGTCCGAGGTTTCCAGCACTACAATTTTCCCCATTACCTAGAATTTTTCAGTATTTCCTGAAAAACAGAAAGACCTGGGAAAAGCTAGCAGTGTCAAAAACACATGCTGTTCCTCACACAGGCAGACTCCAGCTCCCAGTAATACTGACAGGACCAGCCCAGCACCTGACAAAACACCTGAACACAGTTATCTGTAGTGAAATAGAGGGCTCAAGCTGAAACACTCAAGTGCTAGAGCCATTTGTGTATTCAGCTGAGCACAGTAAGATAACTTCTCTTAAGGAAATGGAAAAATCACCATATTCTAATATTTCTTTTCCTTTTAATTAGAGCAAGGCGCTTTTCCACTCTCATCAACACCATCTTTCAAAAATCAAGCCTGTGAAAACTACTCTCCACAGCAGAATGCATATCACCTTTCCCACCCATGCGAAGATATTTACATGCAAGCATAAGTCAGGAACAGTTGCAAAGCTGGAAGCACTTAAAAAATCAGAGCAACTCACAAAGGATCTATATTTGGTACTCCATCACTTACAGATAACTGAAGTGATTTATGTCAACTCTTAAGTTCAAAGTAAAATCAAAAGATTCTGGTGAGATGACAGTAAACAAAAGCAGCAGCCTGCTTTGCCAGGCTGGACTCTCTTCTGCATACTCCTCATTTGAGGTAAGCTTCAAAGCAACTGCTCTGCCAGAATTCCTCCCTTGCCAAAATGATGCAACACAGTCATTGTCACAAGAGAAGAAAGTTTTCCAGGTTCCTGCAGAGATTGAGCACTGCCATGTCACATACTGCAGTATGCACTTCAGCTCTGAGGACCTTCTTAGTCCAAAAGCATACATTAAAAAAACACAATGTTACATCATTAAGGTCTGTGGGTACTCAAGTTTTCTTCACACAATATACCACCACCTATAACCTATTTTGTATATTTTTCATTTTTCCTCTGTCACACACATTATTGGGAAATAATCTGACTCCTAATAACAAAGTAACTGTGTTCAGTATACACAAGTGTAGTTGTATAGCACAAGATTTATCTACATTTCTATTTTTAGTACATTTGCCAGCTAAAAAAGTCTCTCCAAAACTATTAAGGAGGAGTGTGTGTGTAGGGAGGGAGTCTGAGACCTCTTAAGTCCAGCTTCACAAGGCATTCATAAAAACCACAGAAGCAACTAACAAGACCATAGCCATCCTCTGGGAAGGAAAAAGGCAGACAGGTCCTGACACGAACAAGACCTGACTTCTGAAATGCACTTCCCCGCTGAGCACTGGCCTCACAGCACGTGCAACACTGTCCCGATGCCATCTCCATTCCTCTCTCTACTGTCCCTGCTGTTGCGCTCTTGCTGAGAGGGCCAGAGCAGCTCACCTGTTCTCCTCCCAAGACCTGCCTTCACACCTGGCATCCCCACCACCTCTGCAGAGCTTGCTCCCTGCTCAGGGCTAATCAGAATGGCCTCCCTTCTCACAGCCCCCGCCCTTCCGAACACCAGCACGAGCCCTTTCTCACTGTACTTCACAATGAAGGAGGGCATGAGAAGGCTAAAGAAATCAGAGAGCAAGATCGCCTCTGACAAGTCAGGAGAACAGTGTAAATCAGGAAGCAGACTCTTCTCCCTTTTTACGCCTTAAGGACTCTGAAGTTCTGCTCAAAACCCTCCAACTCTCTCTACCCATCTAAACTTTCCTAGTTTCCACACTTTCCCTCACACGATCAACTTCTATCAAAGAAGCACTGAAATACTCTTGTGAAAACAGTTTGCTATATCTGAGCACGAGTATAACACTGAAGTCTTCTGTGCATTCTCAATTAATAGTGCAATACCTTTTAATTGCTAGATGAAGGTTCATTTTATTCTCAAGATCCAAACAAACACCACAAATGAAGCAGTTACACAGAAGCCTCTCCCAAACCACAGAGTAACTCATTCACAAAACTGCTCCGAACAGATCTATACCAGTGCTGTGGTTTAACCTGGCAGGCAGCTAAACACCACAAAGCCATTTGCTCATCCATCCCCCAACCCCCTCCCCCACAAGTGGGATAGGGGAGAGAATTGGAAAGAAAGGTTAAAGTCATGGGTTGAGATAAAGGCAGTTTAATACGACAGAAAAGGAAGAGGAAATAACCACAATGATGAAAGAATATAGAAAAGAAGTGATACACAAGCACCTGTTGACCAGGGCCCAGACAGTCCCCAAACAGCAAGTGGACACCTCCCAGCCACCTCCCCCCCAGTTTTAGTGCTGAGCATAACACCACATGGTGTGGGATATCCCTTTGGTCAGCTGGGGTCAGCTGTCCTGGCTGGGTCCCCTCCCAACTTCCTCTCCCTCAATCTTCTCCCTGGCAGGACAGCACAAAAATCTAAATAGTCCTTGCCTTAGTGTAAGCACTGCTCAGAAACAACTGAAACAGTGAGTTACTAACACTATTCTCATTCTAAACCCAAAACACAGCACTATACCAGCTTCTAGGAATAAAATTAACTCAATACCAGCCAAAAGCAGGAGAACTAGTTAATATTTACTGTGTCACTGCAACTTGCCTTGTACATGCTGACCACCAAGACATGACTGAAACATTCTGGATGTTTTGCTAGACTCACCCTCTCATATGCTTCATGCAGCAAAGAAAGGAATGTGCACCCATGATAGATCCATTGTGCCAGACTCTCTACGTGCACACTGTCTTATATGTTTGTGTTCAAAGTACCACAAATCGTGCAATACAAAAGAACTGGCAGGAATTAAAATATTAATGGCCCAATTCAAAATTTCAAAATTATTTTTTACTTGGAAAGTACTGAACATAGACCTCAAGTAGTAAAAAAAAAAAAAAACCTAGCACATTTCCCAGCTGTTACATTACTCGTTACACAGACACATTTGTAATCCACCTTTGTTACTTGATAGCTTTTTTCTATGTCTTTTTAAAATTATCATATATCAGGTGCTTTTGAACATGTACCCCAATAAGGAGGTTCATTTTTCCCCTTTCATGAAAGCCACTGGAGTCACTTCAGTCAAGAGGTGATAGCACAACACCATGCTACTGCTGATGCAACAAGCTGGGCAGAATCACAAGAAACAAATTCTCACGGAACGAGAAGGAAGGTTTAAGTGAAAAGGAAACCATGTAACGATCTGAAAAGCTGCCATGCACATTTGTATTTTAGACTGTGTTTTACTAAATAAAACTCCAACAGTTTCTGATACTGCCATTCCTCCCTGTCCAATGCCTTATGTTCCTGCCTCTCTGTGTCACCTTCTCAGCTACCATGACACTAAGCACGAATGGTATACAAGACGAGGAACTGGCCGAATCTCAGAAAAAAAAATACTATTTTTCACCATTCTATCTATAACTCACCCTTAAAGTAGTATTCAAAGGTGTCTCTTCAATAGGAATACAAAGGATTGGTAAACACATGAAAGACATTCTCAGTCCTAGGCCTGCTACTCTGTGCATCATAAAAATTCTTTGTATCACAAGAAGCCATTCATATGAAAATAATGTGAAGAGTCAAGCAACAGCATCTCCCTGTCTTAAAAACACATATTTACACATGAGAAAAAGGATAGAAATTGAGAGTGTGAGGGAGAGAGAAGTAGTCACATCTTGGAGGTCTCTATGAACAAGACAAGTTGCAGTGACACACTGCACTTCGCTGTAAGCAATATGTAAAATATATTCAGAATAATTTTGTGAACAAGTAGAAATTGGGGTGAGAGTTGGTGGAAGGAATACAGTAGACATATCTTTAAATTAAAATACAATTTTTCCCTCTTGAAAAATATACCAGTAAGATATCAGCCTCCAAATAAAACTTCCCAATGTGCAGTCTGTAAGCAAAGAATGGTAACTTTAAAACACTGAAATTCTGGAATATGTTTATGACATTCAAGAATCATGAAGGCGTTTGGCAGCACACCTTCTGGGTTAGAAAGACATTGTGTTGGAATAAACCTAGGAGCAAACCTAAAGAATATTGTTCTTGACAAAATAAAGATGATAGTCTGAACAAGGGCTGAAAGGAATAGGTAGATGATTTAGTTTCTGCATCATGATCATAAGACTGGCATAAACCTCTTCAGTACTAGAAACCTATTTATTCCTAATTCACTGACAAGTGAATGTCAGCCAAGTCCATCCACACTAGCAGCATAGCTCTACACCTTCCTTATACAAACAGGTCTTTGAAAGCCAACTGGCAGAATACCTTTCCAAGTCCACACTGGTAGTAGGACTGTAGCCATAATGATCTAAAGAACTGGGCAAGGCTCAGAGGAAAGAAGCACCACCTAACAGATGAGCTGCTATGGTAGGGGTGCGTGTGAGGGAAGAAGACAGACAGGCACTCTTGCTCCCAAAAGAGCTCTAACCTGCTCTAACAGAGTGACACTGGCACCCCTTACAAACTTTTCCCCAAGGCCAGAGCTACACTATAGACATTCACAGGCATTTGTATATCTTGATTAAATCTTGAGAGCTATGAATTATATTTCACAAATTTGCATGCAGTGTTCTGAACCTTAAGGGCAAATCTCTCTTGTACAAGAGATTTTATAATATACAAACATAGGATCTCCTTAGACTGTGTAAGACTGCCAGGTGTGCTTTATTTCTTCTTTGGTTAGTTTATAATAAAGTCCTGAGTTTGGCATTGCTGCCTCTGACCATCCTTGAATCCTAGAGGCAAGCAGGTCTCTTGGCAGGTAGAAAAAAGGTTCTCAGATCCATGGCTTCTCTTTTTCCATTAGGCAGTTGCTATCTCACCCATCAGTAAAAAAGTCAGAAATACAAAATATTTTTGAGCTCAAGAAACCTGTTAACATTAGATATTTGCAGAAAAGCAAGCATTAATCTTTTATTTGATGAAAGCCAGCAAAGAAACCCTGCAAGATGCTACTCACGGAATTTCATCACACAGACCATGGTGCTGTTCACAGGATATATCAAGCATTCTGCCGTTTAAACAGCAGACACTAACATGGTTTTCCATTAACCTATTTTTGTTTATTATTCTACAGTCAACTGCTCCCCAAACAAACTTCACTGCTGTTGAACTATACAGTGATTTCTCCAGGGCCTGTTTTTGGTCCTGCAAGTTGTCAAACAGCTCCGGTCAAAGAGTAAGAAAAGACAGCATTATATTCAGGAAGCTCAAGCTCCTTTGAAAGAGACCAAAACTAGAGTACCATGACATAGGTACAAGATAACCATAATGGCAAAACTTGCTAGGGCTCAGGTAGAAATAAGCCATCACTTTTTCATTTTTCTCTCCTTTGCCAGACTTCTGTGGAAGATATACCTGCAGTGAGTTCCTTCTTAACTATACATATCCACCCATATTCTTCCAGAACAGAGTCCCTTATGTACAACAAGTATCTAGGACCCTGTTTTGAAAAGCAGGTCATGCTCCTCAGAAGGGAGTACAGTTAAATGTCTTCCCACCCAAAGAGAAAACTGGGTGGGAAAACAGCCTTTAAAACAAAAATGGCAAGAACAGTATATAGCAGATACTCTATCTGCCTAAGGAAAAGGTGAACAGTAAGTTGAGAACTGACAACACAGGTGACTATTCTACAGTCCCTTCCATCTATACACACATTCAGCAACAGCACTGAAGGCTCAAAGTAGAATAAACTACTCAACACTACAATTATTCTAAGGAAACACTAAGAGTTTTCAGAAGGGAAAAAAACATGGAAATTCAGTCCCTGGTGGAGGTCTTAGGAAGATTTTTTCATTAATAAGTCTCAGTTCCTTGTATTCGCATACAAGAAAACAGTGTTAAAAATAATTTTAAAAACCCAATACTTGCATTCTTCTGGTTATTTCTGGAATCATGCTTTGCTTTACAAAGATTGCTGCAAGCTGCAAATTAAGTATTCTCTTTTCTCTGAAACACTTAAATATAAAAAAATACTGGGGGGTGTGGGAAGGGAGCCATTGGTTTCCTCTGAGGAACAGCAATCCTTCTCATTAGAATTTGAAATACCCTTTCTGAATGTTTTATTATCTTTCTAACAGCCCAAACTTACTGGGAAGCAAGAGAAAGAAAATAAGAATAACTTTCAGACACCAGCACATTTCCAAACCAACAGATTTTCTCATCTCTGCCCCTTATTTTCCATGTACAAAAACAACCAAAGTCATCATGTCCTCTAATAAAAGGATCCACAGATGAAAGCATCTCTAAGAAGCCATCTACTGCTGTGCAACTTTCCATTAACCACAGTTTATCAAATTCTCAAACATGCCATAACAAAGTCTCCAAAACTGGAGACACACAGAGCTCCAGCAAGACAAGGAGCTCTGACATGGCTTCGTAAAAATACAGTACCACTGCTTCCAAGACAAGTTCAGATCTGGGAGCAAAAAGTGCTTGTGCAATGCTGATCTTAGGCTAATCAAACCACTGCCATGCTTTTACCGGGCTCACAGAATTACACACAGAGAAATCATCTGATCCAACTACATATAACTCAGATTCAATATAAGGCTCAAGAGCAACCCTCATAGGTCACAGAAAACTCCGCATTGTGGAATATTTATTAAGAAAAGCACCACATTAGTGCACAGAATATTGTCACATCTCCCCACACCACCCTAGAGCTTCCTCTGATACCCACATCGTCCAAATGTTTCTATTATTTAAGGTACCACATACACACCCACTCCTTTGTCAAATATTTGTACTCACCACCAACTCCTTGTTAGCTAATCTGCCCTCTCTGAAAATATCCCCTAAAGCAGCTACAGAGATGCTCCTCACACTCTTCGCTCAAAACAATCTCTAAACCTGATGGCGACTCAGGAAGCATTACATAGACCCTGCACAGGGGAGCTGTGGCATCACCCCAGTTCCCACAGTGAGGAAGGCACAGATTCACCAGGGCTGACTCACACCTTGTTAAGGGAGGGAGGGGAAAGAGCCCAGGAGCAGCAGATGGCCAAGAGGCCCCTGCCAGCTACTCCCTGGTTGAATCCGGGTTGCCATTGCTATCATCTTTGGCCACAGTTAGGGGGTTGGAAAAATTAATGAGAAAACAACAGGGAACAGACAACGTACAAATCATAAATACATAAGCAAGAGCTCCATAAAAGCAAGCATTTGTGCCCCTTCCTGCCAGCTTCTGAACTCTCTGGTAGCTTGGGAGTAGTTCCTGTTCCAACATGCTGAGCTGGAAGCTACTGCCGCCAGTTACCTCCACGTAAGAAAGGTGTTTCCGGCAGTCTTGTTGAGAAGCCCCTGAGGCCAGGTTAACAATTTGACTATTCCCAAAAATATTCAGGCTCTCAGAACAAGGCCAAAATTATTTTTTCTTTTAATCGTTTTCTTCATTTTCTTGTCACCCCAAGGAACAGAGCTGACAAAAGCTTCCTGCAACTAGAAAAGAGACCAAACTGCAACACTGTAACGATTCCCCGCCTGTCACAATTGCAATCGCTTCAAGCTTTGTGAGAGACCTGATGAAGGTAATTAGTAAAGGGGAGGGGAAGATATTAATGCTATTTTCCCCCTCTTTAACATTTACAATACTCAATTTATTTCTGCATTGAGATCTGAAGTACCTCCTTCCCTAGTTCTGTCCAGTTCATGAATGTCTACCACCTGAAGTTTGGATCTGCTCACACACATAAACGTTCAAAACATGAAAAACTCAATGCGGCCTTAGAAAAGACAAATGGAAGTGACAGCTGGTCCAAAGCAAAAAAGAATGCTTGACATAACGCACTGTTCACCCCAGAACCTGGTTTCTGAGTATTTTAGAACTTAATTTAGTTTTTCTTTTAAGAAATCCTAGGGGATTGCCTATGTATTTGGAGGGGAGAAGGGAAGGCAGGTAAAAATGTAAGGACTTATTCACAAGAGGAGTGCTAAAAGTGGTCTTAATTTCCATCTTTATCCATGAGGGAACCTAAGATTAAGGGCAAGTCCTGCAAGTATCATTTATTTCACTAATAATACTTCACTGTTTAGAGGCCTCAGGAAAGCAATCAAAGTCTTTTTTAACAACATTCAGCTACTGCCTGGAAAAATCACAGGCAAGACCAAAGGTACCATAAGACTCTGAATTAATTAAGGCAATACTACATTAATTTAAGTTCAGAAGCCCTAGAAACCAATTTTTCCACCCAAAAAAATGTCTCCAAGAACTGAAATTACAATACCTCTCACTTTCCAATGCAGAGAAGCTGAAATCTGTTTTTAATCTCATCAGTTCCTTCCCACACACCAACATCAAGTAAACTCGACAGCAGTATGTACTTGCTATAGCTAAATATACCAGCAATATTCGAGAACCTAATTTGCAACCCTGCGAACACACGTTAGGAAAAGATGGCAGTTTGCTGGGCTTTTATGTAACGCAAATTTAAATAGAAGAAACAGCACCTGCCATTTTCTTCAATTAGCATTTCACTCGGCTGTAGGCAACTTAATTTCTCCAAGCCGACCGCTGCGCTTCCAAAGCGATTCCACGAATAAATCGGACACAATTTACACGTACCAAGCATTCACTCGGACAGAACAGCAGTGGTTTTAGCAAGCCCCGTGCCCGGCACTCGGTGTCTGCAGTGACAGAGGGACGGGGCGCGCCCTGCCCGCCCAGCGCTCGCGGAGGAGCGGCGCGGCCCTTCCACGCGGTACCGGCGCACCCCCGCCCCGGAGCCGAGCCGCCCCGTGCCCAGC
>VZTE01005204.1:500110-514846 GCA_013397775.1 Eulacestoma nigropectus
GGCTCTGCCCCGGCGGGGCGGGCGCAGGGAGGGAGGCGCGGCCCCGCTCGGCCCTCCCCAGCCCCGCCCCGGCTGCGGGTGGGAGCGCCCGTGGGAGCGGCCCCGGGCCTCGCCGCACAGTGCTTCTGAATTTTTCAAAATGCTGATACACAGACCCCAGTGCCGTGACGGGTTTGGCGAAGCCCTGCAGGGCGAAGCGGCCCGGGGGGCAGCCCGGGGACAGCCCGTCCTCGGGACGAGCAGTGACCGCGCACAGGGTACAAGGCGCACGCCGCGGGTGGCCGGTGTCGCCGGTGGGGCAGCCGGTGCCCCCGTTCTGACTCCGGTCCACCCTTAGGTATCGGCTTTCTAACAAGGAAATATATCAGAAATGCCCCGAAGACCTCCGCGGAAAATACCAGCAGCCGGAGTTAATAATACACCAATTCCAGGGTCTGATGTTAACGACCTTTATGTGTAGTTTATTAAACAGCCCCTTCCTACCCCAGAAAAAAAATAACTTCACAAAGAGGAAAACCTTAGCTGAATCTAAGCCAGTTTTTGGCAATGCAGCCATCTGCTCTCTGCAGCTGCACTCACGGTGCCTTCAGCTCAACCTCTGTCTACCCTGAAAGCAAAGTGTATCCCTTCCATGGAAAAGCAGCCAGCCCCCAAGAGCTTCAGGGACATGGTTTAGCTTACCACAGCTTAACTTAAATTCTGTGTGCACATAAGCATGGTTTCACAATAAATTCATTGATTTCTATGAAGTAGTTTAGCAAACAAATCATTGCCCAAACTGGATACCTCATTCTGTCAGAAGGGGAAAGCCTAGCACAGAAGTGCACTGGCAAGTCGCTGGAAACCGAGGTGTTGCAACACAGTGTAATGGCCTTTGATCATGCATTACACTCAGAGGGGGTTTTGTTAAATGCACGTATATGTCAAGGTTACATAAACTCACAGCATAATCCACCTGCATAGCACTGGGAACTTCACATAAGGTTGACTCCAAACATTCTATCAAGCTGAAACCAAGGTAGTGCCTTCCCATATGATTAAAAGATATCAAAGATACCTCTGACCCCATGATACCACAAAAATTAACAAAGGTGACAGCATGACAGGGTGAACTCGGCACAAAGAAATTTGAAACACAAGTCGCTACCATTTTCTAAACACAAATTTCAGATGAGTTTAAAATGAAAGCCACTAGTCCATAATACAAGGAATTTGGTAATGATAAGAGTTGAAGTATTTTCCTTTCCTCAGGGAAAGCACACATACACACACCCCCTCCAAACTCCTCAAATTGTTTGGTACTATGATAAACCACTGTGGGTTAAGAATAACCCTTTTACTACACTAAAACGCAAAGAGAGTGCTAAAGAAGCCCTTTGGAAGTACAACAGCCCAAAAGATAAATTCGGTAGGTTTGAAGGACACAAGAGGTGACAGAGCCCTCTTAAAAACACCGCAACATTCATATCTCTTGCTTGATACACTTTTTGATTACTCTATTATTTTATTTCTTAATTTTAGTAAGAAATCTAAAGCTATCGTGCCAACATCCCTTGTTAGAATAGGATGCTAGGAATTTTTTCATTGTTGACGCTTCTAGTATGCTCTCTCCTATATGTTCTTTGTATTCACACAATAATGATATAGTTGCAATTTATAACTGTTTTATCTTAAACTATTTGCATAATAACTGGGGTTTATCTCCTTTTACACGTGTTACTTCCTTGTCTCTTTTTGCACCCACCATTTCCTTTTTCTTGTATTTTGTTCATCAAGGCCTCTTTTCATTCTGAGAAACCTTAACATTACTTCTGCTCTTCAAACATGAATAACCTCTCCCAAGAAATCACAGTAAATCCAGGTTTCTCTTAAAAGAAACAAATGTCTTGTCTCATAATGTAATCCACATTAACACAAAATGTCCCAAAGTCTCCAGTGCATTAAACTTGGTAATTCTGAGAAACCCAGACATGTGTACTACCACCTCATAAGAGGCTGCACAAAATTTATAAAAGACTGAACAATAACTGGAAAGAGACCAAAAAAAAAGGGTTGGGGGGGGGAGAAGGGGGAAGGGTAAGGAGAGACATGATTAGAGAAAGGCAAAAACTTTCAATTGAAGATTAAAGAAACAAGCAAAGAAAACCCAAACCCTGCAAATTGTTCCCTGTCAGGTCTGGAAGCTCAAAATACATGCCAAATACACCACCGAGACCTTAGCCCTATCAGCACTCTAATGCATGTTTCCAGCTAAAAATCATCTTCCTCAAAACAATAAAATAATTTACAGTAAATCTTTAGAAACGCCGTTTCTTCCCTCAAAACAAGGGAAAAGACTTTGGAGCAATAAAAGAAGCAGGGTATATTTTCTCAGCTCTGTGTCTGCAGTGGCATTTTTATACAACAGAAGACAGAAGCATATGGGTAAAGACTTTAAAAATATCTTAGCATTTGCATCCTGCTAGAAATGTAAAGCATTAATAATCCCATAAAATGAAGCAAACCCATTATTTACCTGGAAAATCTTAATGTGATTCTGGCAACCTTCTCCTACAGACAGCTGAGAAACACAGTAAGGGACCTGAAGAACAAAATCAGCCCTGCGGCAGAATGTTGAAGTGTAGTTATGTGGGCCAAGCCCATGTTAAAATCACACATATGGTACATGATCTCCTTTACAGCTACAGGAAGCTCAGGAGCATGACCTCTCTCACACAGACCTCATTTATAGTCTCACAGGCTATTCAAAATGTAACAGAACATTATGCAAGCAGACCACAGGCAGGTAAGTGTGGATACCGAAATGCTGCTAACAGATGAATTTTCCAGCTTCTTGCATTAATTCTTTGAGAACCTTTCCTTTCTCATGCAGGATATGAAAACAGTAAGATAGTTTATCCAGACGATAGTCACATCTGGTGTTTTGCTAAGTTCTGTTTATGGTACACTGAGAAATGTTTTACTGTGGATGTGATAGAACCCTAACCAATCACCCTAGGAGGAGTGTGAACACTGTCCAATTGCTTTATGGAACTAGACTATATAAAAATGATTGTAAAATTAATAAATAATTCATTCATTCTTTCGCTGAATTTCTGCATTGCTACATCTCTCTGTTCCTGGCTCAATAGCGACAGGTAGGTCCTAGTCCACCTGAAAGACAGCAAATACATTCAGAGACAAAGGATAAACAAAATAAAAGTAGGATCATATTCCAAAATTACTTAGCTTAAAAAAAAGTAGGTTGCATGTACATAAAGCCAGTGAAATAAAGATGTTACGTTATTTTCCTCTCCAGAATTTGCTTCACCCTTTTCCTATAGTAGACCAACACCATTAGTTCATTAATGGGGGTTGTCTTCTTATATGTATACACAGCCCTTAGTACAAAGAGGCCTCAGTGCCCAACTGGAACTTCTGCGTGCTCTAATAATACAAATAAAAAATGTTAATAGTAATTAGAAAAGACAAGGATTCCAGAGAGGCATGATAGATTCTTAATTAGGGACTGGGGTGCCACAGTGGAATCCAAAGAGACTAGTGGAAGGTAATATGCAGAGCAGCCACTGTTTAAACCACTTCTTTGTGGTTCAGGGACAGGTTCTGATTAAGATTTAATCTCTCAGGGAGCAGTTCTGGAAATGACAGCTAGTTCAATGAGGACACTTATGTGATGCTCTGCAGCCCTCAAGGAGCAGAGTACATTTCCCACCATCCAGAAAAGGTAGGGAACAATGTGTGATGCAAATACATGGTACCTCGCTAAATGTTACATCCCTTTTGATCAGTTTAAATCTATGGTTTTAAACAACAATAACAAGCGAATAAAAAAGGTCAATGCAGAGACAGGCTGCATCAGGAAAAGGTATGACAGGGGTGGCCTTAGAAAAGATGAAAAAGGTTATCACTAGTTCATTTGGACAGGAAAATTACATGAAGATAAGCAAGGTGCATGTAAAATAATGAATTTAAAAAAAAAAAAAAAAAAAACAAATAAAACCCCCAGTTCTTTGATTGCAATCTCGATTAACACAAGATATTAATAAAAAGTAGGAGACATCTTCAGCTATATGTACGGGAAATTAGCTGTTTACCTGCATTCATCTGCTGAACAAGTTGACAAACTGGGTCACAGAGCGAGACGTGTACAAGGTCTTTATATAGAAACTGGAATCTACTAGATGGACAATAGGAAGAGACTAACAACGCAGCTCCTACATGCAAGTTAAATCAATCATTTATCTAGCACAACATACAGTAAGTACAACATGGTTTACTATGTAAGAAGACTATCTCAGTTACTAGAAAGCGGAAACTAACAGAGAATGTAACACTAGCTGCAAACTAGTAGCCAAGTCCAGCAAACACTTCGAAACGTCCCGTTCAGGAGTATGGCTGCTCAAGTCTGAAGTTGAAAGACCCAGCCCTCAAGTAAGGGGAAATCCTATTTGTCCTGCCTGGAGCCTTTTACATCAGATTGCCCTCGCAGCAGGAAACAGTTTTCTCTCCATGTTTCAGAACATCTTGTACACACAGAACATTACTGCAATCTAATCAGTAAAAATACCATAATTGCACAATGCAGCAAAGCTATCGAAAGGGTCATACTGATCCCATTCAGTCCCATAGCAGCTGTGTTTTGCTTCCAAACCCTTTGATTGATCAAGGGCATCTGATCTTCCAATGGAGCAAACACCTTCTGCACAAGCACTACAGGCTGGGATTTGTTGCCAGGGTTTGTGTTCAGGGATAAAAATGAGATTAAAAACATCATGAGGAGGAAGCCTGGCCATTCTCACAGCAGCCTGGGTGGTGAAGCTGCAGGCGATTAACTGTCCAACAACTCCTGCAGGTTCCTTCCCTCCCCACCACTCCCAGCTGTTGCCTCCTCCCTGCACCTGCACCCATGCCCAGCAGGGCCCATCCCTTTCAGCATTCGGGTTTCCTGCTCTGTCCCAGACCATTGGCCCTCACAAATTGCACCCAGCAGGGATGGAAAAGAAAGAGTGGCTACGCAGCTACACAGGAGGACATCCTCTGCTTCTCCAGGAAGCATCCACTGCTAGGGACCAATGGCAGGTGCAGCACTTCCTCCAGTCAGTGAGCAGTTGGGCTGAAAGGACTGCAGATGGAGCCCCGTGCTCCTCCCAGGACAGCAGGAGGCACAGCTGCACTTCAAAGGATTACATCTTCCACATTCTCCATCTAAGTAAGGAGCACTCTGCAGTTGAGCCCAATCACTTAAAGGACTGCACATCGTACTGATGGCACATTTGCAGGATGCTATAACTAAACTAAAAACACAGACCAGGATCCTCAACAAAGTGCCATTTTGTTTTAAAATCAGGTGTCTTGATAGAGCACCAGACCTCACCATGATACAGTCTCTGCAGTACTGTAGCTCTTTAGCACTGACTTTTCCTACCCTATAAAAGCTATTACCCACATAATCTGCACAACAGTCAGCATGGGCTAGACACCTGTACTTTGGCTTGAGGTAACCCATGCTCTGAAAGCACAGCAGCATGCAGTCAGATAGATAGTCACATAGATAGTGAGCTAGATCCAGTAAAAGACTGAAGCTCCTACAGGTCATGCACTAAGGTGCCAAAATTTTACATTTCCAGGACTCACCTAGGCTCTGCATACAATACAAAGAGGAAGGAAGGTGCCTTACAATATGCCCTAAAATTCTTATATGCTGAGAAGGATACCCAGCCATGAAGTTAATCAAGACACGGCAGAAGGTAAAGCAGGTATCTACTTAGTGTCCCAAACTCCAGTCATCTCCTGGACTTACAAGAGTCCTTTGAGTGTCCTTTGGAAGAACTCTCTGAAAAGTGGTAAGTGCCCATTTTTTATTAACAACAGAGCATAAAGGTTCCCAAAGGTTCCCACACCTCTTGCCCTTGGACACCACTATTGGTGTCCAGTTGGCCACACCAACTCATCAGCCACCACTCTGTGCTCCCTCAACCTCCACCTTGCTATGCTATCTGAAACCAGGAGCACTTTTGGTTGGCTGAAGACTCTTCCAGCTCTTCTGATTTCTTCCCCTGCACATGTTCAGAAATGCTCCTCTGCCTGACTAGCCATTATTAACAGTGACCTACATTGAAACACACGAATATTCTGCTTTAGCTGCTTCAGTTCTTTAGTGGAATAGCCCTCCAAACGTAAGTTCAGCTAAGTTTGCAAAGGAAATGTACAGTTTGGTTAAAATGCCAGCCGAGTCTTGTGGCAGCCTTTATAAAGTGGACCTTATGAAACAATTAGAGCCACTTTTTTCCATTAATCTGCCCTCCAAAAATGACATTGTAAAATTGATTCAGCTGTTTTGAGTTCATCTTTTCAGATATGTACCTGAATTAAACAATGTTCAGGAAAATAGTACGGTTTTTGCAGTATTAGTATGGTACTTTTTCCACTTCCTGTGGACCCTGATTAAATTCCCATCAAAGTACATAGAGTCAAGTTGCATCAGGGAAGGTTCAGGTTGGATATTTGGAGGATTTTCTTCACAGAAAGGGTGATTAAACATTGGAATGGGCTGTCCAGGGAGGCGATGGAGTCACACTCCTCAGAAGTGTTTAAGAAAAGTCTGGATGTGGCACTTAGTGCCAAGATCTAGTTGACAAGGTGGTGTTCAAAGACTCGATGATCTCAGAGGTCTTTTCCAACCTAATTGATTCTGTGATTTTGTGGAAGTCTATCAACTGACTCCCAGGAGGCAGGTATTTAACCCAGCCCTAAGATATAAACACGATAAGCTAAGGGCACCAGGGCAGCCTGTACAGTACTTTTGTTTTCTCAAGTTTCCATCAAATTTTTATATTTCATACAGAAAACATAGGTTGACGCAGCATTAAGAAACTGAGAGTGCCATGCACATAAAACTTACAAGACTGACAGCTGTCTTTGCAACTGCTGTTAGGATCTGTGCAGGCCCACCCTGTGACCCGAACTAGGCAGGAGTCCTACCAGAACACATGAACAGGAGCATGCCTGAAGGAGGTGATATATACACATAAGAGAGTCTAGTTGCAGCTGCAGCAGTGATCTGCTTTCCCTTCCTTCCTAAAAGCTAAGAACTAATATTCCTAATTCCTATGGTTTTGCTTATTTTCTTGCTATTTTAAAGAAAAAGAGGAAATCAGCTAGCATGCAACAGACCTCAACCCCAAGCAGCATCATCGGCCTCAGGCTGCAGAGCTCCAGGGTGCCAGCATTAAGCGTCCACAGGAAGATTTGTATTTCCCTGAAGTCAGTGCATGAGAAAAGCCTGATGAAGTGCAGCTCCAGGTGTGGGCTTGGCAGGAGCTGAACCAAAGAGATTCCCCTGTGAATGAAGGCTGATGGGGAGGGATTTTGTACCCCTTCTCACGTAAACCCTGCAGTGTTTCCTGTGGAGCTTTGCTGTTTGGATGCAGCGCAAGCTCAGGCTTCAGGAGTCCAATCACTCAGCATTTGTTTACACTAGGAGAGCTCTGCTGCTAGATATGCTGGCATCGCTCCTCAGTGTGGATGTAACATATGCCAGAGAGGGAATTCCTCTGCCAGTCTAACGGTACCACTTCCCCCAGTGACATTAACGAAGCCAACAAAAGCACTTCTCTGACAGCACAGCTGCACCAGTGGGGGGTATACGATTTTTACTGCTTTCCCTCTGCTCCCACCCCGTGAAAATATTCCATAGGACTACCAAAGCCCTACAGAAGGGATGGATTCTCTTCTGGGCAAGCTGCCAGCATCATCCAATAGCACTCACTGCAGAGCAGGAAAATGGAGACCTGTATTAAATGCACTTAGACCCAAGCAGCATTTCATCAGCCAAGAAGGGACAGGGGCCTCTGCCCACAGGGTCTCAGTGATCCGTGATGAGGAGCGGCACGACGGAAACTTCTTGCAGATGAAGTTGGCCACCCCTGCTCAAGTCCCCACCACAATGGGAGTGATGAGGCACTGGAACAGGTTGCCCAGATAAGTCATGGATGCCTCATCCCTGGAAGTGTTCAAGGCCAGGCTGGATGGGGTTTTGAGCAACCTGGTCTAGTGAAAGGTGTCCCTTCTCATGGCAGGGGTGTTGGAACTAGGTGATTTTTAAGGTCCCTTCCAACACAAACCATTCTATGATTCTATGACTCTGGTGATGGGAAATGGCAGCAACCACATCATACTGAGAGAGATGGAGAAAAATTGGCTTTGTTCTAGGCAGCAAAGTGAGGGAGAGAGCAGGAGTGTCACACCGGCTGAGGATCAGGGAGTAAAGCTCAGCCAGCCAAGGTGCAAGACACTGCTTCCATGCTGCCAGCTCACAGTATTTTTGCAAGCCCTGTCATGCTTGAAATGTTTTAAGGTTCCAGCTCTTCAAATTACAGCCACTGGGTAACAACTAATTTAAACTGTTATTTAAGGAAGATGTATATTGAACTCCCCTCAGTGATTCATAGCCAGATTTTAATCATATATATGCATATTATATATAATATATATAAATATATATGTGTGTGTGTGTGTAAATACACTTATATACATAGCTAGTTTGCAAACTTCAATTTTAAAGCCAGACTTCCAGTTTTCTAAGGCTGGAATTACAGTCTTAAACTTTTTCAGCTGAACAATGTGGTGTTGTCAGCCACTAGCATGCAGTGTAACCAGAGGGGAGCATGCTGGTGGCATCCCCACAGTACTTCCTCTTCTCCACATAGACACAGCATTTAGAGGATAGTCTGGGTAGAAGTAGGGCACCTGATGGCTAAAGAATCACTTTTTCTATTGTCCATATTATGTTCAGTCATAGAAAGAATGTATATAAAAACTGTAGAAAAGACATTAATGAGAGTAAGACCAGCAGAACCACATTATTTTTCTGTGTTTTCTCACATAAAACAATTTAATCGCCAACAGTTTCCTTAATTGCCCCCTCTTCTTAGGATCTGGCAAACCCTTATTTAACTCAGGCTAGACCTTTATGCATTGACAGGATCCAGTTTTCAAGGAAAAATGCAGCACATACAGATACAAGTCCTCTGCTTCTTCAATGAGCACAGGCAGACTGTATTTCTCTGGATAATATCACAGTCACCAGAACTACAGAGCCAGTATATAGACAGGAAAAGCAAGGGCATTCTCCTTCAAATCATTTGTGCATCCCTGCTCACACAAGGCAGTAGGGGTAACATGGTAAATGACAAGTCTGTAACAGGACCAAACAATCCTATGAAGCTCACAGTAACACTGATGAGAACAGCATGTATTCAGGAAAAAGACATTCCAATGACTTTGGGATAACTTTTCCCCAGGCCCTCAGCTCGTCCTTGCAGTGCTTCCACCCTGGAGCAACAGCATTCATACGCACATAGGCGTTCCCCAAGCGTGCAGCCATGGCAGGCACAGCTGTCCAGCATGGATTATTCCTGCCAGAAGCACAATAATCTTCTTGGAAGGGCTATTGCTGAGGGAAGAGAGCATATCCACATTAAAATGCAGATTTTGCTTCCTGCCTCCCAGGTCTAGTCCTGTGATGACCTGCTGCTGCAGCAATACGAGAAAACACAATACTTTCCCAACAGATTTCAGTGAGCAAAGGCAGGACAGCCTTTGGGGTCAGCCAGGCAGACCCACAGCCTCACCAAGGCTTCAGGATGAGAACATTCTGCCAGAAGGACTTCCAAAGTGTAGGTTGCTCAGTGCCAACTAGCACCTGGAAATTTCTACCTTAGGAGTAGCGTCTGCACTGCTGGTGGGACGTTCTCAAGCTCCGTCTGGGCTCCACATTCAGCTCACAGCCAGTGTTGCACCCTCCGCAAAGATACTGGGCTACGAAAATTGTCACTTGTTATTAACTCTGGCTCTGAAACACCTTTCCTTTCTTCTCCCTTAGCAACATGAGAAATACCATGTTCAGGTCACACCCTGTCACAACAGGAGAGAAGTATATTTAGCCCCGATACCTACGTGTGAAATCAGAGATAAGTGAGCATAAATCTCCCTTTGCCCAAGCCGTAGGCACAAACACTCATCACTGGCGACATGGCTGCCACATGAGGCAGCCCAAACCCTGCTTTTGGACACTCTGACTCTCAGTGCTTGTGCTCATACACAACAATTCATTTACCTTGTGAATCACAAAGAGTTAATTTATCTCTAAATTACAATTCAGAACCCCTCATTTAGCCAAAGACCTCTATCACTAAAAAGAGAATCACACAGATCTATGAGGTATTTGTACAAAGATCCCAACCTTTGCTGCCATCAGTCCTGGTACTATCCCAATTAATAACCAAATTAATGTCAGTGCCAGTACCCAATCCTTCACAGGGAGAAGGAATGATGTTTCCTTTCCGCCACGCACCAAGTCTCATCCAGCAAGAGAGAGAGCTGTATCTGTTTTCCCGGGGCCAGCCCCGTGCTGTCCGTCTCGCACCTCAGCGATGCAGGAGCAGCAAGAGGAAGCGGCTGTGTTTTGGATCAGCCTCCCACGCGCAGCAGAGCAGCTCCTGGGCTGCTCAATCCTACGCTCGGTGCAACGCCTGGGGATGGTCCATTCGATGGAGGGGGGCCAGGGCGTGCGAGACTCATCCGCACAGCCAGCACGCTCCCCATCCCCTGGCTTCAAAGCACCGAACCAGCTGCTCCCGTGCCCTCCAGGAGCCTCTGATGGGAGTGGGGGCACCATGGGGTGTCAAATGGCTGCTGCATCACATTCCCCAATGCGTCTTCCCTATTTTCCCCAAACAGAACAAAGCTGTCCTCAAAACGACGCATTCTGTCAAACAGCTGACCAAAAATAAAAGTACAAACAAAACTTAATGGAGCGAGAAGCCTCATATGACAAGGAAAATTCCCGCTCCAATTCTGATCTCTGTTTACAACGTTGAAAGTGGGTCAAACTGGTCTGCGATGGAGGAATCTGTTTGGAAAATGATCTCTGCGAGGAAAAGCATCTAAGCGGCAGACAACTGCACTGCAATGCTTCCACGGGGATCCTTTCCCTGCCATCAAAGTACTCCAGTTTTACCACATAAGGTTGAAATCCTGTAACTTGAAATCATGGCTTTTTATTCAAATTACTTAAATTCAGCAATTCCCTATCTTTTGGAGCAAATCAACTAACCAGGGTGTTTCAGCACAGATCTCTGTGCTTTAAAAAACTAAGACATGGCTGGGTTTGGACAGGGTGGGGGAAGCTGATGTCGGTTTTGTTGATTTTGCTTTTTTTTTTTTTAATAATTGCCCTCACTTTTGTTCATTTCCTGTGTTTAGGACAAGGTTATTGAGCAGTACCATCACATTGCCAAACCCAACTATTTTGTTTTACCCTGTCATGGTCTCTTTCAAAATGCAAAGGAATGATTATGACATTAAATGGGAGCCCAAAAATAAGAAACAGTCTGTAACAACATTACTTTCCAAGGTATTTTCATTCCAACTTCTGGAAATCTAGTGAATTTAATATCTGTCCTTTCCTGTTGTTCAAGAGAGAAGATGATCATAATGTAAACAAATGCAGCCAAAACTTCCTGGCAAGAAGCTCTGTAGGTTGCTCTGTGCAAAGCTGGTATACAAATACACAGCAATCTAAAGGAAGACTATACTAACCAGCCTTGAAACCCACTAATTTGTTTTACTGACTTATGAAAATTCTGTTCTTTGACCTTCAAGTGCTTGATTCCTTTTATGGTCACACAATCTTTATTTTATTTTATTCTACTAATTACTCTCAGGGTACCCAGAGTCTTTAAAAGCACAAAATGCCAAAAAAATATATTACTACATTCCTGCATGTATTGAATCCTCTTTCTAACCTGTTTTTGAAAGAAAGAAATACATTTATAGCATTTTCTAGAAAACATCTCCAAAAGCACCCCAAAGTGATAAACATTCCTTCATATTTATAATTTGTATTTTAATGTTGTCCTTAGTTTTAGTTACTATTTTGTATTTACAAAAAAAATGAGCTCTGTGAGTCTTCGAAGTGTCCGCTAATGTCAGATATTTATAGAAAGTTATGTTCTCAAATGATTTTAAAAACTGAATCAGTCTACACTCGTGGGACAAACCTTGTGTCTATTAGACTTCAAAAATGTCCAGTTTTAACTGGAGACTTTCAGGGCAAATAAAGAATAAAAAGGCTCATATTTTAAATGCACTCAGTATAAAAAAAGTAACATAACAAACAGTAGTGGCAAAAAAGACTTGGAAAAAATACCATGGCACAGGAAAGGATGTACATTTAAAATCTTTTTGCTAACAAACAAAGAAAAAGAACAAAGTAACATGGAAACAGCTCAGACATAACGTAGATGAGAACACGAAAGAGGTATGGGATGTGAATTCTGAGTCTATAGAAAAAGAATACTTACAAAGTTAGATGGAAAAATGAGTTTGTGAGTCTCTCAGACACATCTATGAATTAGAAAGTGCATAGTGAATGGCCCATCAAATTAAGTACAGTTACCCTCACAAAACCAAAGATATCCTTAAAAAAAAATTTAAAAGGGCTATTTCTTCCCAAACTCACAACTAAGTCAAAGCCAGAGGAGACACAGCGGGTCAGCACGGACGTCCAGGGCGGTCGCCTGTCCCAGCACCCTGCTCGACGCGGGGCGAGCTCGGGGAGGTGGGAGGCTGCGAGGCGCCAGCGTTCCTCCCGCCCTGGCTGCCATCCCAGCCTGCACACCACCCGCTGCAATCCCCGTGCTGCTGCACCACGAGGTCCACGGTAAGTCCCACTGACAGCTCCTTGCGCGCCGGGCTGGGGTCGGGGTTGGCTGTGGGGAGCTGCGCGCCTCTGCAAACCCTCCTCTGCATATGGGTGCCGTGAAGGGATCCCCACCCGAACAGGAGAGATCTTTGCTCCTCTGAGATGAAAAGAAAGCCTTTCATTCGTTAACCAAGCTGTCCCCAACTATACTGTAACAGAAAAGCAAATGTAGTTGGGAAACACTCTTTTAACACTTATTTCTGTTACGCTTTTTTGTTTATTTTGTAGTTCAGTACAGCTTCTTTCCCAGATTGAGTGCAGGACCCCATTTTACTAGGCTTGACATCTACACAAAGGGGAAAGACCTTTTCTGCCCTAAAGCTCAGAACCCAAAGTCCAAGAAGTGCTCAGGGAGCGTGCCTGGAGCAGCACCGCGGGACAGGCTGCCAAAACCCTCCTTGGGCTTGGTGCCACCAGGCAAAAGAGCCTGGGGACAAGGAGGCATGGGCAGAGCCTGTCAGAGCCAGTGGATAGTCAGGTGGAGGATCCCCACCTGCCCCTAGCCCCACGTCACATGTGTCACCCTGGATGGCAGAACAGGACATTTACCTGCTCTGGAGCCCCAGTTCACAGCCCAGAGCACTGGACAACAGTTTGCACCTCATGTACCACCTCCACAAAGCCACAGCACCCTGGGAACAGAGACATCCTCTTCAGCTCTATTGCCTGAACAGCCAACTTTGGGGGAAATAGTGGCGGGGAAAGCTGGCAGCAGCAGTGGCAGCGGCTTCAGCTTTCCCCGCTAGCCCCACTGGCCACCATGGTGGTCCCTGAGTTACCCACGCTCACACCGCCACCCACACACTGTGCCTGCCCTCATCACTTCCATCGCCCGCCAATAGCACTGTGAGCTCCTGTGGGGTTTCTGTATCCCTGTGCCCACCCCTAATGTACCTGTGAATTTGGGAGGCAGGAATGATCTGCTACATCTGCAGAATGGGACTCCGGTCCAGAGCCAAGACCTCCACGATACAGTACAACACAAAACAGTAACAACCCCAGTGGGCGGCAAACTGAAGAACCGAAGGGGGCCAGCCCAGCCCAGTGTCCTGCTGAGCTCAAGGCACTGGTTTCAACTTTGTGGGTCTGCAGACAACTTGAAACAGAGCCACAAAAGGTAACAAAAGCCCACTGTCAGCAGGCTCCGATGAGTGGAGTGCTCTGCCAACTGCAAAAGGTGAAAAATACGGTGTTATTTTCAAGCAAGGAGTCATCCCACCAGCATAGCAGATGACCTTCACCAATCTTCTCTTCACCTCCTTGGACTGGCTCACAAGGAAAGTTTTTTGTCAGTATGTGGACCTCTATGTGCACTACGTTACTGAACGTCAGGTAACACAACGGTACTGTCCCAAGTTTTGAGGCACAACCAAACCCCTCTCCCTCTAGCTGAGCTACGACGGGAGTTACGCACGCACACAGAACACATAAAAGTTACCTGACAGAGCACATTTTCTTCAAACACAACGCCGACTAGAGCTGTTACGCGGTTTTTTTCAGCCCCAAAAAAAAGGCATCAGATTTTTTCCACAGGCTACCGAACAGTAAAGGACTCAAATAACGCTAAAACAGCCTTCAAGAAAACTAAGCATCAAACCCTAAAATGTCCTTCAGAGGCTAGAAGGGATGAGCTGAATCACCTCCCAAGCGAGGTGAGGCACCGGCTATTCCAGCAGTTGCGTAGATAAGTTTGCAGCCGGCTCGTGGCACGCAAGAAAGGGTCCATAGTCCAACCCCCTAAATTAATGCATCTCCCGTGCACAGCCAGGACTCCGCTTTGGGGAGCGGAGCGTTTGTAAAACACTTGCAGAACAGTGGCCCCTCAGGGGGGAAGCCCTTCCAGCCCGGCTGCCGATCCCCGCTCTCCCCCGGCCCCCCGATGGAGATCGACCCGCGCTCCGCCCTCCCCGGGGCCGGGGGTCCCCCCTTTCGGCGCGGGGGGCGGCGCGGGCGGGGCGGGGGCCGGGGGC